>CM066230.1:10802411-11402411 GCA_033675125.1 Athetis lepigone
AAGTTGACAGGACTTAACTAATACTTCATCTTCTGTCCTTTTCTTAATTAAATGGAAAGAGAAAGATGCACTTAACTTAAATTTACGTTAGTTTGTGGACAAGAGAATCGGCACCATTGAGCGGCCAATACTTCCTCTAAAATCCCGGAATCATTATTCTGGGGAGGTATCCACTATGTTACGTACTCACTCGAAGTATAGATACACCTACTGGTAAGTATGCTATACTTATTCCGAATCAATAAAGATTGGTACACAACGTTACATCTCAATCGCGATCGATCGGTTTATGATTACGTGCGCGCTGGAGTAATGACCTTACTCCTACTAGTTACTGCATCCGCTAGCTCGCAGATCTGTTTAGTGACGTTGTGCGTATGCGCATAATTTCTTATTATTATTAAATGGATCAATTTTTTCTTTCCTCTTGCCTTTTTAACGCCCTGACGTAAAAAAAAGAAAGTTTTGAGTTTGACCGCTTTGTGTGTGCGTCTGTTTGTTTGCCTATCTGTCTGTGGCGTCGTAACTCTTAAACAAGTAAACCAGTTTGAATGCAGTTTTTTTTTTTAATTAGAATAAATGGTTCAGCCTTTTTTTATCAAGTCTTTTCGTTAACAGAAGTCGCGGTCTTAGCTTAAGGGTTATTATTAAGTTTTTAGTTTAAATATTTTGTTAAAATGGATGGATGGCCGTGTGTGAGTTGTTCCAAGATATTAATATTTAATTATTTATATGATCCGCTTTACTCAACAGCTCTATCGAACACAAAATTCGCCATTATCCTTATTTAGGATTTAACAAACCCTGAATAAAACACGTACCAACATCCTTTTACACGGATAGAGGACACTATTAAGGCCAGGTCAGTGCTCCCTCGGCCCTCGATCTAAAAAGGCCAGTCTGACCCCTCGTTATCATGTGTTGCGTTGACAAATGGGTTACGCCTCGTTGGGCGAACTAAACCCTCAGGTAGGAATTCATTAGCACCAATAGCACCTTAATTAATTGAAAGGCGGACCTGTTCCTCCTTAATAACGCACGGTACCTTTGAACACCTTTTTTTCTAGTTGTCTATTGTTTTTTTTCATTTTGTTGTGATTGTAGTCTGTGGATGTTTTATGTTTTCATTTGTTTTTTTTCGTATAACGGGAAAATAGGACTTTGGGGAGTCCAGGGCTTAATAATACTGTTATTTCTTTCCGTTGGTTTGATGATAATAATTATGGAATGCCCCTGGTGCTAAGTTTATTATGACATTCTGTAATTCATTGACGTTACTTGTGAGGCCTGATGTAGCCCAAGGACAACTTACTTTATTTTTCCATTTCCTTAAAAAAAAGGATTAAATTGTGAAAGAGATTGAGTCGATGATTCGCAATTTAACAGCATTTTACATAAGGCCTAATTAGGCTTTTGTAAACTTTTGAATAATATTCTGACTTAGTAACTGTGAGAAAAGCTTCGACTTTTCGAACATTTGCTGCATTTTTTTTCTAAAACTACAGCTATGGATATCATCGATAAGGAACAACTTGTTGTTTTTGAAATATACAAATAGATAATATTACGTATACATCTATACAACGTATATATCTATACGTTGTATATATACAACGTATAGATATATACGTTGTACGATAGTTTGTACAACGAAAACATGCAGTTGTTAGCATTTTGAATTTCATTTGAACGAACAGCTGATCAGCTGTTGGTTTTTAACGGTACTACTAACGCCATCTATGTCCTCATGAATCAACCATCCGAAAACGCCATCTAGTGTTCAGTAGCAATACTAAATTCTTACAAAACAAACTAAGTTTCGTTAAAGTTTATGTCCATAGTGATAGATGTCTGTTTGCAATATACAAAGCTCTTTGGTTATGTGGTAAGTAGAATTGTATAATTGGGTTTATTTTTGTTTGTAAATTTTAGTAATACCTACAATTAAAGGGGATAGGCACTGATACTCCTTAATTCAGGCTATTTCATAGTCTAACAAGGAGAACAGCTTGTCACTCACTTGATTGTAAAAAAAAATTATGTACCCACATTGCAATCTGTATCTTATAAATAAAGAGTTATTAATATCATTATTAAAAGCACCTACGACACGAAAACACAAAAGGTATGAGCCATGGTATGAACATTAAAGAGCAGAGGTACTCCGAGTTCATGAGAATATGTTCAGCAATATCTTATAAGTAGGTCATCCTGAAAAAGAAAAGCGACTAACATAAAGCAGAGTAGTATGTGAAAGGAGACGTGTTATAAATAAATTGTTTAGTCACATTTATGGAAAACAGCGTTGAAAATGAATACAACAGAAAACTGTTTATTTTACAAAAATGTTTCAGGAATAAACGCAACCGTCGCGTCATTTGAAATTTAAAACAGCTGCGAAGGTCACCGAGATGGTCCAATTCTGATCAGTGAGCAAGTGAGAAAAGTGAATAAAAATGTCAATCATTCATTTATAAGATAAGTAGCTTTTGCCAGCGGCTTCGCTCGCGTTAAAAAGAGACAAAAAGTAGCCTATGTTACTCTCCATTCCTTCAACTATCTCCACTTAAAAAATCACGTCAATTCGTCGCTCCGTTTTGCCGTGAAAGAAAGACAAACATACAGACAGACAGACACACTTTCCCATTTATAAAATTAGTATGGATATCGCACACCTAGATAAAGAGTAGCACAACTCAAAATACCTCTTTTTTCAGGAACAGCAAAAAACGTTTTACTCGTTTTCTATTTGACCGATTTAAATGATTGTTGGATGAGGTTGTATATTATTTTACTAAGATATTAATTTGATCAATTACTTACCTTCAAATACACGTATACATTTTTAATTATTTTTTTTCGTGTTATATTAGTAATCGTGACTAAATCATTGTTCAATATTTTTGACGTGACAACGTCTTAAATTAGGTTGCGGCTGGGAGTCACTTATGAAAAAGTGTAACGCTCGGTAACGTTACGATGAGTCACCGAACGAGAGAGAGGCCCGCCGAATGCCTTGCGTCTCTCTCCCACTCAACTATGATCGGTAAAAGACGTTGTCACGTAAAATCTTCGCCCGTAAAACCGACTTTACAGGCAACCATTTTTTATCAACTCAAATTGATTTCATATTAGTGATTTTTTTAAAATTAATCCTGTCTTAATGTGAATATATTTTTTTAAAATCTTTACATAAAGAGTAGTGTATCTAAATTATTATTTGTATAATTATTATAATAATGAAGTAAAACATTATATTTAATTAAGACACATCTTTATTTTGTATTAAGGTAACAAACAAATAAAGATAATCAAAAACACATCACTTGTTCGGAAAATAGAATGAACACCTTACATTATTCTAATTTGAGATCCATTAAACTTTGAACAGGTTAGTAAAGCGTTTAACAAAGTAGACATTTTTCTTATAATTTAGGTATTAAGTTCTCTTTAATCAGTACTAGACCATTAAGTCTATAAACTACAGGAAAAGTAGTATATTTTTTTATAAATAGCACAGTCTTTGGAAGATATTTTAAGAATGACTTAGTTACAAAAACACGTACTTATTACTCAACATAACAGGCATGAGAAATGTGGGTACTAGGTACCAACAATTATCTGTTTTCACTTAACTTAAATAACCAAAAAAAACTACAACAAAAAGGTAACATTAATAAAGGCATCTAAAACACTTAACTATTCTATTATTATCAGTCTCATCGAGAGGATTAAACTTATTAGTTAAATCAGACTTTTATTTTCAACCTTTACCTAATATCTATTATAGGCATCTAAAACTATAATAGTATTGTTACAGGCTCACCGACAGAATTGTAAACTGTTTTACTTAATTAAATCAGACTTTTTAGTATTATCTATAGTTATCAAAAAACATGAAAACATAAGTATTCAGATTTTCTTCCAAACAATACCGACATACACCTATGTATGTAGGTATTGTTTGGAAGAAATTTCTTCGCGTAATTTTTATTCTATAAATCTAGTGCATTTTTGTAATAAGAATTGACGTAACTCTGTGAAATAATATTCTTATCAATTAGTTCCGTATGTCCCGCTTTTATTGGCACCCAATGGTATTTTTTTGCAAATACGCTTGTGTCAAAGTTGGAGAAAATTGATGATCTTGTGTGCGTCTTTGATTTCTTACAAACGCTTTTTAAAAACTGTCTCTTCATAAGAAGTTTTTATAAAAAATGACATTGGTTGTTTGCTTTTCAACGCGAAGTTGTTTGATATCGTGCCATTTTATTTGTTCTCTGTCAACATTAACAGTGAAATTGTTTCCCCATTCTTCTTGAAGGCTTTCAGATCATAGAAACTGTCATGTGTAAGTTCTTCCACATGATAAGGTTTCCCAGTCTTTTTAGCTGTTCTTATTAAAGTCGCGTATTGTTGTGGACAGTATATCGGGCCTGATTTAGTGTATCGTTTAACTTGTTTTTCGATAACGCTATGCACATTATCGCCTTCATTTTGCGAATGACCACGAATCAAAAATTTATGAGTAATTGAGTTTACTCTCATGGTTGCAACAGCAAATGCGTAGGCAGACAGCAGATATTTATTTTTTTGCTGACCACAGCAGTTGTCACTATAAAATATAAGGTCCAGTTCGGTACCCGATGTACTTTTCTCAACAACCATTTGTATATATTGCAGTACACAGGATCCAATTTCCACAGCACCACGTTTGCCTTCGATTTCGTCCCAAAAGAAGCATATTACATCTTTTGCATACAAGTCACTAATCGTGAAATTTAGGCAATTAATTCTAGATTTATAAATAAAATAAAAATTCTTGAAAAACAAAAAACCCGACTGCCTGAAAACTGAAAACAAAGAAACAAGCCCAGCAGTTTAGAATTCTGTTAAGTAATACTAAATAAATACACAATCGAACTAGTTTTATAATCTATACACACATAAAACAAATCATAAAATCTAATGCAGAACAGAACAACTCACAGTCGGGGCCCGTTCAAATTTTACCAATCAATTCTTCCCAAGGGGCCCCGACTGTAAGTTGTTCTGTTCTGCATTAGATTTTATGATTTGTTTTATGTGTGTATAGATTATAAAACTATTAAGATTGTGTATTTATTTAGTATTACTTAACAGAATTCTAAACTGCTGGGCTTGTTTCTTTGTTTTCAGTTTTCAGGCAGTCGGGTTTTTTGTTTTTCAAGAATTTTTATTTTATTTTATACATTTTAGTTACGGTTCATTGACTTTGTTATAAGATGGAAAATTTTGCAATCTAGTCAATTTATTGAGCGAGTTAATATCGTGAGTATTATTAAGTAACTTGCGGTGGTCTAAACTACTGATGATTAGTCCCTCTAGAGACCTAACTCGGCTCAAAGCTGCATATGCTTGACCTTTAGCTAAAACGCGTGAACTTAAATCAACCACAGTTCGGTCCAAAGTAGTTCCTTGAAGCAGAGGTGGAAACGCACCGCCTAAGCCCTTTTAGATGTTCTGTTACCGGATTCCCTTGGCCCTGGCACCACTGGCTTCTGTCCACGACTCTAATTCTCTTTGGCAAATTCACCAGGTCTGAGCATCATAGCTTAGTACGGGCATGTCGATGAATTTGCGCTTCAAGGATATCGGTGGATCACCTAAACAGTGGACTAGTAGCTTTTAAGGCGTTTTCGATTCAGCAATCGATTTCTTACACCTGTCTTTACCAGAAAGAAACTGACTGGCCCTAAAAACATACGTACTTAAAATATAGTACATTAATACGTATTTTCTACCTATCCTACCCGATCTTACTCTTAGGGCCATATTTCAACATCATCAACTTTGTGGCGCCACCAACAAAATGTACGGAGATTGGCGCTCTTATAAGTGAACTGAACTATGTATACCTACATTTTGTTGGTGGTGTGTCCCGAGTTGAGTAACCTGGAGTCTTAACGGCCACGTTTGGCCCTTAAGTTGGGCATTGACGATCGTTTCTTCGCGTCAGTTGAACTGACGTCGCACCAAAACTGCCCGTGAGTGTATGATCGTCATTCCAATAGCTCCGTGTAGTTTATATGTATGTATATGGTTTTCGGTCGCATAGACAGACCACACATAGCTACCAGTTGGGAGCTCAGATCGTGCGTCAAGCGTATGTCAACTTTCGATGGGAGGTACAGTGGGTTTTTATTTGTTAGAGGGAAATCATCAAATGACTTCTCCCGTCTTAAGATGGACGGGAGGGCGTGTCAGACTTTTATTGCCTAAAAGCCACTCATGCTCCTTCGGTTGCCCTTTATATTCTGGGGCCACGGTAACAATTACTACTATTCCGCAACCCCAGCTGGCATTGGCCCTAGAGAGCCCCTTCACGTGCTGACTGCTATTTAAGGCGCACGTAGAACAAACGCGCCGACGACACGGGCTTGGTCCTAGTCGGGCGGCGAGCTACCCATCACTCGCCGTCCGCAGACCCGCGCCTACGGTGGCCGGTATCCGTCTTGCGACTCTCGACGTCCTACGCCTGGGTCCCTGTCTGGGACGTGAGGCTTGACGCTGCTTCACACGCGCCGCCGCCTCCATCACCAGCATGACTGCTTCGGAGAAGGAGGCGACGGCTTCCCATTCAGTGTCGCCCCGGAGCATGGCTTGTATCAGCGCCGGGCGCGAGAGGTCACCGCCGCCGATCGCCTCGCGGGGCACATGTCCACCGTATAACAGTGGGGTTTGAGAAGTCGGAAAGAACCCAACATAACCTTCTACTTTCCCCAGGCATAAGGTATAGATAAGGATTTCCCCACGAGATGAAAAGGGCTGAAGATTTGGAGGTTTATAATATGTTGTTTCCAAAGTCCAATCGTCATTATCATTATTATCGAGGAAATTGCATACCAACTTCTACGAGTATTATAAAATCAAGAAATGCAAGAATGGTAAAGAATTTAATTGAACCTGAACACCTCTATAAATAAATAAATAGTTTTAGAACCGCTAATTTATTAAATAATCATTTAAATTGTGTAGGTGCATACTTCTGAAATAGTTTATGTAAGGCATTTATATTTTCGGGCGCGCACCCCCCTGAATCCTGGCGCCCTAGGCACGTGTTACTTTTGCCTTAGGGTTAATCCGCCAATGCTTTTTTTTAATGTTTTGTTTGTTTGGATACCATTTACACTTGAAATAAAAACTTAAATCAATAAGTAAAAAAACTAGCGAAAATGATTATTTTGTTATACAACTTTAAGTCGTTATATATTCTAAACTATTATTTAAAAAGAAAAATGATAAAAGGAACCTAAAGATGATTTTAAAAAACCTATTCAACGACACCCCACTCGACTAAGTTCATCGAAATTATTTTTTTTCATTTTGACAATATGGCGTCTGGTGGTCGCTGTGGTAAATTTTGATTACTGTCATGTCTTTAGTGACACTCGCTGGGTTAAGACGAATCGATTGACGTAAGAATTATCAAAATCGGCCTACGCATTCGGTCTCTAGAACGCCACATAGAAACAAACATACATACATACATACATACATACATACATAGACTGATAAACACATTACCCTCCTTTGCGTCGCGCAGTCGGGTAAAAACAAGGATACTTGCCCTTTTGGCAATTGCATCACGGCTTGGAGATCGTAAACTGCAACAACTACATCTGTCCTTTTCTTGTCAGCTTCCTTTTCTGATCTGGACAACACTTTCTCTTTCAAATGTTGGTCATAAGCCTCACGCAGTTTTTGTTGTTCTTCTCCGATAGCATTTTTGAATGTTTCACAAAGATCACACGCATCTTTTTTGGGGATGTGAAACGAAATATTAAACTGTGTATTAAAAATACGATTAAAAGTTGATGACGAAGCAAATGGTAAACATTCATTTTCGCGTAGATCTTTATAATCTCGGTATAGATCCGCAAGTGATCTTTCGCTTGGAATGAATTCTCTCGTTGTTTGTGCTCGAAGGTAATGAGATTCTATTCTGGGGATAGACTTAATGAAAGTGACGACACTTTCTTTTATTTCATTATCAATGGTGGAATGCTGTCCGTGCTTACCCCTCCGGTCATCTTCTATGAAACCGCCCTCCTGTCGTTTTGAAAGAGCTGTCCTAATGCATTGGTCGCTTATGTTTAGTGTAGCTTTAAAAAAAGTCTTGCAGACTCTAATACGAGTGTCTTCAACTTCAAAAATAAATGCAGAATTTAGTGCCCTAAAATTTTGGGTACTGCTGTATCTATATTTAGGCTTAATCTCTTGTGTGTGCCTTACAATGAACTCTCTTTGCCGTTGAAGTTCGCTTAGTCCCCAAAATTTGTCGAACAAAGATTTGCGTAATACTTCACTTATTTTAGATTTGCATTTCAATTTGCAATTATCGTGGCATGGAGGCTTAACCGCTCTTTCAGGGACTCTCTTATTAGTTGAACTTACATAAGCCTTTCCGGTATTTCGACGAGATTTCTTAAGATTTGTGAGCCAACCAGCTGGTTTTCTTGTTCTTTTCCTACCCCTTTGAAGGCTGTCAGGATCAACAGACTGGTCTATGATCGGTTGAGAAGTAGAAGCTTCAACAGGTGGATTTTCGTTAAAAGATTGGGAGAATCCGGCATGGCAGACGGCACAGAGTTACTACCTATTTCTGTATTACTGCTGCTTGAAGAGCTGCTGGAACTACTAGAGGATGAGCTAGAACTAGAGGAGGAGCTGGAGGAACGAGATCTTTTTCTTGTCTTTTTTTTACCTCTTTGTAGGCTTTCAGGATCAGCAGACTGGTCTATGATCGGTTGAGAGGTGGATGGTTCAGTAACCGGATTGTCGTTTAAAAGATTGGCAGAATCCGGCATGGTAGATGGCACGGAGTTGCAGAGTTGAGTTGGTGGTGTAGTCTTGTTGGGACTATTAGAACTGGAAGACGAGGTAGTACTGGAGGATCGATACCTCTTTCTTGGAACGACGAGTGATGGACGGTAGCTCTCTTTGGGAGGTGGGTTGAAGGGCGGATCCGCATCTGAATCGTCTAAATCGCTACATTCGCTGTTAACCGGAGAAATATAGTACGATGGTGTCACCTGGGTGCTGGCTGATGGTGATGCTAACGTTGCTGGATTCTTTTGTGACTCCATGGTGCCATTTTCAGAGATTTCTTCCATCACCATGGTGGTATTTGAAGGTGTTGTGGAATTCTCTTGGAGTTGTTTCTCCACATGACTGCGTTCAGGCTCATTTGAACTGGTCTCCATCACCTTCTGTAGAAGTAAAAGACCACGGCCCCTCATCATCTGTAGCAAAAAAATACGAAGTTAATAAAATTCACGAATACCAAATTAACTCAAAAAAGTTTATAAATTGCAGTATTTTATTAAAGAATTAAAATTTATTAAATCAGTTTAAAAAATACAAAGGCAACTCTAAATATTCCTATAACAAAATAAACAATAGCATTTATTGTTTTAGAATAAGAGCGAATTTAAATTTAACCAGCAATAACAGACCAACTCAAATAGTTCCAAATAATTTCACCAACACTAAACTATTATTAGTTAGTAAAACAAAAATTACTTACATTCGTCAACAATACTGGTATAAGTGGAAATAGTTTAAAGAACACCCAAGAAACGAGACCGATTCAATCACGAATACAAAATCAACTCAAAATAATTCACGCTTTATTACTGCGGTTTGCCACGAATACAAAACTAAGTCGAAATAATTTAGTCTTTGTGCGAGTTGACAGCATATTCCCCTGCGGCTGACATGTCGTAACTGGTGATGCGTTACTATTGTTGGTGGGGGGTGACCGTGGAGCTACTCAGAAAGACTGACTTACAGCGCCATCTAGTTTTTTAGGAATGAAGTTTGTACACAGGTGTCTTTGGAGTTTATGTAGTTTTCGGCGCTGATTCCGATAATTGCAATAACTCAATTTTGGATTATTTTGAGTTGTGCTACCCTTCATCTAGGTGTGCGATATCTTAAAACTACCAGAAGGTCCAACTCCAAGTCCTACAACAATAAACCATGGATGTCCTAGCCAGAACAAACGGAAATCATTCCAGTCGATATCTATTCTATTCTATTTTTTATATAATGGCAAGCAGAGCCGATGTTTGACTTTTCTACTAATGTCAAAAGTGATTTGGAAGTGCAAGAGCGAAGAGAGAACAACAAAAATGGGGCCACTGGAACTGCATTTCGCCTGAAGTCGACATGCAGTGCGGCGTGTAGGCAGTTGTCAATTTTTATCTTCTTCTTCCTGTCCTTATCCCATTTTACTTGGGGTCGGCGCCACATGTCTTTTTCTTCCATACCAACCTGTCACTCGTCATGCTATTACTTACTCCTTTCTCCTTCATATCATTTTTTACTCATACCATCCACTTTATCTTTGATCTTCCTCTCCTCTTCCAACCCTCAACATACATACTTATAACCTGTCCTAACTATATGCGTCTCATCCCTCCTCTTCACATGCCCTATGCAGTTATAAAATATCAACTGAGGGCATCCAAATATATAATGCATCCAAATTGCCTTAAATTGCAGCAGATATGCAGTTCAAACGCGGGCCGCCTGTATAGACACATTCAAATCATAATAATGACAACCGAGCTAAAACGATCTCTTCACAATAATCGGGAATGTATTACAGTTTGACACCTGAACACTAAAAAGTAGGTCACGACAACTAAGTAGATACTCCATTACTTATTGTATCACCACACCTCAGCGGCTTACTACAGGAATTTCGACATTCCTACAAGAATGGGCGAGATAAAACCATAATCTAGGGAATAAGTTTAAAATCATCTCGCATTATCTTATGTTACGCAAGTTTAGTATCTCAGAAACGTCAATTCTAATCGATAAGTGATCCTATCAGTCGAATTTTCTCTCGTTATCATAAACAAGAGTATCGCTTATCTTAAAAAAAACTTTTGCAATTTAGTTCCTTAGTCGACGGAACTCGCATATGACCGTGTGTTAGTGGGATTGGTGAAGTTTTTAACGTTGCTGTTAGAAAAGATGGATAGACCTAGCACAAGCCGGCAGTCTATTGAGAAGGTGGAGATGTTTGAGGTTCGGGAGCATGTGCCTTACCAGGCGGAACTGACACGTGCCCCCGCGGCCTATGACCAGGAGAGCGGGGACGTATACGACTCCTCGTGGGCAGCAGCCTTTAGAGCCATCTGTCAGCTGTTCAACCTTCTCCACCACATGCAGATCGCGATAGTAGTGTTTTGTTTGTGGCGTTTTGCACTCACCTCGTCACCAAATGGAGCGATCACCAATATGGAACTGCACATCATTTTTGCGGGAACAGGCGTACGTATTGTGAAAATTATAATTTTAATTTCATTGTTAGGTTGTGTAGGACTGTTAACTGTAGTGAATTGGTAGAAGGTATGACCTTCATGTTCCTGTTGTTATATGTAATGCATAATGTAATAAGACTGATAGAGTATGCCTAGATTCAAAACCTGTTACGAAAGTGATAAATCGAATTCTTTAATTTTAAATATTATTTATAAATAAATATTCTCATTACTCACTGATTTATTGACCTGCATTGTTTAACTTAAACTGTCACATTCTGTATACATTTTTTTTTATGGATGGGAAATCATCAAAATGACATCCCGCCCTGGACGGGGCGGGAGGGTGTCAGACTTTTACTGACTAAAACCCACCCATGTTCCTTCGGTTATATTCCGGGGCCGCGGTAACTATTTGAACTATTCCGCAACCCCGGCAGGCATTGGCACTAGAGGGCTCCTTGACGTGCTGACTGCTCTTTGAGGAGCGCGTGGAACAAAATGCGCTTTCGACACAGACCTGGTCCTAGTCGGGCAGCGAGTTACCCATCGCTCGACGTCCGCAGACCCGCGCCTACGGCGGCCGGTAGTCGTCTTGCGACTCGCGACGCCTACGCTTGGGTCCATGTCTGGGGCGTGAGGCTTGACGCTGCCTCACAGTCGCCGCCACCTCCTTCTCCAGCATGACTGCTTCGCAGAAGGAGGCAACGGCTTCCTATTCAGTCTCGCCCTAGAGCAATGCCTGAACCAGGTCCGGGCGCGAGAGTTCACCTCGGCCGATCGCCTCTGCAAGGGCACGGCGGTGGTCCGCCCAAATTCTGTGTACCTATATTAACTACTTTTTTTCTACACGTTTCAGTATCAATTGTTTCTTGTGGAAGCAATATTGACGCTGCATAGGCACAACTCCTGGTCGTTCCAAATGTCCAAAGATGCAAAACGTATCGTGCACGGATGCCTGCAGCTTATCGGGTCATTGTTTGTGATCGCTGGCACCTTCCTAGGATTGGCTAGAGTGGACATGGTTATTTCGTCGCCTCACGGCATCTGCGGTGAGTTTTACATTTTACAGTTATTATCATTTGGTGATATACAAGCCGACAGGCCCTGCCCTGCCTGTGGCAGCTTCCCATTTCCTGCCCCCGTTGATGACGTCATTGTGAATGGAGAAATAAGTATGGGTGTTAGAGCTTACTTGAAGGAACTGCTTCTCAATTATATCTTTATCTCATTTTCTCTCTCGAACACCTTCTTATTCTAACTTGTTTGTTTATCATGAAAATTGTCTTACTCTCAATCATCAATCGTTTCTTATTTTCTACATCGATGTGGTTCCCTTAACTAGTCTAGTAATTTTATGTTTTTTTTTTCTTTAGACTTTAAAGCTCCATGCTGCATCTACTACTAGATAAGTAGGCCTACTAGATTATTTTTCATACCTACCTCACATTATCACCTAGGGCACCATACTTATCTGTTATCAAGTTTCTATTGAGAAACGTATACATTCCTAAAAGATGATTGGGCCTATATATTAGTATAATATTATAAATGGGAAAGTGTGTCTGCCTGTCTGTCTGTTTGTTTGTCTGTCTGTCTGTCTGTCTGTTTGTCTTTCTTTCACGGCAAAACAGGGCGACGGATTGACGTGATTTTTTAAGTGGAGATAGTTGAAGGGATGGAGAGTAACATAGGCTACTTTTTGTCTCTTTCTAACGCGAGCGAAGCCGCGGGCAGAAGCTAGTACTCAATAAAAGAGTTTTTAATACATCAACGACAGCAACAAAATATACGACAGCAATTTCTCAATTGTTAAAAAATTTTGAGTGCCACCAGTCATCACTATGACGATAATAAAATTATATCTTAAGTTCTTGACTTTATCTCTTTCTATTGCAATCATGTTTATAGAGTTATAAGTACTGCCTAGTAACCTGTAGTCTGCTTAGTAACCTGTGGAAAATGTAGTGGGTGGTATATTTTTTAAGTTTAGTTTTATGTACCTACATTTTGTAAATTTGCAATATACTACTGTTTGTTTTCCCTAAATATAAAAATAAAAATAAAATAACCTTGTCAGCAAAAATAGAGTATTTATAATGGGAACCGACACAGTTATAAAATGACCAACAAAAACTTAAATTCTCCCTCACGAATTAGGTATTTATTATTATTTATTTAAGGATCTCCATCGAAGGTAATACACAAAACATTGCCAAAAAATGCATAAATTTAAATGTAGGTGTACTCCTTCACTTATAGGAGACCACAGCATTCACAGTATAAATTAGATTATTATACTATAAGTATAAATTTGATTATTATACTATAAAGGTATAAAGATAGGCATAGGATTTAGGTCGCTCATTATCAACGGCCTGCGTCAGTTCACAGCTCGACATAGGCCTCTCTAAAGGCGCGCGAATTAACCCTATATATTTTGAGCTACACACATCCAGGGGCTCAAGCCTGCTTTTGCAATCAATGACCAATCATTGGCCGGATATTTAGACCATATATACTGTACTCTTTGATTTAGACAATTAAGTATGACAGTTTCTGTATGGGAAATGTGTCACAAGTTTTACGTTATACGTCAGAAATCGATCATTGAACTACAATTGCAATAGTAGACGAGCCCCCAGTTCAGTGGCATTAGTTTACACCATTGCTTGTTTTTTGTTTGTGAAATAGGTAATGTGGAACTACCAGTCCGATTACGAATCTTTCTTTTAAAGCTACGTTATTGATAAGTGCGTTATATAAAAGGATACTGACTTGTCCTATTTCAAAAATGCTTTTAACTATTACAGCATATGGTCCCTGTGTTCTGTAAAAGGGACTTAGTAAAATCTTAACGGTTAATGAAAAGGCGGATGATTCAGCCTTAGGCATTAAGGTAGGTGTTTGAAGGTTCAATCAGAAAACCGGCCCTAATGTCATTTTGTATATTATCATCTCTCTCGCCTTTTATCCACTATGTCCGGATGCACTCGTTCCATAAAAAATACCTGAACGTGGGCTTCTCGACTGGATTGTGCCCGCCCTTGAAGGCTGGGCTCAGCCTTGGCCTAGTAAAATTGTCTTCATCCCTATGTTATTTCAAACTTTCTCTTGTTGCAGGTGTTATCGCGTTGGCATTCACGATGACTAGTTTTATAACCGGCATCGTCGCACTATTTTCTGCAAAAGTGCGGCTGATGGTCAAGAGTGGACCTGTCAAGATTATACATTTAGCAGTCGGACTCTTTGCTGTAGCTATGGGTCTTATAACAATTGCCATGGGATTCCATATGGACCACTTCTCAGCCACAGAAGGAGGCTTGTCGACCGGGCTTATTGTATTTACCATGATGATTTTATTCTATGTTATGGTTCAACCTATTTACAATTTAATTGCAACAACAAGAAATGCAATGTGACTAATAAAGCTACAGGGCGCTCCTGACGACGATAGCAACGCGTGAATCTATGTTTCTAAGTACGTTTCCGTGTTGTTCCTAGATATATTAAGCTTCTTACTAAAACCATAAATCATAACCATCCTTTTTAGTAATGCAGCACTATGGAGTTTATATCATTACCCTTTTTCGTTATTAAAAAAATCTGTGTGTGAGAAAATGAGTGCCTGCAAAAGCAGATTTTTGTGCGTAATATCACTGTTACGCATAAAAAATCCCCGATTGACTTTTGAATTTTTAAATTATTTTAATGAATACATTTCATCCCCGTGTATTTGTAACGAATATCACCTAGTTATTTACTATAATTATTTTTACGAAGCACACTAAACTAAGTACTTAATTTATTATTCCTTATTAGATTTAAGTAAGAATTTTCTTTCTTTAATTTTAGGTGCTTATATTGTTATTTTCTTATAATAATAGTAAGTTTAACCTAATACATGCATGTATGAGAGTTATTAAAAACGTTTATAATAATTTCGTGGTTTATTTCTTACCTTTCACCGACCAACTGACAGCCGGCTGTCGGGCTGCTATTGTCTTTCTTTTATGTCTCGAATCACGTGTGTTCGAAGTTTTAAATATACCACTTCCCATCCCATATAAACAGGTAATAAACTAAGTAAGTACATAACAGTCGCAGAGCCACTATAATAGTGAACGTAGTCATGGTCGCCTGTTTCAGTTTTCAATTTTATTCGAACCACAATGTCCTCGCCCCGTCTGCTGCTAGCATTCCGAGGACTTGTTCCAGTATGTTTATTTTTGTAGTTCTTTTAGCCAAAAAGTTTTATTCGATTTGTGTAGGTATTTTGCAAAATATAAAACACTTGAACCGCAAATAAATCGTTAAATAATCTAAAACCTTTTTCAAAAAAATTTAGCTCCTTCAGCTTGGTTTTGGGTCAAGGGGGGTGGGCTGTGAGGCTGCCGTATATGCCGTTACCACTTATCTAAATTGTGGCAAAGGTGAGGTCATTTTGAAGGTGGACATCAAGAATGCCTTCAACTCCACCTTGTTGAAACAAATCAAAAAAGAGCCTCCCGAAATCTATAAATTCCAAGGACAATGTTATCGATACCCTCAAAATTAACAAAGACCACCTTTTGAAATCCGCCGTTGGTTGTCAACAAGGCGACCCTCTTGGGCCTGCTATTTTTTGTTTAGCTATTGAAACTGTTATTCGGCAGCTAAATTCTGAATTTAGCGTATGGTATTTGGACGACGGGACCCTAGGAGATGATGTTAATACTGTATTAGCGGATTTCGAGTTTTTAAAAACTAGTCTTTCTGCCATTGGCCTCGAACTAATAATTTTCCAAATGCGAACTGCACATTTTAGACAACACATACAAACAGACCACAATTTCGAAATTCTGTTCAATAGCCTCAAACATCAAAATTGTTGATAAAAGTACACTTTAGCTCTTAGGGTCTCCAATTCTTGAGGTCTATCCCAAATTTTGTTAATGAAAAAAAATCGAAAATTCAACAAAATTTCGGAAAGACTCCTGAAGATTAGCACTCACTTCGCAATAACCGAGGTACCTAGCTACGGCCTTCGCACGTTTTACTTTGAAGTTAGCAATTTAAATCAAAATTTAATTTAAAGAGTAACTGTGATCAGCCAATCGCCAACAAGGCCCTATCTTCTTAATTTACAAGATATTTTAAAGAAACAGTTTCAATAAATGTAACCTTTATTTTAAAAAAATATTTTTTTTTTGTTTTTGCAACCCCCTCTTCACCTTTAATTCTTGTCCCGTTACAATTTTGGCCGACCCCAGCGTAGTTGGGAAAAGGCTAGGGTGATGATGATGATGATTTTAGTTTTAGTTATTAATTAGTTTGTAGTTAGTTTTAAGTTAGCTATATTTATTTGTATATTATGCCATTTCTAATCTGAGCATGTATATATTTTGTTATTGTATTGTCTGTATATATTTTGTTTGAATAAAACCAAACTCATGTTTAAACCTGATTAGGTAATTATCCTAAAAATAAATTTTATATCAAGCAGTTCTTCCATTATATTCCCTTTGGTTTTGGACGCTTTCCTTTCAAAAGTTTGTTGTCATCTCTATTATTTACAATTTACAATGGTAGATATCTTAAACAATTCAAATTAGCGTTGTCTCTGTTTTTCTCTACAGGACAGACCAGAGTGATATAAATAAAATGCTACCAAACAACAACGATTGGAGCTGGAACTCTGCAAGTGTCATGTAAATAAATGTCAAATTGAATGAAACTGTCAATGTCATCTTTGTTGAGGATGAGTACTTGAGTCGTCCGGCAAAAACTGCATTTCATTTACCATTACATTTACATTGAAAAAGAAATTGTTACAATAATTATCAGTTAATTCAGTGATTATTACAACATTCGACCATTAAACTAAACAAACATGGTAAGTTAAATAGTTATATTATATCTGTAAAGTACAGTAAAACGAAACTTCAATAGGTTAGCAATCTTGCTTGGTCATTCTATCGTTTGGATTCATAAAAACATTATTCTCTACAGGCTCGGCGCTATGATACAAGAACAACTATATTCTCGCCAGAAGGTAAATATTATTCATTATTTTGAATTCTATTTCCTGTAACTTGTGTCGTGAAAATAATAAAAATCTTTTTTTTAGGTCGGCTGTACCAAGTCGAGTACGCTATGGAGGCGATCAGTCATGCCGGAACATGCCTAGGCATTCTGGCGACGGACGGTATTTTGCTAGCTGCAGAGCGTAGGAATACTAACAAACTCCTTGATGAAGTATTTTTTTCTGAGAAAATCTATAAGCTGAATGATGATATGGTGTGTTCTGTGGCTGGCATCACATCAGACGCCAACGTTCTGACAAATGAACTGAGACTTATTGCTCAGAGATACCTCCTGCAGTATGGTGAATCTATTCCCTGCGAGCAGCTTGTGTCTTGGCTGTGTGATGTCAAGCAAGCTTATACACAGTATGGAGGTAAGTGGAAAATCAAGAATGTAGTTTACTTATGATGAGCATGTTGGTGTAGTGGTTAGTAGCCCTGACTGCTAAGCCGGTGGTCGTGGGTTTGATTCCCACCCAGGACAAACTTTGTGTGATGAGCATGATTGTTTGTTCTGTGTCTGGGTGTAATTTATCTATAATATGTATGTATTTATAAATTATATAAGTATGTGTATCAGTTGTCTGGTTACCAAAACACAAGCTCTAAGCAGAGCTTAGCTTGGGATCAGATGACCATGTGTAAGTTGTCTCAGTATATTTAATTATTATTATTTACTTATTTGTCACATTCCTTGATACTTGATTATAAAAATATTTTAGCTTTATTTTCTTAGCATGTTTTATCTTAATCTTCTTTACAGACCTCTGAAAGTGCATTTGATTCCACACTTCAGTCACTTATATTCTGTACCTTTGTGTATCTTATAATTTTCTCAATGTCTTTCTTCTTTAGGTAAAAGACCCTTTGGTGTGTCCATCCTGTACATGGGCTGGGACAAGCACTACGGCTACCAGCTGTATCAATCAGATCCCAGCGGTAACTACGGTGGATGGAAGGCTACTTGCATTGGAAACAACAGTGCTGTAAGTTGTTCTTTTGTTCTCCTTATAAGACCATTTGTACATAGGAAGCAACATCTTTACATAAGATTCATGTCATTTGTACATATGAGCAGAGTATGTGCTTTAGAGCTGAATAAGCTTTTTTGGCTAAAAACCTTATCTCAGAAAAAAAAATTGGTTGCCTGTAAAGTCGGTATACGGGCGAAAGTTTTACGTGACAACGGAGTGGTAAAATAATTTTAATGTGAATATTCATTCGTATAGTAGGCTCGCTCTGTCTCTCTCGCTCTTAGGCGGGCTAACTGTGCTCGAGTGGAAGGGACGCGTGCCCTTCACTTTTTATGTCTGTCTCTCGCGCTCTTAGGCGGGCTAACCATGCCCGAGTGGAAGGGACGCGTGCCTCTCACTCGCTCTCATTGTGAGCGCATAACGTGAGCGGAGCGTAACGCAGTTTCTTGAAGTGTCACCCGGCAAACCAATCTATAAGACGTTGTCACGTCAAAAAGCACAAATTCTGAAAAACAAAGAGTCTTCATTTTTTGCCCTGATTGAGAAAAACCTCTATAGTCCAAATTGGTCTTGTCTACAGCAGATATGGCAGTGTTCTTAGCATGTACAAGCAACCTCAGAAAATATTTCATGAGTAGATTACTCATGAAATATTTGAAATAGTTTCTCAATAAAAATCATTTTCTTTTAACATAGACCATTACCTACAAAATAGATGATAATATGCTGAAAGAAATACTTACTACTGTTTGTATCAATGATATTATAATAAACTCTGCTGTCCCTTGTGATTGACCCATGTCTTTGGTTTGATAGCATCATTGTTATATAGCCTATAACTGAGATTTGCACAAACAAGATCTTCAGCTCCATAAAATAAGTGTAGATTTCAGTAACAGTTGAAGTCAAACAATGACACTAATTATTATATCTCAAACAGCGATCTTGAATATCAAACAATGTCTTAACATTTTATAAATAATATTTTTTAGGCCGCAGTTTCAAGTCTGAAACAGGAATATAAAGAAAATGAGACCACTATTGCTGAAGCCCAGACTTTAGCCATCAAGGTGCTCAGCAAGACCTTGGACATGACCAAGCTGACCCCTGAGAAAGGTTTGTTGAAATGCTAGACACTTATTCTATTAAAATATACATTTATTTATTTATATATTTATATATATTATATCTCACATTATATCTTAAATGTAACCATTTTTTTTTGTAATACATATTCTACTGAGTTTTAAACAGTGTTGATGAGTTTTATTCTCATTCTTGTTGCTTATACTTGGTTTTTTGGATAAATATCATTGAAAATTGACAAATTTAAATCTTTAATTATTGCATTACTACTCTATGGAGAATGTGAACCCTGTATAGCTTAAGCTTAGGCAAAAACTTACCCTAATTATATATATATATATAATTAGGGTAAGTATATATATATATATATATATATATATATATATATATATATATATATCTAATATAAGCACCTGGACACTACAGCAGAGCTATAGACACATTAAGGGACTACGCACACTTATTCAGCTCTATTCAGCTTATGTCCGTAGAAAACAACGATTTTGTCGACGCGTACGCGTCCGTTCAGCTTTCCGCGTCAATTCAGCTTCCGTACAAAATCGTTGTTTTCTATGGGCATAAGCTGAATGGAGCTGAATAAATGTGCGTAGTCCCTAAGAATTCTTATTTCAACTTTTCAGTGGAAATGGCGACTCTCACGCGCAAAGACAACAAGACTATCATCCGAGTTTTAGCTAGCTCTGAAGTAGAAAAGCTGATTGCTGCATTTGAGAAGAGCGAGGCCGACGCAGAAGCCGCCAAGAAGCAGCCCCCCAAGTCGTAATCTTTTACTCCTGTCTGGAATAAGTGTTCTCATATTGGTACATTAAATATTTTACAATAAATGTGCTAGTTTTTATTATTAATAAATATCCTATAGACTGGACCTTTTCTGCTATTTCTGAAGTCATATTTCTTTGAAATTAAAATGTCATGATGGCAAATAATGGTCAAGTAGGTAAGCTTGTACTACAATGTAAATGCATCACTTGGCGTTTAGTCTAAATGTTAGGTCACTATCTTTAAAATTGCTATTTTATAATTTATACAAAACAACTATATTAAAAAATATATAGGTACCCATTTGCCATTTTACTTCTCGTATAATCGAAGTCGAACTTTTCATTTAACCTTTCAACGACCAAGCGATAGCCGGCAATACATATAATACTAAATACTATGTCGGTTGTAGTTGGCAACATTTTTATGTTGAATACAATCTGGAGTGCGTTCCAAAACGTGCGAGGAATTCACTCGAAAATTAAAAAGAGATAGAAACAATGAAAGAAAGAGAACGGCTATACTGTTTTTGAACGCTACAGAGCGATTTACTGTTTTGAAGTGTTTTGGAACGGGTTAGGCTCATGATGGTTAGGGTCGTATGATGACACTGTCAAAATAACCTTTTCTCTCTGTTGCAAAGAAAGAAAATCGTGTGTTCTAAGCATATTTTGCAAATAAATAAGTGCTTCCTGTTCGTTTCTACTTTATATTTACTATTGGCGCAAATATGATTTTGACATAAATGTCAAGTAATTTTTAACGACGCTTAGCCAAGGGTGAGAAATCGCACTTGTCAGTGCAAAAATTACTCTACCGAAAGCGTTTCAAATTACTGCTCGGCACTGGGATTACGTATCTTGCAGAAGCCGAGTGATCGCGATAATTTAGCAATATAAACGTCAATTCGCGATAATTTAGCAATATAAACGTCAATTCAAAATACGTCATGTCAAATAGCAATCTAGCGATAGTGCTGCCTCTGTGGAGCAATCAGTTAACTAAAATATGCATTTTTCGTTTGGTGGTTTCGTATTTAGTATGGTTTTTAAGAGCAAAGTTAAGTTTTTTTGTTAAAGGTGATATTTAATTAGTTCCAGCGATTGCTACTTTATCGTCATCGTAGCAATAAGTGCATTAGAACAATCAGCGAGCGATTAGCAATCGGTTCATACATAATACGATTTTTTTGACGCTTTTTACCGCGCGGTGACCGCGCGATCACTGCGCAAATATTGCTGTTTCATAGGAAATAACCCCGCCGGTAGCTGTCGAGCAATTGTTCGGTTACCCTCGGTTTCACTCGGCTCATTTCGGAACGCTCTAGAGTAACTTTCGCACTACTCCGTGTAATTCTTACCCTTTTTGGAACGCACCCTTATTTTTAGTTTTCATGTCATCATCATTAACTGTCACTGTCAGAGTGCGTTGTGTTGTCATCAATTGTCTGTCAGTGTCAAGTGTCAACGTCATTTGTGAAAATCAATAACGCGATGATTTCAAAATAAAACATTTTCAATTTAATTTTCTCTGAATAGGACACGGTTTTTAAGAAACAAATTGTCAATAATTATAACTTGCCAAAATGGCTGTGGAAAGACCTGTACCTCAAATAACAATGCCAACAAAATCCAGACTAGAAATGAATGTGCGACAATTACTGAATAAATGTGAACTGATAGCTAAGCAGGAGCCTATTGACAACAACTGTAGGCTCAAACAATACGTGGAATCCCTGAGCGAAATGATAACAGAACTTAAGACTGGTACCGGACCTGAGTATGTTATGTAAATATTCATTCATCTTGTACTAACTCCTGCTTCAAGTCATCTTCATTCAACTAATCTATTTGGAAAATATAGGGCCAGCATACGTGGCTTTATCGAGGTTCTGCTGTTGAGAGCTTAAGGGACTATGCATACTCATTTTTACGACGCTGAACTAGGCTGAACAGCGCAACTGTACCTATAGCACTTGCATGATAATAACACCTCTACATCCTCATTTTAAAGTTGTTTTCCGTGAAAGCTGAATAAACGGTCAGTGGGTCGTCTTAAACTGATAATGACCAAAATTGTTCAGCTAAATGCGAGCTAAATAAGTATGCTTAGTCTTTAAGTGAACTGTTTTATACTAGCAACTGCCTGTAGGCCACAAGTGGATCTATTGAGAATTGGGGCCTAGCCGATCTGATGTTGTGGTCTTGTGTCTTGTACTATCAACAAATTGGAATCATGACCCATTTTGACGATAAATCATTTGAGACTGTCAAAATAACAAGACATGAAAAGTGTCATTTTTAATAAATGTTTATATGAATGTCGACCTAATTGTATTTGAATGTCTGTAGGAAAATAGTTTTATGATTCCAATTTGTTGATAGTACATTGTGTTTCATTTATGCAAGCTTTTTGAGAGTGAAGGATAAGGGAAAACATCTGTGTTCTCACACCCTGTACTTGTAACATCTCCTGATTATTTGATGTTTGCTATTAGTAACAATGACATGTTTTTCGAAATATTTGATTTTGTTGTGAGAGCTCTATACTTGGTTATGGAAAATGTTGATGAACCATCATTTTTAATGTACTATTGTATTATTGTTAGGTACATGTCTTTAAAAAAAAGTGTCTAAGAATTGCACCTAGAAATGCTTACAATTAGTCAATTATCTGTACCTCATTTTAGTAAGCTTGGAATGCCTTGTATACATTTTTTTAAACAACTATTTTAGATTGTTTACTTTTAGTTCAATACCTATACAAATCAAGTACTCTAAAAATGTGTTTTTGTTTCTATTTGCAGTAAGCCAACTAAAGAAGCATTAGTGGAATATACCAAAAGAGCTGCTTTTTTGAAAGGTGTGGTCCAAACAGCTTCTTTGAATACACCTAGCGAGAAGGTGGGTTTTTCAATTTAGAGGTTTTTTTAATGACCTTACAGACTTTGCCCTTCTATGGCACATAATACTCTAATATTATTAGGTGGTTGACTTACTTCACAACAAGTTTTTATTTTAAGATTTTTTAGTTTTCTGTCAATATTTCAATATATTATTAAAATTTCATACAAACCCAATGGAGAAGTAGTTACTGCTCATTATTCAAAGGTAATTTTTAATGTTACTATTTGCAGCTAGAGGCAATTCAGCTACTATCACATGGTGCAGCTACCATGTCTGCAGATGCATCAGCTCAAGAGATACACCAGAAAACTCGAGTCAAGTATGGAGTGGAGCTTAGATCTGAATTATTTGGGTTGGGTTAGTTTAACTTTCAATTTTCTATTGTGTTAAAGCTTGTAAGAAGATATTTGTTGTAATACCATGGGTGATGAATTTGTTTAAAATAACGTCTACTTGCAACTGCTGCATTCATGTATGCCCATACAAATTGATTGAACAACATTTATCTAAAATTTACAATATCAATGTGAGATGAGATTGCTAAGGGTGTTTTTAATATCGTACGGATTTCATGAGGCATGCGGGATTGTCCCGCATGCAGAAAATTTCACGTAGCGTGAAAACCGGTAGCCTACGATTTAGTTTATTCATATTAGAATCACGCCCCGCGTCCCGCGTGCATATTCCACGCATTGCAATAAATACTTGTATGAAAAGGACATTTGCGAGATTAACGCATGCGGGGCAATCCCGCATGCGTTATGAAATCCGCACGATATTAAACACACCCTAACTAGTGAGTTTAGAAACAGTGGAATACATGTCTAATAGCCATGTACTTTCGACTGAAATGTGCACATCGCTGTGACGCAACACTGACGGAAAACTATCGCTACTAAACAAACGAGGTGAACACGGGGAAGCGGGAGAAGGGTCGCATTCCAGCGAGATGCACAGATAAGTCGTACGGGTTGTATATGTCCTCAACAACGAGCCAATTTGCATGCAAAAGCTAGTTATTTATGTAAATTATTGTTCTAGAAGACAGTGACGATGCACTACGAAAGCGAAACATAATCAAGGCCCCAAATTTCACAAGCAATAGTAGCAGCCAGGAAGACATAGATTCTTTACTGAAATACCATCAGAATATGCAGGAGAAGGTTGCGGAGAACATGGTGATGCTCACAAAGAGCTTGAAGGAACAGTCACAGATAGCCAGCACTATTATAAAAGGCGATACTGAGGTAAGACCGATGAGTTGTGCTCTAAAAACCAGAATGTAAGGATAATTTTCGCTTTTTTTTCGGAAATGAGAAAAATAATAAGAATTAAGGAATGATGAATAAATTGATGATTTGTCTCTAAATTAGATACTAAAGTAGTCCTAAACTTTAGGAATACTTTAGTATCTAATATTAACGCGATGTAGAGTTAGTTCGCCTGTGTAGCGATAGATGTCGCCACACGTAATTGAAATTAATTTCATTCCTTTTTTCTGTTCTCTGCAAAATAAGACGGTTCTTATTACTATTTCAAAAATGATATTTATTATAACTTTATTTCTAGGCTTTGAAGAAATCCTCGGACCTTACAGATCGTAATTTATCGTCGTTGAAAGTGGAATCAGATCGGCTGCAGGAGCATAGTCGAAGTGCGTGGAAATGTTGGTTGTGGATCATGCTCGCTATTGTCATGTGTATATTTATTAGTAAGTATGGTTTATTTTACATTGATCTAATTTAACAAGTATAAAATATTTAACAGAGTCTACTTGTGACTGAAATGTCAATGTTGCCAGATACTTGGACGTTATATTAGGCTGCTATTCCACCTGTCTTGAGAAACGCCAACGCTCATAATTTGGCGTTTGTCCAACGTCGCATATCGTCATACTTTAGAGACGCGATGATAACAAGACGTGAAGTTAAGATCGCGACGAGACCCTGCCCAACAGGGCCAACGCCTGCCGGGGTTGCGGAATGTTTATAATAGTTACCGTGACCCTGGAACATAAAGGGCAACCGAAGGAACATGAGTGGGCCGGTTCTGCGGATGGCGAGCGATGGGTAGCTCGCCGCCCGGCTAGGACCGCGTCGACGGCGCGTTAGCGTCAATTCACACGTACCACAACCACACCACGTCGCAGCGACAAAATGTGGTCAAGATGTGGTTACGTGTGAATAGTGTCGCAGCGGCTTTTTGCAGCTGCGTTGTGGCAGCCACAAAATGTCGATGTGGTTAGCGCAGGCGCTAGCTAGGCGCGCGTGGACGTCATGTCGTGGCGATGTGGCCGCGCTGCCGCCGCGTTGCCGTCGCGATGTGGTTGCGATGTAGTCGTATTACACAGGTGGTCGATAACAACCACAAAATGTGGTGCGTGTGAATTGTAATATTCATTTTCAATACAAAATTTACGCCCGACCACATCGCGGCGTTGTGGTGTGGTTGTCGCTGTGGTGTGGTTGTGGTACGTGTGAATTGAGCCTTAGTGTTCCACGCGCGCCTCAAAGAGAAGGAGTCAGCACAGGAAGGGGCCCAACAGGGCCAACGCCTGCCGGGGTTGCGGAATGTTTATAATAGTTACCGTGACCCTAGAACATAAAGGGCAATCGAAGGAACATGAGTGGGTTTTAGTCAGTAAGAGTCTGACACGCCTTCCCGCCGCACCCAGGACAAAAAAAAAGGAACATGAGTGGGTTTCACTAGGACGGGAGAAGTCATTTGATGATTTCCCACTCCCAAAAAAAAAAAGATCGCGACTGTAGTAACAAAAAAACTTTTTCCAAAAAAAAGATAACCGACTTCAAAAACTGAAAGCTCAAAAATAACTATTTCGGAAGTCGGTGGCTTCTCTTCTGCCGGTCGAATTGTGTTGCCTTGCCACCGACTTCCGAAATAGTTATTTTTGAGCTTTTAGTTTTTAAAGTCGGTTATCTTTTTTTTGGAAGAAGTTTTTTACTTTTTAGTTAGAGTCCCAACTACGTTTTAGAGTAACTTTAAAAAAAACGTACGTTTATCTATAAAAATTGAGGAGTTCCCTCGACTTCGGCATGATGCCATCATCAGATCCTGAACCTGATGACAATGGGACCATTTGGGAAGTCTACCCTTTCAAACAAAAAAAGAATTGTTCAAATCGGTTGGCAAACGACGGAGATATGCGCGAACAAACATAAAAAAAAAAACATACAAACATCCGAATTGAGAACCTCCTCCTTTTTTTAGAAGTCGGTTAAAAAGAGTTGATAACTTCAAAACGGCTGAACCAATTTGATAAAACATGTCTAAGAACCATCGCTAGATAACCTACTTTCAAATAAAAACCGCATCCAAATCGGTTCACTTGTTTAAGAGCGCCTGTGCCACAGACAGCAGACACACACATATTGGTAAAATTTATAACACTGCGTCGGAGCTTAAAAAATAAAGAGTTATTCAAAGAACGTATGTCTTGGGATTATTAGAGTTTAGTTCATATCAGTTTAATAATGTATTTTTTTTTTTCACAGATATGGTGCTGTTTATGAGGGTCATGAAAAAAAGAGTAACGCCTTGAAGGTATGTATTGTATTCAAAGTGATAAGCAGAAGGTGACAAGGTCATAATGTCTAGTTGCATTCCTATTTAAGTAATTTGTATACATACATAAGATTAATTACTGTAGTTTATTAATTTATGGTTCTTGTGGAATTGGTTATAAATGTTGATATAAAATAAACAATTGCTCGTAATATGTCGTTTATGTATCTCTCTATAGGTAACACTCACAAAATTCCGTTAGTTCATAAACCAACTCGCGAATTGTAAACTGTCGGTAAATTATGAATTGTGCTCTGCTTACAATAAAAGGTATTGATTTTTGATATATTATTATCTATCGTTTTCCGTGAAATATACATCATATTCTTGTTACGTATAAGTTCGTCTTGAACTTCTAGGACTCTAACAGAAAGAAAGCTGGAAACTTATAAGTTCGTCTTGAACTTCTAGGACTCTAACAGAAAGAAAGCTGGAAACTTATAAGCGCTTACCGGCGCTTGTCAGCGCTGGTCCGTTCTACACAAAGGAAGCAGGTTGAAGCAGCCTAAATCAAAATGTCGGAATGATTTGCTTGCAGTTCTTATGGCAACGCCCAGCGCTGACCAGCGCGTGTTGAAGCTTGTCGGTGTTCATATATTTTCCTGCGTCGATTACCAGCGCTGACAAGCGCCGGCAAGCGCTTATAAGTTTCCAGCTTTCTTTCTGCATACGACCTATGAGAGGGAATGGGTCAGAATTTACAATGCAAAATGTGTGCAGATTGGATGACGTCACATTTTAGGACATGCCAGTCACTAATGGCATACACTCCTTAATTTCTAACAAACAAATGCATATCTACATATATTTTCTTTAATGTTATTGCGTTAAATAAAACTCACAATGTTGATAAATCGATTCTATAAATTTTATTTCTCTTTTTAAGTACTGAATTTATAATTTGAATAATTTTCGTATGAACATGCCAATTTGGTCCATATTGTTTAATACCTACTATAATTTGAAGTTACTACTACAATATACCGAAATTGCACTCTAGAAATTTAGAAAGCCGAACTTTTTGCTACTTACATATGAAAATATATTTCTTATTTGCATTTTTGCTGCCAACGGTGTTTGTTCACGCTAAAATTGATTACTATATGAAGTAGAAAATAAAGATCCAACTTTCTACACAAACTGAGATGAGTTTAATTTTGCAAAAACCAAAACAACTTACAATGCCGCAAATTTTGTCGATGTGCCACAATGACGTGCCCTTCGTACAAGCCAGAAAGCCGGGCTTACACTAATTAGATCTAACGTTAGCCTATTAGTTACCAAATATTACATATATTTACTCACTTTTTGTTGTAATCGTAAACAATCTGTCGAACTTGCCTTAATTTTTTTTAACCCCAAAGCACGCATTTTTTTTTTAAATATGTTACTCCTGATCAAAATTGTTCATGTCTCATGTTCGCCTCGTTCGCTTAATAGCGATAACAGCCCGTCAGCGTTACGTCACAACGTAAGTGCATAATTAAATCTAACGTCAAAGGACTGATGGTTTTAAAAAGAAAATACCCAGTTGCCGAAGAGTGGAAGAAATTTTAGCGTAGCTTGTTTGGTTTCGGCAAATCAAAATTATCTTATTTGTATACAGGAAGACGATAATTTGTCTGATGCTATTTCCTAACAAACACCCTTAGCAGTCAAGTTTTATGAAATCAGGGTTTAATTAATTATTTTTTTCTGTGCGTGTTTTCTTCATATTGGCCCTTTAATTTCCATATTAAACAATTCCCTTTACAACTATCATACATTTATTTCTCGATACATAAGCCAATATGGCAGGAACCTTTAAATATATTATAAGCTTTAAGTACTTAGGTAGTCTACAAGTTTAAGTTTGCATGAAGAAGCAAGTAATTTTTTTCCGTGGTTAAAAATGAGACGGTTATCATTGAGATATTTAAGCTTTTCGAAAGAACACTTAACAAGATGAGAACTACCAGATTTTTCGGTTACATATTTAAGATTATTATTAATATGAGCTTGCAAATTTCTATAATCTTCATTTACATATCGCATTTCATCATTTCTCTATATTTTGGTGAATTTCATTCACCGTCAAGCAATTTTTCTATTTATACTTTGAAGTTTTCTATATATTTGTTCTATTAGGTGTTTTACTTTTTGTCGTATACATCTGTCAGCTCAAACTTCCAGATCTTGTTAGGCCCGATCTCCGTGACGTAGAGGTGTGATCCGTTTCTTGTCACTGCCAGCGAATGGGGGTTAGTGAAGCCCTGGAAAAGAAAATTAGCATATTATTTACTATCATAGGCATTTTGTAGCCCACGTTGTCTATTTAGCTGAAGGTTCGCTTAGAAGGACTGAACCATTACAAATGTAAGAAAAATAATAATAATAATCTCGATGTTGGCACAATTCCCAAAAAAAAACAACTTACTGAGATGATTAATTAATCACATAAAATATTTCAACTTACTGTTGTAGGTTCCCATGTATCCAAAATATTTCCATAAAGCGCGTTTACAGTAAATCCTCGGACGGCAATATTTTGGGACGTAGGTCCGTTTACAGCGTAGATCGTATCACCATGAGACGCTACAGCAAACACCCTGCCTAGCGTAGGATCCTCGATAACAGTGGCCGGTTCAAACATCTTTACGTAACTCTTCAATCCAGCCTTCGGGCATACGATTCTCATATTCTCCCTGTCAGCAACACACACAATATCCAGGTGTTCTAACAAAGTCACACTGTGTGGAAGGTTCAAGGTCATCGTGTCAGAATAAGAAGGTATGGCCAGTAGCAGTTTTCCAGCTGCATTAAACTTCAGGATCTGGTTGTTGCAATAGCCGTCAGCGACGAATATTTCTCCGGTGGTGGCGACGGCGACCGAGGTAGGCATGCACAGTAACACACGGCGTCTGTATGGGAAGCCAGCCGTGAAAGCCTCTCCGATGGTCAGGGTCGGGTATTTGTGGTTGTTTGGAATGTACTGAAATCAAACGTTGAAAAAAAATAAGTATCTTTTGTGCCAGAACAATTTGCAAATGGAAGTTCGGCGGAACGGCGGAAGTCTTACAAATGCTAGTCGACTGGCTTCCTCGTCATTAACTCGCCTTTTTAGACGTGACTTTGGAAAGCGCTCATTTTTTTGTTACAACACGCTGGTTATCAAAAAATACTAGGTGCGTAAATAACGTTTATGCTTAGTATAAAAATATCGTTTACCTTAAAAACTTGATGTTTGGCAACATCAGTGACCCAGACATTGTCATGGTGGTCGACAGTCAGTCCATGTGGCATGTAGAAAGCATAGGCTCCCCAGCTGTGTAGCACGGATCCCGTGTGAGGGTCCAAAACCAGGATCGTGTCTTCTATAATCGGGCCCTTGTCCAAGTTTTGATAAGCGTTGGATTCGTTGAAAGTACTGTAAAGTATTTAACAAAATATTATTTTTAAAGACGTATAAATGTATAACAGTACTGGATGCCTATCATGTAGTCATTGGATTTTTGTAAATTACAAATAGGGAAAGCTTAAAGTGCTGCTCATCAATGATGGATTGCTTTGTGTTAGAGATGAAAATGTCTTAAATATTCAGCATATTGTGAATATCAAAATACTGGCTGATAGAAATTATATAAACGATTTAATAAAAGAAAAGTAAAAGACACAATAGAAATCGTGGATAAAGTTACTCGCCTTTCGTCCCATACTCGCTCAGCCCTGTGGAATATCACTGGCTGTCCCAAAGAGTTGATTGATACCGAGGTTATCTGACCCACGTTCAACGACGTTTGCGGCCAATCCTTCACTTCCTGGGGTCTCAAAACTATTTCATCTTTTGGCTGGAAAGTTACACGTACTTATTTCAGACTCCTTCTTCAGAACACTTCTAAATCCATGAAATGAAACTCCAATAAACCTTACCCTTACATTACATATTCAGATCAGTAATTACTTTATGAATTAGGTATAAGGAACACGCATGGTTGCAAGTCACTTACCAAATGGAGATCCAAGTTCTTCAGAAGATCGTCATTAGAACCGTAACTGAAATAGTCGAAATTCTCCCTCACTGTTTCTGGCTCACAATAGATTCCACTCAGAGATAGAATAAACACAAGTGCTGGCAGCATTTTGATGAACGTCCTGCTATTTGTTGTGGTCTATGTATTGTTAGCGTCAGAGTGCCTTCTGCTCCAGATATTGATTATTCACTTTTAGACAACAGCCGCCACACACGCATGCGCGCTCAAGCAACCGCTTCTCATACATTCTCAAGGTCAAAATTGGGGAAACGGGAAATTAAAATCATAAATATCGAATAAACATAGATTTATTTTTCACATAACTCGAACAAGTGTACCTATTCAACAAAATTGGTCAAGATACGCGCGTCAATTTCGTATTTCATTTTTGTGGTGTCTTACATTGTGGTGAAAAAGGAAATGAGGAGCATATCTTAGGCTAATTTATGAAAATATTTAAAGACGAAATTTTATTTCATTTTATACTGAATCAGTCTCAAATTAGAATCGTTGTAAGAATTTGGCACATTGAAAATTTTCTGAATTTCGTGGAGACTTACATCTACGGCAACAAGCTAAGACGTTGAAGTGTTACAATTATATTTTGGGGCATGTTTGAGATATTTGTTTTAGGGATTTTTTGTGTTGACTACTGCGGGCGCCATTCCGAATGAGGCTGGTCCCAGATGTAGCCGGTCTCTGTCATGGAACATATCGCGTTGTAATAACGCCCTGGACTGCGGCAGTAAGACCACGAAGGGCATTTACATCGAAACAACGTTTGGAACTCTTCTTTGCAAACTTCGTTCCACCAGCATGTCCTCTACAACAGTTTATTGATTTAAGCTTCTCACATTCATCAGGAAAAATTACGTAACTTAAGCATCTTTAGGAACTGTACCTCTGTGATGTATCCTCTCACGGACTGGTCCGAATAGCTTCGTTTCTGTATTGATGCAGTTTCAAGCATTGCACTCAACATAAGTATTAGCACGAACATCACATATTGCACCTGGAACGTTTAATACACGAGCACTGTTTACACAAACACGGGTATAAACACATGTATTACTTGGTCCATCATCTTGTGTAGGTCTTACCTTAATCATAGCAGGGTTTTGGTCCAAAAATAGAAAATTATCGGAAAGCTTTGCCTTTCATGTTACGCCCCCTGACGGAGCTTTCTGGTTTTCGACTAGGGTTGCGCGGCTATACACGTGTCTTATCGGTATTTTTATTATTAAACGTGGAGTCGCGGCCCAGTTATCTACATTTTATTGATTTATCTATCATGACGATGTGGTTGGGTCGTTAGATTTGTTTTGTGGGAGGTTAATAGTTCAAGTTCTGTTTATGTGTGTAGCTCTCGTTCATAATATAATTAGATCTTTTATTTGATTAAGATTGTACTGCTGATTTTAATAAAAAAAATTTCTGGGACACTTTTAATTCGAAAATATTTGGGATAATAAAGGGTTTTGTTGATTAATTAGTTACCTATCCATTAAATAAGTCTTAATTAATTCTTCAATATAAAAATGCAATAATATAAATAATAAGTTATATTCCTTAACATTTAAATACAATAAAATTTACAAAAATCACTAGCTACTTTAGACTCACGTGTTTCTTAAATTAACAGAACAGTGACAACAAAGACGAGAAAAATAACATTATTATGTAGAATAGAAACAATAAAACAATTAGGATAAATTTAAAATCAACTAAATAAATTAAAAGCACGCGAAGACAGATAACGATAGTTACAAAGTTCCATTTTCAAATTTTATTTGTGCGCATGAGTTTGGTGTTACGCCTTAACAGGCATTTTACAATTAGACAATCTATCGGTGGATTACGTAAATTAGGTTACTGAAGATATTGACATAACCTCCACACATGGTGTGTCAAAATTCTATCTATATTAGCCAAATCAACGCATAGATAGGTTTTTGGAAATGACTGTAAATTCACCCTGATCGTTGCATGTCTTCCCGTGTCCTAATAGAATGGCACTTAGATGTAAAAATATTTTTAGTACAAGTCTAATTAAAAGAGCTTTGGTCGGAACTACCACTACATTTGGAATTCTGTCGCTGGCTCCATGAGCCGTTTTTTGATGTCACTATATTGTTCTACATTGCCTGTATATCTTCTATTTTGTTTTCATCGACGTCTCCGTGTTCTTGCCGCCTGTGTAATTCTTCTGCGTCTTTCCTGTAATTACTGCCAGATTAGCAAAATGTCTTCTCTCAATATGACATAATAGCAAAATGCCACATTCTCAAATAGTTTTCACAAAATGCCACACTATCCAAATTAGACATTCTCAAAAGTCATAATTATGGCATAATGTTCGAAGTGAGACAATTTGAAAATGACAAGAAATGAATCATTGTGCGGAAAGACATCTTACGAAAATGAATGTGTCTAATCCGGGTAAATAGTTTATTGTCAGAACGTAGTCAGTCAGTAATTTCAGAAATTACCTCTGTCCAATTTTAAAAATATCGGTGTATTGGCTACTTAAAGGCTGCAGTGCCACTGTGCTGTATTTAACTTTCACTAGTTTGAAATCGGGAGCAGATGGTTAGTTTAAGGAGTGTTGAAGCCAGCCTATTTAGCACTTACACGATCGATAAAACAATAAAAGTCCACCTATTATGACTCATAAATATATTAATATGTGTTACTCACGCGTATTTGTTCGAAGATTGGAAAATACTCTTGGGACACAGCCTATAATAAGGCCAACACTCGCCGCCTGCTTGCCCTGCCTTCTGGGCCTCCACATATTCGTTTAGGAGGCTTGCGTATGGGGACTTGCTGGGCCTAGAAAGGGAATTAATTTTGTTATTTAATTATTTTTGTATTAAAAGCAAATAAATAGGTTCTTTATATCTTGAGTTCGCTGAACTGTCGTCTTTGACATTCATATTTGCTTCTAGATTTATTAATGGTATAACATCATCAAGGTCGATTTAATACTCTTTAACGATGAAATTACTATAGCGATTTTACTACTGCTTTCAATTAAAAAGTTGTATAATTTCTTCAGATAATAGTTATCTGTCTTTACCGAAAAATCGCCTTTTAATAGTACATAAAAAGTCCATAAATGTTAGAATGCCGGCTAGATACGGGTCTATCTACTTTGTCGGTCGTGCTGTGTCTAATACCGATATAGCCGCATCCGGTTACATTGGAACTGACCCTTACTCAGAAAATGCCACACAAGTGCGATTTAAAAGCACGTGTAAAAGAAAAAATACGTACGTAAAAAACAGCTTCATAATTTCCCCGAGTAGACCAAAGTTTTTGAGCGGGTGTGATTGTATTTCGCAAATAGCTCGTAACAGACACTCCTTCCCATCTAGCCCGAAGTTTGCAAACATATCCTCCGCTATTCCATACAATATTGCTCTGAAAAAAACATGTACAAGGTCAATGTCTCTTCAAGCATCGTTATTATAGAAATATTTTAATTGGGTACATTTCTTCTCAAATGTTTTAGCCTCTGATGTGTAAAGACTAAAGAGATAAATAAATTCGTCGCAAAACTTCAAACTGCGATGGTTTCATAGAGACGGAGAATAGCCAAGCCAAGATATCATCTTCCTAGCCATTTCCCGAGTATTTTTGGGTTAGCTTCTAGCCTAACTGGATTCAGCTGGATACCGTTTTTCTTGTGAAGTTTTCAGACCTCCAGAACAAAGTCAATGGGCGACACGATACCTCTTGATTAGACTGGTGAGATTTTCTGGTTTCTGACTATCGGTACCTAACAACTGCCAAAGTTCTACGAATGACAACCGGGGCCAACAGCTTTACGTGTTTTCCGTAGCACGGAGTGTCAGTGATGTCTAAGATAAACTTCAGAAAGTACATATATATGAATGGAAAAAGTCACATTAGTACTTGCCCGGAATCGAACCCTCTTACACGAGAGGCGAGCGCCTTAACCACTAGGCCATAGCGACATTCAAGAAACGCGCTATGTAGCGTCCGTTAAATTACCCAAACAGAAATGATTAGGGAAATTGTAGAATCATCTTCTTTTTAAAACCTTGCCAAATTGAATGTAATGCTATCAGAGAAACGTACAACATAAAACGTGTTGTTTAGTGAATCACATAACGTTCTAATTGACGTAACACATTTCTAAAACAAGGTTGCAACAATTTATTGTTTACTCCAATTCTTCGATTCCTTACGTAATTCAAGCCGGTTTTCGAATCACACAAAGAATTTCAAACACCTTTTCGTAGTAACTTCCTGCGTTTGTCGCCAACTATCCTCCATGAGTTGAATCCCTGATGTATTAATCGACATTAAAGTGAAAGTGACGGTCAATAACTTAACCGCTACTGTTGCTAGCCACCACGTGGTTTGAAGTCCAAGAAATACGTGCGTATTAAGGTATGGACGGCTTTCGTGTGTGGTCCCTTCATAACTATTGTTTCCTTTCCACTTACATATTGGTCAGTAATCGTCTCGTTTTAATTTTTTGACAATTTGCATGACAAGACGAACGTCATATAAAAAAACAAAAGACTTAAAACTGTAACTAATATCCGTAATACTTTACCTCTCTCCTCCGTGCAATCTGTCTAGTATTGCCTTTTCAACGTCAGGAGCTACTTCTTCCTGGGTAGACCGCTTGCCTCGTCTTCGGTCCAAATACTGTCCTACATAATCCGCCATCATGGAAACTGCCGCTCTTCCCATAGACCGGGCCAAGATAGGCGGGAATGCTCCGTAAGGATTCTCGTTGTCCGTCAAACCGAGCTTGTCAAAGTCGACTGAAATTTATAGGAGAAATTTTAAGTCACATAGGCTTCTTACTTTGTTTACAAATTAGCTTAAAAATGTTTAAGAATTTATACTTAAAGGCCCTCATTCATTAAGGATATTTTTATTTAGCTTAGGTAGGTAGACGTAATAAATGCATTGGCCATTAGACATGCGATAGTAAACATCCATTTAAATAAATCATCTAATCTTGTTAAGCTTCAAAGATATCTAGATTTAATGAATGAGGGTAAATAGTTAAAATATCGTACTAAGATGTAAATTCTCCGCTTTAACTGTTTCTCTAACACTACAGTTAATATTCTAAGTACATCACTAACTAAAACTATGTATACATCAACTCAGTTGAATCTTAAAATACGGTAATGCTGAGTCTACTAATAAACTATCAAACGGGTATAATAAGTTCTGTTTAAAGTGTTCTAGATACATGTCTACTGTAATAACAATACTATCCATTTTGCTAAAAAACTATTTCAAATAATACAAAATCTACAAAATTACAAATACTTATATAATACATGGTTAAGTAAATTTCAAAAATACCAAGTAGGCTTGCCACCACATAGCAAAATAATTTGAAATTGTGTTATTTAATTAATATGGCACTTTCAACTACACTGGATGCTCTACTACAAATTCTAGTAGACCTGAAAGTACTGACTTGAGAAATCCAAAGAGTATTTTAGTTTACCTGGAAATTATTGAGAATAAAACATCTTAGTTATTAAGCACTGTGTAAAATGACACAACTGAACTGTTCACAAAATGAAAACGTTATAGAAAATCACTTACTTGTGAAAGGGAAACTGACGGTCATATTAGACAAGAATCCTTTTGGTGGATGCCTTACGAATGGCATCGATAGAGATGGTGTGATAGTCATTGTAGTGCCGGGTGGCAGCGCTAACCGGCCATCGTTCGTGATCCAGAGTATCCTCTTCTGCCGCGAATGTGGTACATTCTCTTTGGCCACACCATCATGGCTGTTGAACGAAGCCATTGGCAGCAAAGCAGCTAATGCTATGCTTAGTAGTACTCGGGGAACTGAGGCATCCATGGCCTACCTGTGGAAATATAGATTATTGTCTCTCTTATGGTTTTTATGGCAATTTTGTAATTGTTGTAACTAGGTATTTGAGTTGGCCATTAGATTTCCTTTATGGGTTACTGCTCCTCTCCCGTGAACCATAACGTGGTGTTATTTCTTTTAAAGCTGGCTATTATAATATATATTTCTTTCATGTCATACAATAGTTTCAGAGATAACCTTTATTATACTTGTATAGATACATAACCTCAGCCTTAGTCATAAGTCATAACCAAAAAGTAATTTATCAATTGACGGACGGCAGACGTCAAAATTTGTCAAAACTAAATAAATATTGTGTTTACAATGCTACCAAAAAAGTGTACTCATATACGTATTCGGGATAATAATGACTATGACACCAATGTGGAAAAAATTATAAAATCACTAGAAACCACATACAAGGTAGATTTTCGGGCCCTACCAAGATGGGAAGAGTTGGTACAACGTTTACATGTTGCAACCACCGACTGCAAGCGAAAAATTCAAGGTGCACGTCGACGAAAATCTATGATAATAGAAAAGTTGTACATTCAGTCTACCAGACCGTCACCCTTTGAATTAACCTCAGGATTATGTAGGACAGCCAATAAGTGGCGTAAAATGGAAAATGACTTAAAGAAACCAAAAAGTCCCTTAACTCCGGAACCCATTGAAAAGTCTGATGAAGTATCAATAGTAGAAGGAGAGCAGTCAGAAACTGTTCATCCCAACACCAGCATTTCTACTGAAATTGTTCAACTTACGCCTCCGATACCACCTCAGAAAAATGACGTAGAGGTACAAGTAGAGCCACCGGTAGAATCGCATTTACCTGTGGCTATAATCACAAATCCTCATAAATTGATTTCCCACCTCGGGTCCCAATTCTCTAAAATGAGTTTGAAATCTCCATTCTCTCAAATTGAAGAACCATTGGAAAGTGAAAAAGAAGAATGGCAATGTTTAGAACCCACGTCATCGGTAGTCTGTAATCCTACACAAATTATTCTGACCAACAACTCATTAAATGAACAATTTGTTGAGTTCACGGTTATAAACTGTGCAGCTGAATGTATGCACATTAGATTTAAAAGCGTTATAAACTATTCAATTTTTTTAACTACAAAAATATTGCCCGTAATTCCAAAACGACTATATCCTGGTATACCTGTTGTATTTAGATTCATTTTTAAACTTAAAGATCAGAATGAATTCAAGGCAGGGTTGTTTTTTAAAGTTGGAGGTGATGATGTTTCTCCAGAAGCGTTTTGTATTCCAATTTTGACTGCTTTTTCATCAGTTCATTCTGTGAAAATATCTGAATCGATAACTATACCACCAGTTTACCCTTGGCATATAAAAAGAAATGGTAAGTATTCGACTGCAGATGTAAGAATATCTTCTAACGATGCCTATACTTATCACGTACATATTTATAAACGACTGGTTGATTTATCTCAAGAATCGGATGTTAGCCTCTCTTTAATAGCAACAGGTGCAAATACTGAAAGTGATGAAGAAAGAGAAATAGATGCCGATGACGCTGCTAATACAATAATATCTTTGACAAAAATACCGGAAGTCACATCAGAAACAACAAATATACTTGAATCAATGTACTTTATCGTCGGAAACATTGTTGAAGTCGCTTTGGACCCTTTTCTATTTAAATCTACTTATTTATGCCTGAAACCATACGAGAAAGTAAAAATTCCGGTATACATTACTAAAAACGAACACATTGGCTATCACCATAGCTACTATGAGATAGAACTAATGGACATAGAAACAGAACAAGTAATTATGACGAAAACTTTAAAAGTGTTCGCAGAGGTGCTTCCGCATCCAATAAAAATACATCCTGAAATATTAGACATGTCTAATTCACCAATTACACATGGCCATATTGAAGATCATTTTACAATTACTAATACTCACAAACTGTACCTAGCAAGTATAAAAATTAAATTGACTACTAAAATGAAAAAAATATTTAAAGTGGAACCTATGGAGACTACAGTACCAGCATCATCATGTGTGCACTTTGCAGTAAGTTTTTGTTCAAGAGATTTTCTAACTCATGAACCATTCGGAGATTTAGTACATTTCACGATCAAAATTAGAATCAGTGGCTATAAAGCTGTGTTCGAAAACGTGCCACCATTTTTTTACGAAATAATCGCACCATGTGCAGCAGAATTTAAAAAGATTTACAACGAGAAATACTTTATTGATTACACTTCACCACATTCCACCTCTGCTTGATATCATTGTATCTATTGTGTTATTAATTTATATAATGTTATTTAAAATATATAAAAAATATTAATTAATAAATTATCATAACTATTTGATCATTTTATGTTTTACAACTCAATGTAATGCAAATGTAGGATTGCGTACATGATACGTAATTTAGTGATGGGAAGTTGAGGATTCATGATTTAATATGAAGTTTACGACCACACTGTACGCGGAGATCGAATCACAATAAAAGTGTTATAGTACAATCGTTTCCATCAAACATATCGTAGATTTATAATCGATTGTCGCATTGAACCGGTCTAGAGACCTGTAGATCTGGTCTGGGATATTATGCGGGTTCAAGCAATCAGCTCACTTGACCTGTATTACATACAACTAGCTGGTTCGACGCGTTAACAGGTTTGATCCTTGTTAAACATTAGTCAGTGTCCCCGGGATTCTCGCTAGTTTGTAAACTAGTTAAAGAAAAAGTTGAAGAAACATCTTGTAAATGAGGAAGAAAATCGAGTACATTAAAATGTTGTGGCCAAACTTATCGCCATTATTAATATTTTTTCTATTGGTGGATTTGTCTGCTATAGTTATAAGTTAGACACATTATATATAAAGCTCATGTCAAATAACTACATCTGACAACCTAATCTAACGATAGATGGATTATTGAAAATTACCGTTAAATGTATACAGTTTAATGGAAGAAGTATTAATGAGTTTTTAACCCTCAAAGTATTACACACATTCAGGCATGCATTTTCTTCAATTCAAGTAGTTTTGCATAAAATCTATTCTCCTGCCGCTAAAGGAACAAAAACCTTGGTTAGCAATACATGTTAACTCAAACATCTACTTAGTGTTAAATCTTTAGCAAATAGTTATTGTTGAACAGTCATAAAATGAAATTGCTCATTTCCTGTTGCTACTTCATTTGCAGGATGGCTATCAGCACTATCTTTTAAATTTTCTAATCGATCACCTTCTTTGTTTGATGTCAGTATTGTAACGACATATTCAATTCAGGGCACGTGTGTCGCTTCAAAACGTTCGAGTCCTTAGCGATTCCAACGTTCAATCGAATCGATAGTAATGTATTGAATTGTCATCAGAAATTCATTAAGCATTCGCTCGACACTTTCACGTAAAAAAAATCGATCCTTAACAATGGTCCCTAATCAGATCTCGTATGTGCGAAATAAAACATTTTTGACTTACAGCTTTGAAAGCTGAGTCACTAATTCATGCTAATATTATGAATGAGAAAGTCTGCCTGTTTATTACATTTTCATACCTGAAACCCCTGAACTAGTTTTAATGAATTTTGGTACAGACATAAACTGGACTTTGGAAGGACACAATGTCACATTTTTACGACCGACGAGGTCGTGAGAAAAAGCTAGTTTTTTTACATTTTATACTGCCTATTTTTTTAGTTTCCTCTTTTATCAGCTGTCGATGATATTTTTACTGTATTAGTCAGTTCTGTTTTTCTTATCAGTTGGGTTCTTTTTTATATCTTTAACAATTTATTTTTTATATCCAGTTCGTTCGATTCCGGCGAATTAATATTTACTGCTTATTATATTGTTGGCAATGTCAATAACTCTGACGATGATGGCAAAGTAACTTAGATCAAGGCACCGCTATTGAGATTACACCATCCGTAATAGCTTGATGAATGTGTGCAAGCTTACTGTTATGTTACGTTAGATTATATCATAATTGGATGAGGAATGCTAGCTATTTGCTACATAAATGAAATCATGTTTCTTTGACGCCACACTGTTATCTGACGAAGAACGTTTCTTATTATATGTAGAATTTATTTGTTTAGATAGTTTATCACTGGCTTTCAATTCGCTATCCAACAATGATTGATTAGGATAAGACAATCACAATCAATTAACACTAACAGGTTTTGTTGACAATTTTAATGCAAAACTAGCTGAATTCGAGGTTTATTTATTGACGAAACGAACCTCTTTTTAAGACTTTCGGGTCACAGGGCACAAGAAGGCTCTTAAATCGAAAGTTCACATGAGGGGTTAAGATTGTTGATCATGAGTATAAAAAAATAATTTATTGTCATAAACATCTGGTTTGGTAGGTACGTTGCGGTTGCGGTTCTCATTATTTATGAATTCATTCTCAATATTTACACAAACTTTAACGGACACAAAGTCAGGTTGAACTACAGGTGTATTTTCCTCATTTGTAGCATCTAGGTTATGGTGTCCTAGAGTATCTAGTTCGACAGTAGCTCTTCAAAGCTTTGCTGTGCTAAGCTCGTTGTGGTACAAATCACCACATTTCATCTCTCGCAAATGTGTTATTGTTTTAACTTGTGGACCGTTTTATAGCACCGGCTTGGCTCTTTTAACATACCTACGACCTTATTTAGTACTGTGGTTTGGTAGCACTGCCTACATGTTCTTATAAAGTTATGTCCCACTTTATATGAATAAGTGGGATCCAAGGAATGTTTATTTACGATCTTTTTCACATACACGTTACCATTATGTACTTAAATTTTATGAATATTTCTCCAACTCAACTGAAACTCAACTAAAATCGCATCCTGAACATCACTAAATACGAGCTTCGGGTTAACAAACTTAATTATTTACAGTACAATGTAGATAAAGTTGAATGAACTCTATTATTTCTAATAACACGCTGCCTAGGCACACTTCAGTTTCAAAAATGTTAATAAAAAAGTTGCCGTAAAAAATGCTAACTAGGTCCATTGTACACACTACCTAATTATAGTCTTCAAATCTAAAACAAATATAAATAATTCATAATTCTAGGAGCTTGTTAGATCCACTGTGTAAAGCAATAGATTAAAATTCGTCCATAATTAACACAGTTATAAATAGTTAATATTCATTTATTCGCAGTACGTGCGATAAAACACTTAATGAATCAGTACCAAATTGATGAATGAGTTGAAATAGTGATAGATTACAATTATAAACCAGGACGATACTACGCGCGCACTTGGCGTGACACTTGAAACAGGAATTAATTGAGGCCGCATTTAAATCTCTAGTATGTGATAAAGCCAACAAGCCTTATTGATAATTGAGAAAATATTCTATACCAATTATATTTAAATTAAACTCACCTTAATATCACAACAATTTTAAAGAAAAATGATCATCAGCGCGCCGCACGTGTATTGGCGTCCTTGCAGAACTATCGTTCACTGTCAAACACACTGTACAAATAAATGTCCTTTTCCCGCGGTCATCGCAGGATGTGTTGTCTGATTGCAGGTCAGCTGCGCCGGCGCCGCTTTTGCTGCAGGTAACGTTGCCAAAATTTCGCTAACTTTCGGGCACGGTTGCGCATAACAAACACTGTTCCACGAAAATGCGTCCTCCTTCGATATAATCCGCGACAAATTTCTTTTTGGTATCGACAGCTGAAGTAATGTTGGTGCGTCACGTTCGTCCTCGGGGCCTGGGACGTCTGTTATTTCTTCGAGTGCCACAATATCGACGACGACTTTGTATTCACATGTCGCCGAAACTCTCTTTGCTAATTGTGATGCGCGTCGCGTCCCCCGCTTTCCGCATTGTAAAACAATGGAGCGTAGCACCCCGGGGTGACAGGTGGGTCCTCATCGCTTATGGCTGGCCCGTCATAAGGTCGGTTGTTTAGTGCCGATGTGTTTAGTAATGAGAGTCAGTTAAGTATCTGGTTGCGAGCGCTGGCGCGGCGGTACCGGTACGGAATGGAGGCTCAGACGGGTAATCGTTCGACGTCGCCTCGCCAGTTGGCCACTGGGTTAGCGGTGTTCCTTTTCCTGCTTCGCTTCTTAATAGGTAGCACACATTGTAAGTGAATCTGATGCGAATCAGCCCTTCGCACGCACGTGAAGGCCGCACCCGACGATTATTTTGAAAACAAAAATATCAGATGGAGGAAGCGTAGCGACAAAAGTATCTAGTTTATAAAATTTTTAATTTTGGAAAATCATTGACGATTTCTTATTCTAGCATAATAAGTTATCTGTCAACAATGTAGGCCTTACTTTAGAATCTAGATAATATTTTAAATGCTTAATCATCAGTTACATTCCAGAATGATTACCGAAGTATGTACGTGGTATTATTTCTTTAAACGACTTGCTGATCTATCTCGTCGGTATTTCCAAAGGCTGATTATTCATGTTTAATAGTTTTATCAGTACTACACCTTCTGTTATCATAATTATGATCATTCCCATATCAAAAGCCAGTAGCATATCTTCATCAGGTATAAAAAATACAGGTGCTGGGTAAAGTCTCTTTCTTTGTTCTAGTATAAGATTCCTATATCGTCCAGTTTCGTAATAGATTAATGTAACATAAAAACTTTAATCTACTTATCAATATAAACATCCACGGAATAGATACGTGAGAATATCAAAAGGCCTATATTCGGAAACTTAGAGTCATGCTGCGTTAGCATTTTTCGATGACCGCTTTGTCGAAGCAAGTTGGGGCTATTAAAGTCATCACTGTCAAGGGAAAAACTTAAATTAAACAGCAAGGAATGAAGCCTATTTATAGAATAAGCAGAGCAAAATTGCCAAAAACGGTAACACTAAACAACTCAACCAGGTAATTGTTATTTTAAGGTGTTGTACGTGTGCGATTCCCCAATGAGGAGTTACATAGGATGTCTTTGAAGTCCATGACTAGTGGGCCACACATAGGTAACAAATATGTTGCTGCTAGGTATTATTGAGGAGCTTAAATATCTATATCCAAAGGTCTACGTTAGATCTTTATAAATTTAATACAGGGCCAACTTTGAAGTATACCCTTACAAATAAAAAAAAATCAAATCAGTTAATTGACGGAAATATCAATGGGCACAAAAAAAAACATACTTTCAGACGAACAATATCTCCGACTTTTTTGAAGTAGGTTAAAAACTAAATACAGCATTGTAACTACCGTTTTAGCAAACACAAAGCAAAGAAGAAATTATGATCTTTGAAGTAAATTTCTGTTAATAGAAAAACATAAAAAGCCAATAGAGAACGCGTATACAACACAAACACATACACATATTTATCGACATAGTACTTACCCTCACGACTACATTCCTTATCAAAAAGTCTCCGATTACACATAAAAAGAAAAACAACAATGAAAGTAAAAACAAAGCAAATAATACCCTCTGTGTACAAGATAATTATTATACATAATCAAAGCGTTGTCGACATAATATTGTACTGCAGAATCGGGCCGGAACATATCGTGGCCAATTATGTAAATTACATAATGTTGCTCGATTTTAGGCCGCGATACCTTAAGTGGACCACACCTCATAAATCAGAGCAGTGCTGATGTAGAACAATGGAAACGAGTTCTTTGACTAACGTTTGGTTGGGATGATGAAATTATATTCCTACTTACATTTATTATCTCCAAATCTAGTTCAAGTCTAGAAGTAGGGTCTGATTTTAATGTCAAAATAACAGCTCGTAATCACTAGGTACAATCGACAAAATTTAATCATGACCCATTTCGACGACAAATCGTTTGAAGCTGTCAAAATAATAAGACTAGACGTGTGACATTTTTTATACATGTTTACGCGATTGTCAACCTAACTGTATTTGAATGTCTGTAGGAAAATAAGCTTATGGTGGGTTATGATTCCATTTTGTCGATTGTACAATCGACCCAATGGAATCATATCAAATACTATTAGGTCGACACCCCGCGGCTTTACCCTCGTTGAGTTATGTTATGTTAGTGGGTCTTTTTACCTGATACGCTTTTACACCTTTCTCGAAAAACGGGTAATTTGAAAACAAAGAAAAGCTACCTATATTACTAGTACAATAAAAAACCGGCCAAGCGCGAGTCGGACTCGCTCATGAAGGGTTCCGTAGTGAAAGGTAAATTACGATATACGGTTTATGACGTATTAAAAAAAAACTATTTACTAGATCTCGTTCAAACCAATTTTCGGTGAAAGTTTACATGGTGATGTACATCATATATATTTTTTTGATTTATCATACTCTTATTTTGGAAGTTATACAGTGGGGGGCCAACATTTTACCACTTTGAAAGTGTCTCTCGCGCAAACTGTTCAGATTAGAGAAAAATGATATTAGAAACCTCAATATCATTTTTGAAGACCTATCCATAGATACCCCAGACATATGGGTATGATAAAAAAAAATTTTGAGTTTAAGTTCTATGCATGGAGACCCCCAAATTTTTTTATTTATTTAATATTTTTGTAAGTATCAGAATCTTAATGCGGTTCACAGAATACATCCACTCAGCAAGTTTCAACAGTATAGCTCTTATAGTTTCGGAAAAAAAATGGCTGTGACATACGGACGGACAGACAGACAGACAAACAGACATGACGAATCTATTAGGGTTCCGTTTTTGCCATTTGGCTTCGGAACCCTAAAAAGAACCTAAAAAATATACGGCTCCATAAATTTTTTCATGTTATATCAATATAAAAACACGGGGCAGATGATTTTGTTGAATTTTCAAAAGGAATAAAATAAAAGTTTATGTTTAAAATGTCAGTATTATTCATGCGATTGTTTTTCATGCCACACAAAACTTTTTTCATTCAGATTCGTACGTTCAAACGAACTCTTCATCTTTACACACTTTACATATTAGCATACTTAGATTGTTATAGTCATGTAGCTAATGTACACAAATGTAAGTAGAAACTCAAGTTCTCGCTCCCTGTATATAAATAATGTATTTTAAAGCTTCATTGTCATGGTAATTAATTTGGCCCGCACGCTGTTCCGGGGTGAAACTAAGAAAGTAGAATTTGTATGCACATGACCAGGGCGCGTTCATGACCTAGATTTCTCACGAAATATCTTTCATGAAATACGAGCATTTTAATAACAACAAGGTGAACATCCCGTAGAAATGGCCAATACTGCTGGCATGGGCTATTGTCTTGTCAGACCAATGCTCACTTTAAATATCTACACCGAGTAGTGATGCATTGTTTGGAAAGCTCAAATGAATATAGTTTTACGGGTTTCTTAACTAAATCCTCTGTCTGTTCGCGATAATTACATGAAGTTTTCATTCACAGAGTAATTAGAGAGGAAAGTTTACATGTAGATAATAGTAGAGAAAAGTGATTATTTTAAAGATTTTTAACGCTTGCAAAGCTGGGCCGTAGAAATCGGCCGCTAAGTCCGATTTCAGAAATCGAAGTTATTTTTCCCATAATTTTATGATTTTGAAGACGATTTGTTTTTTCACAAATAATGTTTTTTATTTTTCACAATTTAGTGTTTAGTTACGGTAGCACTAAATAGCCTAACCAGTAAATAAAAAGTATTTCAACAAACGATACTTACCCCTATTATTGAGTGTAACACCTTCTTACTTCGTCAAAAAGGCTGTCTTCGAACACCATGACAAGTTGACTTAAACCTACTTACTATCTTACTTATGTAACTAACCAGCAATTATTATCTTTAATATTAAGTACAATAACCAAATCACATTGATACGTTTTATTGGGATGTTTCATTGTCAACCCCTGCAAAGCTTCGGCGGATCGCTAGTCCATACTAATATTATAAATGGGAAAGTGTGTCTGTCTGTCTGTCTGTCTGTTTGTCTTTCTTTCACGGCAAAACGGAGCGACGGATTGACGTGATTTTTTTAGTGGAGATAGTTGAAGGGATGGAGAGTAACATAGGCTACTTTTTGTCTCTTTCTAACGCGAGCGAAGCCGCGGGCTTCTGCCCGCTGCTAGTATTTTATAAACAAACTTAGTCAAACACCAATATCTGTGTCATAGTCGGAATTTGATTCAATAGACATAAAAAAAACAAATGAAATAAATAGAATACAAATTCAAAATACCTAGGCCCTATACGCAACATGACTTATTTCTCAACACGACTGAACGTTACGCATACGCCTGAAGTTCATAATTTTCTTTTCAAAGCCAAGCCAGTAACTCAGCTCAGGTCATCAACATGCAGAAAACACGTGAGCTTTGTTTCAAATTCAGCTCATGGCTAAAGGGAAAAGAGACTGATCACAATGCTTTTTTAAATGACACTGAGCAATGACAGGCGCCGGCGCAGGAATTCTTAAGTTAAAGCCTGGAATTGTTTAGCATGTTGATAAAAGGATCAATGGTTTATGTTAGTGAGTAGAAGGTTAAAGAATTTGATTTGTTCAAAGATAGGCTAATTTTTGTTTATTTGTTAATGTGACTGTTAATTGCTGATATAATAGTTTATACTTGAGATGTTACGGAGATTCGATTCCGATTCCGAAAGTTCGAAACTTTCGATTGATTCTGATTTCAGTTCCGCAATTTTTTTATCGGAAATTATGTCGAATGTTGATGCATATCAGCGCTGCCGCTGTTTCGAAGGTGGCAAGCGAGCTTGGGCCTTCTACTTAATTTTGATGGTCAAGTCGATTGTTTACATTTTTTAAGTGAGAAGAATATACCTGATAAATAATTTACGTAATTTTATTTTAATCGACTCGCCTTTGAAACATCTCTGTTTTGCCACTGCCTCCGATTCCGGTTCCGATCTTAGTTCCGATATAACGTATCCGTAACATCTGTGGTGTGTACATCTTGTCATATCAAATACACATACGCTGGATAATATCACACTAACCTAACCTAACCTATCAACCAGAACCATCAGAGCGGAATATAAAAAAAAACGTTTAAAATAAAATCATCTTACATTACCTTAATTTAAGTCATGGGTTTAAAGTTTAGAAAAATCGCGAGCCGATGTAGAAGAACCTTAATAAAGGTTTGTCAAGCAAAACAAAACTACCCTAAGCAGCTGGACATGTTGTTGAATAAGGAAAATGCCTTTGTATTATATTTTCTTAGAACACACTACGAAAATGCGTATTACATTTATTTTTATTTTTTACTAGTTGATCCCCGCGGTTTCACCCGCGTCCTTGAAGGCTTTTTCTAAAATTTCCTAATTTTCTGTGCCATTTTTAAAAACAGACGAAAACGAACTTTTCCTAAAGTTAAGTGAATAAAATTGGTTAAGTTGTCAAGTTATGGGATGACCAACAGAAGCTTCTCCCGAATATGTTCTTAAAATCAAAATTAAATCAATTAAAATCTCGCTTTTCCTCTACCATACTATGTGTGTACACCTAAACGAAAACCATCCTCATTAATACCCTATTTATTGGCAAAACTAATCCAATTAGTAGTTTTCCAGTTAACTCGAATAAACCGACAAGGCGAAGGATTTTGTGTAGTGTATGTAAGGATAGACAATAACAATATGTTCTAATAAAGTCAAATCACGTAAGTCCAAGCATCTGGAAGATGAAACTAAAAGATTTGGTGGACAGCCAATTTAAACAGTATGTTGCTATGTGTGTTGTATGTCATTTATGTACTACGAGTATGTTATGAAGACACCTACTTATTTCCTGTTCGGATGCAGTCACACAAGGACTTTCTAGATATACCTGCCTACTTAAAAATTAATGTTCTTTTACGGTTCACTTAAGTGGTACTTGTGGGCATCTTTGTAGGCTTCTTCGCTTTTATTAATTTTATGAGGACTTTTCTCGTTTTATTTAATTTAATGCTAAGAAAATGGTTCGATAAGTATTAAATTTGATTCAACAATTTGTAGAGCTTATGCTGCTTTAATAATATAATTCTGATTAAATTTATTAACACGGTTAAAAAAATGATATGATAAGTATAATTGATTAATTGAAGAACTTGTGCTTTGCGAATAACATTTTATTAGAGTCTCATGATTTTGAAATTATTTCTGTTTGAAGTTGTTTTTCTTTTCCGAAAATTTAAATAATTTTGTGCCATTCATTATACCTTTTTAATTTCATAGAGCACTTAAGTGTCATTTGATAACTTGCTGAGGAAATTATTTAGAGAAACAGAAAACAGATTCTTTTTTTAAACTGCCCTACACTAAAACTTTCTCCTATATCATCTCCTATATACAAAATATAAATAAATAAATAATAAACTCATGTACACAAACAAAAAGACTCGCAATAAATACCTTTAAGGTTTTAAAGTATTTATTCCGTGCGGGAATTGAACCGGCAACACTAAGCCTAGTTAAGTACGCAACCACGGCAACCACTGCGCCGTGCCGTCGAACTTTGACCGACTGAGAATCGAACTCAGCCTACAGGCGCTCTTAAGGCTACAGGGCTGGGAGCAGTAAATGCTGATACTGAACTGAAAATTCCCACCATATAGAATTAAAATATATGCGTGAGACATTGCAATTCACCATTAATTGCAACTCTATTTTTATAAAATTTTAATTACAAATAGCTAGATTCTTTTTACCGCCCTATCTGTAATTTTTCATCACTAAATTAATTAGTTTTGTTTTGCATTACCTACCCTAAGGTAGACTCGTTGAAAATGGCTTTAACTCCGCCTTTGGACAGAGTTTTTTTAACCCGCCTGGCGAAAGGAGGGGAAGGTTTTTCGAGTATATGTTTTAAATAAATAAATAAATTCGTTTGTAACAAATACAAGAGTTTTGACTCACTTCTCATTTTTTGCTTAATTTAGCTGTATTAAAATGCTACATCATAAGCCAATCCACTAATTGAAAATTTTCAGAAATAAGATAGAGTGAAGAGCAGTAAATCTCATAATTGGCAGAAAAGCTGCGCAAACGCAAATCCGCTTACCCTGATCTGTCGCCTTGTCGGATAGGCTTTGCATAACACGGTTAGCATACATCCCTAATAGTTTACGGGCCTGTCGGTCTAGTGGTTAGAGATCTTGGCTGCTAAGCTCACGGGTTTGATGGATACTCAGGATAAATCTTTGTATGATGACTAAGATTGTTTGTTCAGTGTCTAGGTATAATTGATAATGAGTAGGTGTCTATCCATACTAATATTATAAATGGGAAAGTGTGTCTGTCTGTCTGTTTGTCTTTCTTTCACGGCAAAACGGAGCGACGGATTGACGTGATTTTTTAAGTGGAGATAGTTGAAGGGATGGAGAGTAACATAGGCTACTTTTTGTCTTTTTCTAACGCGAGCGAAGCCGCGGGCAGAAGCTAGTAAATTTTATAATTGTATACCGACTATGCCTAGTTTTGAATCAGATGGTCGGGAGCGGTTTTTTTATTGCAATAGCACGAAAAAAAAATATTATTTGTAGAGTAGGCGTTGACACAAACAGTGCTCGACATGACACCGTATAATTAGACCTGCCAGTGCAAGTAATTCATGTCAGCAAAAAAGTACCAACCGGTCGCCAGCGGGATTACAATAACGACGGCAGATTAACGCAATAATAAAATAGAAAAACATTGCGCGCGTGCGAATGAAGAATACCAGACAGGTTTGCAGATGTGACCAAATTCGGCAAGGAGCCCGGGGCCAACACTTCACCTGTTTTCACCGTTATAAATGCATCGGCCTCCCCCTAAAATATATGGCAACCTAAAAGCCTACATTTATTTTGATAACTTTCTCAAAATTGCTATACAATGAAGAAGATACTGGAATTTATGTTCCGTTTTATTACAAGACAACGAAACCTTACATCCTACACCGGTATCGATTTCGCACGAAAACTTTGCAGGGCATGTACTTATATGGAGGTTTTTATTTTAAGCCTGATAAATAAAAAAAACATAAATACGTTATAAAAAATAATCAGTATTATCTTATCACAGTAGGAGTATTAATCGAAATTTAATCTAAATACCCGATAACCATTTAATTACTGAGGAATCTGATAATGATTGATAAAATTATAATTGATAAAATTATCGGTGTTGAAAGTTATCAGTTTCTTATTGTATGTTGAAGTGTAAAGTGTATAATAATGGCAGAGAAGGTTAAAAGACCGCCGTTTTTCACCCTGAAACGATGGCAGAGTACGAAGGAGCCTTCCGGGCACCTTCGGAAATCTTCGCTAACTCCCACACCGCCGACCCCACAGCCGCAGGACAACCCTCCGGCCCTGTACAGGTCACATACTCCGCCAGTCGTATCGAGGACAGTCAATTTCAACCTAGAGCAAAAATCTAGAAAGTGAGTACTACTTATCAAAAACCTTAATTATATTCATCGATCTTATTATGTCCTGTTCTCGTAGACAGTTAAGTGGAATGTCGTTGTCGCACGCCAATATTTAAGTAGGTAGAGCTTAACACGAGTGCCGATTATACAAATTGAATCACTGAACTAAATGCCAGATGAACCACAATTGGCAATTTCTGTACCTAATAATTATGATATAAAGATCGAATGTATTGTTATGTATTGAAAATTGCATTACAGACTCGTTTATTAAGTCGACGTATGCCAATAAAACGAGGCAATAAAATATTAAGACCAATCGTTTCATTTACCCTTGTTACGTTTAGGTATCGTGCAAAATAATGCAATCCTATCATCACAAACAGGTTGTCGGCTGGCGGCATCACAGAACTGATACAATGCTCACTGTGCCTCGAAGCACTACACAATCCAAAGATGTTACCGTGCCAGCACACTTTCTGTGCTGCCTGCCTGTCTGTATACATCGCCGGTTTGTAACCAATTACAGTAATTACATACGTTATTGGAAATGACCATGTATGACGTACAATGTGACAGATGCTTGTCGTTTCTTTTTTCAGATTTAATCATATTTGAATGCCCAATATGTAGGACGAGGGTTCAAGTGCTTGGCACAAACTTTGTGGAGAATCTACCGTCGAATTTGTACATAGATTCATTGCTACATTTGGTGGGCATTCAAAATGGACAAACACCAAAGAATTCAGGGACGCCTCCGGCCACTCCGTCAGTCGCTGCTCCACAGAACATAGACTTGCTAACAGGCGGAACCCGATGCGCACACTGTAAAAGCGTTTGCGATAACACTGATATCACACAATGCGATCATTGCAAAATGGTACCTACCTGAAAAAGTCTTTATTTTATTTCGTTTTCTTTTTTTTATAATTTACTGACGTACGAAGTGTTTTTAGAAATTCTGCCGCGTATGTTGGTCACAGCATTTGGAAGACATGCGGATCCAACTAAAATCTATTGTGAAACAACTGGACACGGCCTCTAGTCATCTTGAACACAAAATTGAACATTATAAGGTACGTGACTAGAATGTTTTGTTGAACAAACATCTATTGTCGTGATTTCGCGAAACAAGGATAATATGACAAAAAGATCTCGTTGTTTATCAAAACAACTGTTTCTATTTATAACAGACTTGATTTCGTAAATAAGCCAAAAATATAATCTAAAAAAAATTGGTATCTAATAAATTTTCTTTGAAAAGTATAGTTATTAACCAAAGTTATCCTTTATTTCAGGATCGTTGCGACCGAATAGCAGAACAAATAAAGATTGCAAGTGACGAGAAAATAGCAACTATCTTCCAATCTAAAGACAAAATGTTGATGGATGCAGCTAATATGCAGAAGGCATCAGAAATGTCTGCATTGGCACTGCAGACTTCACTGGACGAAGCTAAGTCTGTAGCGAACAAAGCTATGGAGTCGTCTATTTCTGAAAATGATGGCGACAGGGTAAGTTTTTGTTCTAAGTATTTTATTCTACGATGGTGACGTTGTTCCCACCTACGAATTGTCTAGATTTGTGGCCAAAGCTTCCTACAGCGTGTCACTCTACATAGGTGAATAATGATACAATATTTTGTTATGAAGTTGTTAAAGTGAAAAAAGTTGACCTTTAAGACGCAAACTAACTAGGCCCCAATGATCTTTGTACACCATCAAGTGGTAGGACGTAGAGATCAAAATGTATTTGTCTGTAACACCTATTGTAAACCTATGTTCACAAATAAATATATTGAATTGAATTGAATCTTTATCATCTGGTTAGATTACTAAAATTAGTGTACTTATACAAAGCTGAACTATTAACGCATAAATTTAATTCATGGTACTTGGTACCTGACTTTTACGCGGACGAAGTCTGAGGCTGAAGCTTTTAAAAATTATAAATATCCAGGGTTGCGGAATAGTTCTAATAGTTACCGCGGCCCCGGAACATGAAGGACAACCGAAGGAACAAAGGTGGGACTTAGTAAAAGACTGACACTGCCTCCCGCCTCACCCAGGACGAGAGAAGTCATTTGATGATTTCCCATTCATAAAAAAAAGTTTAAATATAAGCAGGTTCCTGTGTGTACTTACTAAGTAAACACCGCTCGTTCCTGTTATTTCAACCTTATCTTGCTAATTACCAAAATCACGACAAATGATTTCATTATGTCTGATTAGAATAAAATAGCACATTGTACCGATAAACGATTATCAAAATGAATACAAATACATTGATATTTTTAGGGATTTGCGTTTGAGGGAAGAACATGCAAAAATGAAGGATTTTTATGATTAACTGATAATGCTTAATAAAATCACGTATAAACGTGTTTTAAAGCATTTCTGTCGACTCAATGGGATCTGCAACGCATGGGATGGATAGACCGATAGTGAGATCTACCACAATTCAGGCAAATAAATGAATTTGAACGGAATTGTAAGGATGCATTAACTAGATGCCTTGGTTTAACACTGATTCTAAATAGCCCTTAATTTAAAAATAGGACTATCTTTGCCTATGCCTGAGGCCTGGTAGGAAAAATAAAACTTTTTTTTTTTTTTTTTTTTGCTGATATTCAAATAATGTTATCGTGGTCATATATGTTTGTATATTGGTAATCGCCAGGGCCATTTATATAGTCGTTACTTATTGTCTACTTATTCATATTACAAATTATAAAGTTAAAAAATAAGATTTCGATAATATGTTGCAAATTGGTTAACATGGGCTAGAAAGGCCAGTTGGAACAACGTTCTTAGTAATGCTAGAAACATTTAGATGGACCATAGAAGTGGTCGAAAGTGCATCTGTCTTGTCTTCGGGCAGCAAAAGATTAGTAACTATAGCAAATAACAATAACTTAGTATATGAAGAAGCAACGCTAATACCTGTAGCAGTAGGCCAGGCACTTGAGCTGTGCTGTGATTGGCTTGACCCAGATAACTTAGATAATCCGACTACACTCGCAAAACGCGATGTGGACAAGTCAGTGCTGATCTCATAAGTTCTAATAAGCATTGAGTTACCTGAGGTTCGTTAGGCTAATAAGGAGTATTGGGTGTATGACTACAAGCTTATGATGATTATCCCTTCATCAATATAAATAACACAATTAAATGTCCTTCTAATCGCAGGTAAAGACATTTATAAATCTCCATCAAAACGCAGTATCCTTACTCTCAGAAGTCTCAAAATGGGATACAGATCGATTCGTCTTTGACAAGGAGAACTTCACGCTAGAAATGGATTCGGCAACACCTTTGGAATCAGAGTCCGATGATCCAGTCATAGAGAATGCTAAACAGAACAACCCGTTAGAAAGTGAAGACAGCCTTGTTTTGCATTATAGGTAAGTAAAATTCCTAGTACTCAAGGATCAACATTAAGTTCTAGGGGTAATGAAGGAGATTAGATCTATGCGGAGTTAAATGTTCGAATTCTATTTCTAAAATAGCACTTAAGTCTAACTGCATCTCCTTATATTTAGATAGGTGAGCAATTCACAAAATAGGTGAACTGAACTTAGGGCAAATATTTTGTTTCTCTTTAATCAGTTGATAGTAATATTATTTATTAAGACTGTAGCCAGGAATTTACTTGAGTGCAGGTCAGAATGTGAACCACATATCCTGGTCTAGATTACAATGGCCACCTTAGTGACGATAAATTAGTCAAATTCTTATAACTTCGGTAATTGAGACACCAAAACAACTCGCCTAAAGCCCTGAGACACTTATGTGTGCCGTTGATCAGTATGTGCCGAATGCAAGGTAAATGCAACAATATCCTGCATAATTGAAAAGCCAAACATGTCCGCTGCACTCAGACCCTCGTACAACAGTAAATCCTGCGACTTTATGAAAACGAAACCACTTAGAAATCAATTGGTAGTCGAAGAGAGTATTGTCTTGAATGCTCGCTAACCTTCTTAGCAGCCTACACGATGAAGACAAAGAATCGAACTTCACGTCTGCCATGATCAACCCTGGTAGGCTACATAGCTGACTGATTTTGCAAATATTTTTTAGCGTTGGAAAGCCCATTTATCGAGGAAGGTTATACGCTACGACTTACGGAAGCGGAAAAATAATTCGAGCGGAAAAAAAGAAATCGCGAGGGACAGCTAGTTAAATATTTTTATACGAAAATGAGGGTTGTGATTGACCATTTTTTGGTGTGGCCGCGGTCAGCCCTGATAGGCTACCATTGTTGACTACTTTTGCAAATATTTTATCACCCAATTTCATCAAAGTGATAATCTGCTTGTTTTAATTACCTAACCGTGTTTTTTTATGTGTCCATTACCAACTTTATCCGATTGACTGATTTATTAGTTATCAATTGTAGCGACCCCGATTGTTGTACCTACTTACCTATTACAGTTTTTAATAAGATTAATAGTTGATTGACCTAGTATGCGACCAAAATATTTACATTTAATTTGGCCACCTACTTTAAACAAAATTGAAACTAAAATTCAGGTCATAAAATTAAGTTTGCTAAATATTAAATGTATTTTGTATGAGAACATGATCGACTATTACGTAAAATGTCGTTGGTTTAAAATTCTGTCGTTTATCGAATAGCCTACAAATTATTTACATAATGGAATCAGAACATTGTATCAACAGCTGAACATAAAAAAAAAATGTAGGTATAAGTACACGAATAAAGCAATGTCTGGTGCTAACAAATTCCAGTGGCACATTTCTAGGTATATGCTTTACTTTAAAAGTTCATATTATCTACATAATAACCTGGCTTGAAAATTATGTACGAACTCTTAGAAATAGGTAGGTACTTACCACGACTGAAGAAAATCTCCTAATACGAAAATATGTGCATGCATTCATAAAGATTCGCGTGCAAGCAGCATTACCGTCCGCTTGCTCAGTGTTTATTTATGAAAATTAATTAAGAGAAAATTCCACAAAAATTATTAACTAGATTTACTTGCATACATGCCGTAGATGTTTTTATGCATTCAGGAAAAAATACTGATTGTCTGCTAAGATATAAATCATAGATTACTTTCAGGTCGTAATTTGTAATAAATACATCATACAGATAAATTTTTATACACTTCTCTACCAGTTTAAAACTATGTAAAGCTACTTGAAAATCTGTTCTATTTTTTCGCTGGCCAAAAGAGCATCGCTTGGCGGAGGCCCAGATTGCTAGGAATCAAATTTTAATTGTAGATAGTCAAGAGCACAAGAAGACACATGAGCTTTTGTGAGGCTTATGAGCTTTTTAGAGAGGGTAGCTGCCCATTATGGCGACGCCCTTGGCCAGTGATTTGTACTACGTATTGCGAGTTCAGAGGACACCTATCCGGCAACTGGTGGCTTGTGAGGATACGTCGATGGCCCGACTAAGGATTATATCCATTCCTATCATCTCCCTAGCCTTTTCTCAACTATATAGGAGTCGGTTTCCAGCCTAACCGGATTCAGCTGGATATCAGTGTTTTACGCAAAGCGATCGCGTATACCATAACCCAGTTACTGGGAAACACGATACCCCTTAGTAAGACTGAATTATATGGACTAAATTAGGTATATCCAAACCTATCCACTTCCAAAAACCATATATTCTTGTTCCTCAGCTTACGACTTATTCTCCTCAGATCTCGAAACTTCATCCCCCATTTCGTGTGGCGAAAATCAACCCGCCCCTGCGGCGTTGGGGTGAGTCCATGGAGCAACCACCTCTATGTGTGCGGTATGGATAGCCACAGTGTACTCGTGATGGAACGGTCTCAAGCCAAGATCATCACTAGGCTGACCTGTGAGGAAATGCTGTGCCCCGTCCAGATAGCGTTTATGAAGAGTTTGGGAGAGATTTATGTGACAGGTGAGCATTTTTATTGTAATCGGTGATTATAGAAACTTAGGTAGGTACTGCTATTGGTAAACACAACCAATATTAGTCAACTATGACGTTAGAGCTACCAAATGAATACAAATGGTTAGGTTTAGGTTGTGTTCCTTTCAATTATGAAAGTCACTTTAACGACACACGCGGGCTTCTATTAGCAAAGTGTGTCGTTAAAGTGACCCGCGATGAGGAATCAAACATAACGTGGCGTGGTCAAAAAATAGGTCTGTCAAGTTTTCTGCTACAACGTAGAAGATAGACGATCACGAATGCATTCACACATCTGAACATCTGATGTGTAAAAGCTCAAGAGCTCTTGGCTCTAGGGGGATGGGCCTTGCCCACTCTTCCGACATTTACAAGAATAAATATAATAAATTACATTTTACCAGTTCCCCTAAACGCTGGTCACCAGTAGCAGTGGCTTCTGCATTATGTTCCGCATATGCGGCATATATATTTGTGCTAAAATAGATAATCTCCGGGTCAAAACGTGGCCTTTGGTCGTTGCGCGTAATGACGGAAACATGAACATGATTTATGACAGATATGACTAATAGTGCAAAAAGGAAGTACTTTAGATTTAACCAGCGACTACTATGTAGTAAAACGGGGTGAATTTGGACGAACCTTTGAAGGAAATTAAGGGTTGAAATAATCTAGTTCGTATTAGGTATTAAGGCGGACTTACTGTTATAGTTATTTACCCTAGTCAACCAAGGGTGGTAAATGCATAACATGGCAGATACAAAGCCGTTTTTGATAACAAACTCTTGATCATATTCACTTTTAGAAACATTAACATAAATTGCCATAAAATACGGTTCATATTCGTGTAAAACTACTGTTATATGTTATAACTGCATGTTACATATTATAGAATAACCCGGCTACCGGACTGGTTAATTTGCTTTTTATTTGCTACTAGCTTTTGTCCGTGGGTTCGCTCATGTTAGAAAGAGACAAAAAGTAGCCTATGTCACTAGGCATCCCTTCAACTATCTCCAATTTAAAAAAATACTTCAATTAGTCGCTCCGTTTTGCCGTAAAAGACGGACAAACAAACACTTTCCCATTACAATATTAGTATTTATAATCTAGGAATGTTAAGCACCCGTTAGATCACTAGACATTTCATTAGGAAAGATTTGGCGCTCAGCTTTGTTAAAAGATAATGAAACTTATGTGACTAGTACTCAAGTTCCATTTTCATTTAGCAAGTATAGTATGCTCATCTCTAGTTTCTTTTCATTTTTCTTGTATGTAGGAAACTTTAATATTCTTACAGACAAATGGAAGCACTGCATCCACGTGTTCTCCAAAGAGGGTGAATACCTGCGCGGTATTGGTCAGAAGGGCAGCAGAGTTGGCACGTTTAGGTCGCCAGAGGGCATTGCTGCTGACAACGCGTCACAACTGCTCTATGTTGTCGATACTGGCAATGATAGGGTGCAGGTAATAGACTTTTTTTTTAATTTAGAGATTTAAATTGTAGTATCAGTTTGAGCATACTTAGTTTACAAACGCTGAATAGCTTCTAGTTGTCCTTATTCATTTTATGCAAATAAATAAAGGGAAACGTTTGAACACTATTTTTATTTGAAAGACGTCAAAAACCAATCAATAATAATCCTCCAAAATATCTGTCGATCACCTATTTAAAAAATGTCTTTCGAAGAAATGAATCAGGTGATCCCGTATTTTAAGCCAAAGCTATCTTAATCGTGATTACTTAAAAGTACTCAATAGATACCATTTTATATTCGCGGATCACGTTGCATTCAAATTCTCATTTATGTAATAAATAATGACTAAGGATGAAATCCCTAATTTATTTTCATGATTGGCAGACATAAAACAACCCAAAAGTATTTTCTAAATAAAACTTAAAATAAAAATGTACTTTACGCACTAAGCAAAGAGGTTTGTTTTAGCGTAACAGACATTCACGATTTTAGTATTACGTATTTACGACCGACTGAATCATACAGAAGTCGGTGAAACCGCTTATAAAGTCGTTACGTGTATCCCGCTATCAAAACGCTTATCACGATAACTCAAATTTCACTATAAAATAATTTCAGATAATCCAACCGGACGGCAAGTTCGTGGATCAAATAGGAGTAGCTCTGAAACAGCAGGCTGCATTCGCGCCAACCGTTTGGGACACCTCGGAACTCTTATGTACCGAACTGAACGCACCAACTAGCGTCGCATTAACCAGCGACCGCGTTATAGTACTTGACAGCGGAAACGGACGAATCAAAGTATACAATAAACTTGACAAAAGTAAAATTATAGAGTTTGGATCTATGGGACAAAGGAAGGGACAGTTCAGACACCCAGAAGTCCTTGCAGTTGACCCAATGGGATACATCCTTGTTGGGGACTCAGGAAACTGCAGAGTCCAGGTTTTCAAACCCACAGGACAACTCGTCAGAGTCTTCGGAGGTCTGGGCAGCCAGCCAGGCAAGTTTGGCTGGATCTCAGGCATCCACGTCACCAAACAACTGGACATCATCATTAGTGATACTAAAAACCACAGCGTAAACTTTTTTTAACAGATGTATTAAAATTATAACAATTTATTTCAATATTGAACATTATGTCACAATGTAAAGTAAATTAAAATATGATTGAGATAATTATAGCACTGAGAAAAAGTGGTTTATCTGTCACCCCGTTTTGTCCCCATGGGTTGGTAAAATACTGAAAATACTGAGATATTTAGTATTAAAATCAATCAAAAGTACTAGGCGTGCAGTAGCGTGAAGAGGTTAATAGAAAATGTGCTCCACACATTGCTAACTGGGGCACAAATCAAACTTTTTTTTCCTATCTTTCACCCGTGGGGACAAAACGGGGTGACAGATCGGAATAATCCGAAAAAGTATACAAATAAAATTAATTTAATTCAATTTGTTGTTTCATTTTAAATGTGTCCTGTCATTTTTATAAAAAAATACATTACTAATATTAATTTAGAGATTCTTACGAAACGACTAATAATTTGACGAAAATAATTTTCTACCTAACTTAAATATACCGCAATGATAGGGATGATGACTATTTTTTAAAGGCTAGGAAATAAAAACATACCAGTCGTAAACATTTTAAAATAATTTCAAGACAAAGACAGATCTAAGAAAGACGTCACAAATAATTAAATTGTAACGCAGTAGAGTACTGATATTCTTTGCGAACGGCAAGAAATGCACCGGCAATCCTTCGATAAACTTATAAACGAGTGTACTTTCACCATATATATATATTCTTCAAAATAATTGTTCATTTTTTCCTTTATCATATAATTTACTAAGTTTTCCTTTATATATATATATTTTTAAATATGTCATCGTCCCTATTCCAAGGGCAAACTAAACGCAATTTTTAGTACGTAACCAATTTTTTTTTCATAATTCTCTCTCTAAGATAATTCCAATTAATATGAGATTAACAGAACAGTCAATTCTTAAGTTAAACTTAGACCTTCCTGTTATAAATTATTATTAGAGAAATTCACTACAAGTTTTTAATATTTATATCGATTAGATAATTTATTATATACGGTGTTGATTTAAAGCTACTTTACAAACTTTTAAAATTTACGTAAGGATTTACGTAAATTTTAAAATTTTCATTCACTTTGTAAGTTATTGCATTTTTAAATCAACATGTATGAGTATTATTTAATTGCATAGATAATTATTATCATTGGACGTCACATCTACAATTCCGTTATATTCATACAAACTTATGAATAAACAATATGTGCTAATAAAAATATACAAGGTGTAACGTAATAATTAATACGAAATAATAGCTATTATAAAGTTACGTAATCTTGCAAAATATTTTCGTTTTTTTTTATTACAGAAAGCAACATGACTGTGTATTGCTGTATTTTTTCAACTTAAGGCGTAAGTTACACCCTGTATATTCGAAATTTAATAACATACAACATTTATAGATAAAGATCTATAGTCTGGTTACAACATTCAATACTAAGGGTATGGCTCAAATCAGTCTCGAGCAGGTGGTATGATATTACGATTATCTACAGTTAGTTATTTACAATATCGAGAAACTGATCTTCATAAATTTATAACACTAAAAGAAACCAATGACATGTTAACTTACATTTTAGATCTTAAAATTAAAACTTAAAGCCACATTCATATAATTACCTAGTCCCGAAATTATATTTTACATACAAGTGTATAATTGACGAAAATAAAGAGTTCATTGTTGAAATAATTTCGTTAACTTTGTTTAATCTCGAATTTGAATGTAAACATAATTATTATAAAAATAAAATAATACGCATTGCAGATCTTCAAACATGATGCCTGTTCACAAAGTGTAGAAATTGCAAAAATAGCTTAAAATCCGTGAGTCTCAAATACGTGTAAACCTCGCAATAATTACAGATAATTTAACTTGAACATTGCCGCTGTTAAGGCCATTAATTTATTGTTTTTATAGGCCTTAAAATTTATTAATACAACACATACGTTAACATTTTAGTATAGTATTTGTGGCGAAAAGTTATCTATAATTGTAATGCGAATGAACCAGCAATTAATAATAATATTGATGATAGATGATGTTACTAGTCTTTGTGTGAAACATACCTAATAAGCAACGCAACATTTGCATTAACAACAATATAATTGGTTGAAACTTCATTACCATGCAAGAAACGTATTCATCATGCCATATTCTTTAATATGACATTGGCCAGTCTAGTTCAGTAAAATAATATGAAAAATAAAATCTTTGTGACAAGAAATGACAATGATATAGAAGGTAAAATACATGGCAAAAATTAAATATTAATTAGTCACCATAAATTATTATGGCGCAGCAAGCACCATGCAAGGTACATAATCTATAGGATTTAGTCCTAGGTCTGGATTGTCTATTAGATCTAAGACGACCGGCAAGGTTGGCACCTGGTTACCGGGTGACTCTCGCCGAGGACCACGGAATCATTCTCTGCGGGAGGCCCTTCACTGTTATCATGTTGTCTCTAAAAAAAGAAATGTTGTACATTAGAATAAAACTTTATATATTTATAGAATAATGTATATGTTATAGGCAATGTGTATAAAGCGGCATTGTATAGAATGCCTAGGCTTTATATATATTGCCTAAAACGTTCAGGCAATGTATATAATACGATTCATTTCATAGATTGCCTAGGTATTGTATAAAATGCCCAAAGCGCAACAGGCAATGTGTATAATGACCGACCACGAGAAGGAGACACTTGTTTCTATTAATTCATTATGTCATTTCTATTATTACTTTTGATAATTAAATGGTAAATAATATTTCTCACACTTGACTACACATTTTTGATACCTACATATGAAACCTTTTTAGAAGATTTTTAATTTATATTATTTAGAGTAATGTTTGTGTTAAATTAAAGTTTAATAATGTTGATTTTGAATGGTATAAATCAAACTTTACCTAAGTTTTTTTTTTAAATAATATGTTATTATATTATAGCATAGATTTTGAGGCGATTACTGAACATGTGAAGATATTTAAGAAAATAATTGTTTTTGTTATTAAGTACCTACAAGTAACTAGATTGCAATTTTCATATTACTGTATTATAGTTTGTTCAAAGATGTTACCTAAGATTTTATTTCCTTTCAAATTATAATTATGTTACCTACAGTTTATTAAAAGTACAATAAAAGCTTATTTTAAATAAAAACTGTTGGTTTTTATCGTATCAAATTTCCATAATCAAGTGGTAAGAAATGAACAGGGCGACTTTCTGCTGCATTTTTTTGGTACGTCGTAAATGTAAATGTTTATCCGAAGGCAACTGCTATGTGAGAAACGCCCTCTACGCAAAAACTCGTATGTACATGCAAACCAATAGAACACATGTCTTATCGGTGTATGCTAATAGAAATTGAAATTAGGATTAGCTCTCAAAAGATCAGTACCTATCTAACAAAATCATAGAGAAGAAAAATCGATTACATACATTGCCTGTGCTTCAACAGGCATTCTATACAATGCCTAGGTATTTTATACATTTCCTAGGTAAAGTGTAAAATAGTTTAAACATTGAACATCATTTCATACATTGCCTGAACGACCCCGGTATTCTATACATTTCCTAGGTATTGTATAGAATGCCTGCATTTTACACATTGCCTATAACATATACAATTACAATCTTTTTAACAGTGCAAAATTGTGTTTAGTGTTATCTTAAAACAATGTTTATTATTATTTTTTAGTTCAAGGTCGTAATGTTCGTGCGTCGCACGCAAACTTAGAGCGTCCCTAGGGACTACTGACACCTTACTAAGCAATTAATAACTGATAATACCGCAATTCGACGCATCAAACTCCTCCACCTGCTCCAATACATTTGGTTACAGGTCATACTACATTGCAAAGTAAGTACAGCCTTAATAGACATTTCAATCAATTGAAACACTGAAATACTAATTTAACAAACATAATGTAAGCGGTTGTAAGTCAAGCATGAAACATAACAATAGCTACAAAAACCTGAAACTTTGTTGAGACATGAAGGTGTTTCCTAATATTGGTAACCATCCATGACTGCCAGGAAATAAGTTATACAAGTAACTTTGGCTGGGCTACAAAGCAGGTCAGCTTCAGGTTCACTTATATCTTTGGTTATGGTTACTGTTCCTATCTTATATATTTTATAACATGATAATACCTTAGACTATTGTATACTGTATCTAGATACCTTATACTATACCATTTACTATATTAAAACAATTATTCTCACAAGCAAGAAAACAAAAGCTAAGCTTTATTATAATATTATGAAGAATTAAGATAATAATAGTAATAACAGATTGTAATTAAATATGTATCTTACTAGAATATTATTTTTCAGAGAAATATTTAAATCTTCCCAGCCCTTTCCCAACTATATTAGTGATGATAGAAAGATTCAAAAAGTAATTGATTATTATTTTATCTTAGTCTAACATGCTCACAACTAGATATTGATAGAGTAGATAGAAATAAACCATAGCTACTACTGATTATAACTCATTTGTAATACCAATGTATTTGAAGCAATATAAATGATATAGGCATTTTATAAATATTTTCAAAATACAAAGTACCTTTAATTCTGTAGCCAAACTACGGAATGTATCTTCAACATTAGTGTTGTCCTTCGCAGAGGTCTCCATCACAAACATGATTTCTGGGACGTAACGGCAGAATGATTGAGGCTCATCAGGCTCCACTTCCCTCTGATCTGTCAAGTCACACTTGTTGCCGATGAGTGATACTATGACGTTAGACGAGGTGTACCTTCGTACCTCTTCAATCCATTTTTGTAGAGACAAAAATGTTGACCTCTTTGTAATGTCATATACTGGAAAGTAGAATATTTGAAATACATATATATTTTTTTGTAAATAATTAAAGACAATAGTTGTGGATAAAAATGTATTTGAGAACAAATACCTAGCATAATTTAAATAACAATTCAGTGCACACAAGTATCTTTTGTGTGGATAAGTGCATAATATTAGATAAGGAAATGTTAGCATCCAATTATAGCTTTAACATGAAACAAACTTCAGTTACCATGAAAATATCGATTATTTAGTAACTATGTATGAAATTAGAATACAGTACATTATCGAAGCACTCATTTGACTGTCATACATGACTCATCAGTATATCTACTGTAATATGTATTTGACCAGGAAAGTTCATATCGAGTGGGCGTATATTGCATACCTACCAATAATTACACCATTCGCCGAGCGGTAGTAACTCTGAGTGATAGTCCTGAAGCGCTCTTGGCCTGCGGTATCCCATATCTGAAGCTAAAATATGACATTTGTTTATTGTTTTGTATTATTATATTACGACGTATTTATATTATTAGATTATATAATTAGACTAACCTTGACTTTCTTCCCATCCACTATCAATGTTTTCATTGAAAAGTCTACGCCTATTGTATTTCCGTGCCTTTCTATGAAATTACCCGATTTCAACCGTTGCACAATGCATGTTTTTCCGGTCCCGCAGTCACCGATGAGTACTATTTTGAATAAATAGTCAAATTGCTCGTCCGGTACGCTCATTAAAGTATTAGGATTGCGGCTGCTCATGATTTAAATTTAATTAAATGCTCAATAAAGCTTTATGTTTACCTTGTTTGCTTGACTTTTGAATTGACAGCCATTTTCTATTTTGACATTTTCTTTTTTTAATATTTCTTGTTCTGCTGGTTTGGCTTCTTGTTTATTAGGTACATATAGGTTAGGTACTGTTACGACGAGAATAAAAGTGACAAAGTTAAGGGTGCGTTCCAAAAAGGGTAAGAATTACACGGAGTAGTGCGAAAGTTACTCTAGAGTCTAGAGCGTTCCGAAATGAGCCGAGTGAAACCGAGGGTAACCGAACAATTACTCGACAGCTACCCGAGCAGTATTTTGGAACGCTTTCGGTAGAGTAATTTTCGCACTGACAAGTGCGATTTCTCACCCTTGGCTGAGCGTCGTTAAAAATTACCTGACATATGTCAAAATCATATATGCGCCAATGTTGAAGTTAAATGTTGAAGAATGGATTTACAAAAGTAGAAACGAACAGGTAATACTTATTTATTTACAAAATATGCTTAAAAACACGATTTTCCTTCTTTGCAAAGAGATAAAAGGTTATGTTGACAGTGTCATCATACGACCCTAACCATCATAACCCTAAGTCCCTAACCCGTTCCAAAACAGTAAATCGCTCTTTAGCGTTCAAAAACAGATTAGCCGTTCTCTTTCTTTCGTTGTTTCTATCTCTTTTTAATTTCCGAGTGAATTATTCGCACGTTTTGGAACGCACCCTTAGTGGTAAGATCATTGACGTATTCGGCTGGCTTATTACCTATGAAACAGCAATCAGCAATAATTGCGCAGAGATCGCGCGAAAAAAATCGTATTATGTATGAATCGTTTGCTAATCACTCGCCGATTGTTCTAATGCACTTATTGCTACGACGATGATGAAGTAGCAATCGCTGAAACTATTTAAATATCAACTTATAAAAATCAATCTTAACTTTGCTCTTAAAACCCATACGTAATACGAAGTTATCGCGATCACCAAACGAAAAATGCATTTTGATGTGAAACATCTATAGCCGCACGTAAAACAAATTTCTGGCGTGGCGACGCATGCCGTGGCTACGCGTCGTCACGCTATATGATGGTGTATATATCCAGTCACAGTCTTGTGTACTGTGTGGCGATGATGTAATGTCGATGTTTCACATCTGCCAGGCGTCCCGTGACGGCTCACTTTTTTTTTTAGTGATTGCTTTACAGAGGCAGCACTATCGCTAGATTGCTATAGCATTGCTATCGCTGATACGTGCTACAAACTGACGTTTGAAAAGCAATTATTGCGCAATTATGGCGATCGCTCGGCTTCTGCAAGATACGTAATCCCGTCGCGGGTGCACGAAATACTTTACTTGAATTCGGGTTCCCGATGTATTAAGGTCATACCCCACTTACACGACTCTGCTCCCACCTTACCTTACCGTCTGCGCAGGCTCTTATAATTACATTGCTTCTTCGGATCAATACTCACCGTGACGTGTGACGAAGACAATGACAATTTCAAAAAAACAAAAGCTGAAAAACTACTTGACTCGGTACTTTTTACATATTTACACATAGTCATATTCATATTCATATTCTTTATTGCACACAATAAACATAAAATATAAAGATAAAGCAAAAAATACAAAACAAAAAAACTTATGTACAACACACATACACACACACACACATCTAGTCACACATAGTATAGTGTGTTACACATAGTCGTCCAAATTCCATAGGCCATCCATGGACCTATAAAAAAGGCTTCAAATTTATAATAATTGAAGCACCAACATGGCGGCGGCGGCGGTGGCATAACTATGTGTGCGTGTATAAAGGGATGCGAGATGAAAGAAAATTACCATTTTTTTATTTTAAACCATATTTCAATAAGATCCCCCTTTAAACTCGAGACGAAAGACTAGGCAATATGGTTGAAAGACTATACTACTATAGCATTTCGTTCAGGAAGAAAAAAAAATAAGTTAACCTGACAGATCCACTGTCCACTGACCTGACAGTGACAGACAGTAGATAAATAAAAATACTGAAGTCGATTCATAATTTCATACTTTACTATTTATTTAAAATAAAGAAACTTCATAAAACTTTCAATTAATGAGTTAAAATGTATCTCTCAAACATAATTTCTTGTTTACTATTTTCTATAGCTGTGAGCTTATCATTTACTTACGGAATTGAGGTGCGCAAGTCCACACAACATAAGCAAATTCATTTGCTGATGAGATTACGTATTTTATCATTGTTCTGAATTGATAACATTGTTTCCAGATACCAGAAGATTTCCAGAAATCCAACCATTCTAATAACTGGGCAGTATTAGTAGACACATCTCGGTTTTGGTTTAATTATCGGCATGTAGCGAATGTGTTATCAATTTATCGGAGTGTGAAGCGGTTGGGTATCCCAGACAGTCAGATTATCCTGATGATATCTGACGACATGGCGTGTAACCCGCGGAACCCGCGACCCGCCACTATATTCAACAATGCTCATGAACAAATCAATGTGTATGGAGATGATGTTGAAGTGGATTATAGAGGTTATGAGGTAAGTATGAGTTAAATTATAGGTTTGTTTGTAATAAGAAGGGAATCCTGTTTAAGGCCTGTTCTTAACCAAATTAATATTTTGTTTACTTGTCTTACCACATCTGTCTTCCTGCAAGTTTTCCATAAATCTAAAAATAATATTTGAATAAAGAGGAAAGATAACTCAAACAAATCAAATAATATTCTAATGCAATGAAGCTAAGGAATAAAGTCAGTTACCTAATTTATTGTGAATAAATTATCGGTAAGGACAATCTTGTGTAGTGTATCTCCACCCCTCCAAGTTTTCTAGTTCTAGACAAATAATTATTTGATACACTATTATTTTAATTATATGAAACTTCTATCCATTTTTCCAGGTATCAGTAGAGAACTTTGTCCGCCTCCTAACAGGCAGAGTGCCTCCCGACACTCCACGCTCCAAGAGGCTCCTCACCGATGAAGGCAGCAACATACTGATATATCTCACTGGACATGGTGGTGACGGCTTCCTCAAGTTCCAGGACTCTGAAGAAATCACCAGCCAAGAGTTGGCTGATGCTCTTGAGCAGATGTGGGAGAAGAGGAGGTGTTTTCAATTTTATTATAATATTTTTTAAGTCTTTGGATGGTAAACAAGCTTATGGCCTACCTGAGGTCAACAATTTGACCACCACAACAAATAGCAAAATCAAGCCCTCAGTGCCAAGCTTTTTAAATTAGTATAGCAGTTTATTATTGTGACAGTGGGTGTGCTGGGCACATTTTAGCTGGTCATCTATACATGTCTCTGGCGGTCAATAAATTTAATGACCACCATTGACTATTGACATCAGCAATACTAGTAGCCTTGCAGATGTATTCCCTGCTCTAAGATCAATAAGGTCTCATAAGCAATATATTTTTTACCTATTCTATCTTATTAGTGGTTGAATATCTTAAAATAGTTCTCTATGACATAAAAAGAAACTACTGTAAAAACATGTTTTAGCTCCAGTACTTTCAGATTTCAATTGGTAACTACCAAATAGACTGTCTATTAAATTTTTTAAAGATAATATGGAACAGAAATATAAAAGTTTACTGTCTTATTTGCAGGTACAATGAGATATTCTTCATAATAGACACTTGCCAAGCCTCTTCTATGTATGAGAAGTTCTATTCTCCAAATATATTAGCTACTGCATCCAGTTTGGTGGGAGAAGATTCTCTGTCTGTAAGTATAGCTTGCCCTTGTCCTTTGATAACTCTTCTTTTAATTTATCTATATTTGCATTTGAGTTATTATTGCTGGGTAGTAAAAGCAAAACAAAAAAAACGTAACAAAAAGGTAAACATAAAGCTGGGCTAATGACAGGACATTATTGAAAATCCCTAGAGATTTCTTCATTTTAGAAAATTATTTTTAAATATATTCCACAGTAACTTTTGCCCGCGGAGGATGATGAATATCTTATGTCCTTTTCCATTCTATGGACTATCTCCGTACCAAGTTTACAGACGGAGTTAATGGTGCCGATTCTCTAGTGCACAAACTAACGTAAATTTAAGTTAAATGCATCTTTCTCTTTCCATTTCTTAAAGAAAAAGACAGAAGATACATTTTAGTTTAATCCTGTCAAATTAGACAGCACCTGATGAAAATTGACGTATATTTAGACGCCATGTTTTTAAAATGCGACTAAATTATTTATGGAGCCTCTAAATTTGACAGGACTTAACTAATATTTGATCTTCTGTCCTTTTCTTAATTAAACGGAAAGAGAAAGATGCCCTTAAATTTACGTTAGTTTCTGCAAGAATCGGCACCACTTTCGCATTTATAATATAAGTATAAGTATTGATTTACCAAATGCCTGAGCATTTTTACACCCTTAGAATTAGTTTGATATTAATTTTCAAAAGGTTAATAATAATTATAAATAGTTTGTGGGCTCATTCAAATCCTTGTTTTTTTTACAGCATCATGTAGACTCAGCTATTGGTGTGTACATCATAGACAGGTACACATACTATGTACTGGAGTTTTTGGAAAATGTTCATCCTAACAGCAAAAGGAGCATGTCTGAATTTGTAAGTTATTATAGCGTTATTGCAATTTAATTTGTAACATTGTAATATTTGTAATGGAGTATAGCATGTAGGGCTTTTGCCACTAAACCCCAAAAATCATTCCACTTCGACCCTAAGAATTTTAGTACCTCAAATCGTTTTGGGGCTTAAAGTGGAAGGAATGTATGGACCATAGAGTTTGACTTTGAGAGTGAATGACTTTGGGCTGTGAGAATTATGAACTCCGCGCGCGGGTAATGACATAAGCCGCGCAAGTTCTTAATTCTACCATTAAACCGTTTAACTCATTTTTCTTCCGTGGTTTAAATGCGTGCTGCATAATATATCTGTTGCTTTCGGCACTTCTTATCAAACTCCGCCTACATCTTTTTTTAAATATATATCAAAACATCTTCCATTTTCACTTTCAGCTAGCAGTATGTCCAAAAAGCGCGTGTCTGTCGACAGTGGGTGTCCGTAAAGACTTGTTCAAACGTGATCCTGATAAGGTCCCTATCACAGACTTCTTCGGTTCAGTACGCCCTGTGATCATCACCACTGACCCTATTGACATACTGGACACGCCTAAGAGGAAGTCGAAGCCGGTGTAAGTATTCTTTTTTAAAGTACAAGTCATGTTTTTATTGCCATTATACTAGTACCTTTTTGGCGGGCCACATTGTCATATAATGAGATATAGGTGGGCCGCACTTATATAATAATTTGAGTATAGTTATCTATTCATTCAAATGTTACAAACGCAAAATAATGACAAATGACCCTTTTTTCGCTTATATAATAATTTGAGTATAGTTATCTATTCATTCAAATGTCACAAACGCAAAATAATGACAATTGACCCTTTTTTCGTACTGACATTTGACTTGATAAAAGCCATCTAGGGTTTAGGAGTCCGTTGCGAACAACGTGACGCGTTATTTAAATATATTAAATTATGTAAATGTGACTATGATAAAAATGTCGTGGGCCGCAAGGGAAAGGGTCGTAAACAACGCGTCGGCGAGCGCTGCATATTTACAGGGTCTAAATATTATTAAATTAATTTGTTGCAGGAACAAAACCAAAGTGCTAGAAAAGCGAGAATATTTACCTCAATTCCCAATGCATCTAGTCAAGTCAACACAAACCGGCTAGTATTATTATAAGTTTGTATTGTTTTAATAAATTATTAAATAATTAACACAAATTATTATAATTTTCTGTTTTAAAATTACCTAAAAATTTCAACATTTTTTCTGTTTTAAAGTCACTTAATTTTCTCAATAGCAAGTTTTATAATATTGCGAAAAATATGGCCTGTTAAGAGGCACCTTGAAAACTTGACACTTTGTTTATACATATCAAGATTATGCATAATGCATCAGAATTTAACATCAAGACTGTATAAATCTTGTCCGGCACGGATTTGTGCTGATATTTTCTAAATAATAAGTGGGTCTTTTCTTTTTGTGGGTCTATTTAAATAAATTATTAAATATAGAACATATATTTTTACATAAATATTATATTTTTCGTTTTAAAATGACTTAAGTACAGGTTATACACTATTTTCATGAACGTTTGAGAATACTGGTATCGGGTACTTACCGGTTCTTGATAAAGGTCAGTGGAGTAAAAAATAAAACAAAAAGTTAAATAGTCAATTATATTTTTCTATAAGTAACTACTAAGAATAATTCTTTAACATTATTATAAACACAATCGACTCAGTTACCGTTGGAATCTAACGCGTTACATTATTAGCAGCGATTGTGCATGCATTCGAGTCTCACATTCAGATATGAGATCAAAACTATAGGACTATAGCACCATTACAGTTACTTTCATAGGCCATAACTTTTTGGTCTAATTCATTCCATATCAACTATTTATCTATCTAAGTAAACCTCACTAAGAGCGAATTATTAGTAGGATTACTATGTGGAAAAGTGTTTTTTTTATAAATGGCGTAGTTAACGCTAATTAATTTGTCTTAAGCGGAATTACAGTTAGCTACGACTAGTGAATTTAGTTCTTCTACGAGAAGCTAAACAAAATGTTTTTAGAGCCCCTGTTCAACAGAATAAAAGTTGCTCAAGATAATTTCAGCAACAATTTTCGTATGGTGGCAACATTTTATACAGTTTGAGTGCGAAACATGGCAACATTACGTTACTAAAAGAATCCTATGCAACTTTTATGCACCAAGATATTAAGGGACTTTACATTACTGGCAAAGGTAGTCAGTGGTGCCGATTCTCTTATTCACAAACTAACCTAAATTTAAGTTAAGTGCATCTTTTTCTTTTCATTACATTAAGAAAAGGACAGAAGATAAAATATTAGTTTAGTCCTGTCAAATTTAGACGCTCCATAGATAATATAGACGTTATTAAAAACATGTTGCCCAAATATACGCCAATTTTCTTCAGGCACTGTCTAATTCGACAGGATTAAACTAAAATGTATCTTCTGACCTTTTCTTTAAGAAATGGAAAGAGAAAGATGCATTTAGCTTAAATTTTGTTAAGTTTGTGAACAAGAGAATTAGCACCATTGACATGTACAACTATATTTTCTCTTCTAAAGTATTTTAAAGCTAACTAATTCATTCGAAAACTATTAAAATATTCTGTGCATTAAGGAGTCGGCCGGCCAAGCAAAACGGGTGTGTAACAAATGCTCTAATTTCACTTGAACTAACGTTCATATGACATAATTTTTATATGACATAATATCAAATGACATAAATTCTATATGACCTAATGTTTCATATCACAAAATATTCATTTAACATAATACCATTTAGTATAACGTTTATTTTATATAATTTTCAATATGTATAATATTCTTTTAAATATAACGTTCATTTGACCTAATATTCTTTACCTTACTTTAAAATTCACGTTTAATGGGCACAGTTCTAGCCTAACTCAATTGGCACTTAACCAAACCTTAAAATATTCTATACATGGTCGAGGGTGGGCTTGGTCGACGGAGCCCTGCTTCGCGGGGCTCCTACTTCTGGGTGGTTTATAAAAAAATAACCACGAACCTTCTAACCTAACCTATCGGAGTCGGGGTGCCCTAAAGTCCAGATTGCGTCCAGTTTCTCCTGGTAACAATAGTTGAGGGTGGCAGGTGTATAGGGTATAAAGTGAAGAATTTATAAATTATATTAAAAGTTGAATATTATACTAAATGAATAATATGCTAAATGAGTATTATGTGAAATGTGCATTATCAACAATTGATTATGTCAACTGATCGTTATGTTAAACAAAATTATGTTAACTGAAAATATGTCAAGTGAACGTTAGATATTTTGTTTATTATGTCAGTCGTTACACACCCAAGCAAAACATTATGGGCCATCTTTCTTTTTGAATGGATTCAAATTGCCGCTTTGGCAGACTCCTTGAGACACCTTTCACAATTTATTTTAATTCTTGTCAACGAACAATTTGTATTATAAGGATAAAAGGCATAATTTCGATGTCACAATGTCGCGGTCATGAATATATTCATAAAACCAGGTACCTACGTAATTAATTATATTATAGTCTACTTAAACGACCGTGACCGAATTAATACGTTAATAAAATTCAAAGCTATGGTAACTGGGGAATAGAAATGTGAAAAATTACAATAATGAACTTTGAAAACTATAAATCCTTACTTAGGTACATTATAATTATACAACAATTTTTTTTACATATTAAAAATCTAAACGAAAACATTGTTTTGTAGTAATTTACCATTTTATATAAATTAAATATTTGTACTTAATACATAATAAATATTAATACTTAGCTATTTATTTACACGTGTCGAGGGAATCGGAACTTTTTATTGGTGTGAATCGTTTCTTTGTTTATGGGTTAACGACCTACTTATAAAATGCAACGGTAACAATTACTCTTATTCTAAAAAGGCAAACTTGGCTCTTTGCCTCTCAATTATAAAAAAAAAGGTGCAAAGGACAAGCTCGCCTGCCTTTAAACTTAAATGCCATAACTATACCTACTTAGTGACTTTGTTTCTCATATAGGTACATACGTTATTTCCATATTTCTAGAATGGAAGCACTAAGGAATTTTATTTGCGTTACAAAACTAAAACATTATTTACATTAATTTGTCTCAGGGTCAGCGCAGATAGAGCAGCGACTGCTCGAGCATGCTCGAGCGAAATCTGAACATTGTTGTTCAACTCGCCAAACTTCATCTGGCGAATGCTCGCGTCATCCTCATCTTAGAATAATAATATTTACCTAAACAATACTTAACTACTCAAATCACATGCTAGTTTTAAAGACGGTAGGTAGACTAGGATATCATGGTCATTTATTTACCTATTTAGATTTCTCAACAACGAGTACACTGTTACTTTATAATTTATACATTATTGGTTTATTAGCAGAGTAAGATAAGGACATGAAAAGACATGGACGATAGAACATTAAAAGTTTAGGTAGTAGGGAAAACCCATTAGCTACGGTTTATTGTTGAAGAGACAGTAACTTTACAATATTTATTAGTCATAAAATGGATATGGAATCATTTGAAAACCCTCTACAAAAGCTTTATCTGTAGGGTATTTACTGATTGTGTTGCACGCGACGAAAACTTTACAAAAGCGTCGTCGCTCGCATTCTAGTAATTATTTCTAGCACGCTATTTTCAACTTTATCTCTATTGATTTTTAATTCATTTTTAATCAACCATAAAAACTGCTCGAGCATCGTGCTGACGGCTGCGCTGACCCATATGCGTCAACAACAGCTAATATCAGATATTAATTCTACGTATATTTTTGATTAGCTCAACAGTTCGTAATTTTCGTTACCTTACTCTAACACTAAACTATCAAGGTGATTGATGAGGCGCAGAAAAACCAGTCCGAATTGATACTCCAACCGTTACTATTTTTGTTTTTGTATCTGGAACAGATACTTGAACAACAATATTAAGTAGATATATAACAATTATTTATAATAACTAATAACACTTGTCTTGTCTTACTCCCTCATTCCCCACGAGCAGCGAAGCGGTGTTTTAAAAAAAGAACTAGGTACACTTGACAGCTCATAAACAATGCGAGTCTATGGTTATTCTATTGTGCTGAACCGAAATCAGGAAACACCGTATCACAAAATATATATTTGCAGCGGTAACAAATTTGAAAAATTGACGCAATGGGCTAGTTTACACTTGGCCAGTAGATACGTCCATTATTCATTTGTGTTACGATCAGTCTTCCAGCCATTGATGAATAATTCATTCTTCATTATCAACCATCGATGCTTTGCTGCGTTAATGATACATTATCTTGAAGCGTTCAATCTGACTGACTGAGAGTTCATCCGTGGTTGCTCATTTTCTCCTTATCAATCAAATCGTAGTAATTGTCTATGGTATAGTTGAATAGTCGGAAGTCGTTCCTGAAACAGAAAAAAAAATCTCTACATAAATGTGTTTATGGCTCAGTGGTTCATGCATGAGATTATGGGAGATATTATTCTATAGAAATAGTATAATATAAACTATTTTAAAACACCCTTTCCTTGATTGAAAGCAAGATACTTAGTTGTGGACCCAGTTAACACCCACCAATTACTAACAAACTTTAAAGAGGGATAACTGCTACTAGGCCCAGTAGCATAGCGGGCCGAATGACCCCTAACCCATTTTTTTACACAAAAGTTAAACTAATAAGGATTTTTGTGTATGTCATTGAAGTAAGGGATCAAAGGGTAAAGTACAAAAAACGTCGGAAAGTGTAGGTACGTACTTATACAAGTCATATAAGCCGTCAAGCTGGCGCCGTGTGAGTCTTGAGTATAGATGACTGATGTTATGCAGCGTCTTGGTGCCCTTTCCGCTGTTCCGCCATTCAGGCTTTATGACCTCTTGGAGATGAGCCAACTGGATCAGGAACTTTTGGTCCTCCTGCCACAAACAAGTAAAAATCGGCACTTGAAAAAATGAACCAAACTTAGCTTTCGCGTGATATTTTGACATCCTCTCAGAAATGTATCAAAAACAACCTTGGAGTCTACTTATGTTAATATAACCCTCCCTCCCTGTTAAGTACCTACGCGACATCATAACTGCCTAATACAGTAGGTAATTCCGAAAATAAACAGAATAAGTAATTGAACTATATTTGTTTTTCCATGATTCGTGACGAAGGCTTCTGTGCTAGAGTCCGCTAGCAAAGCGAAATTGTAAAAGCGACGTCAAACGGATGTTAAACCACATCGGCAAAAGCAGCGTGCGGTTGCGAGCCAGTCATTATTTATCACTACGGCTCTGACCGCTGTCCAGTTGCCCATTTCACGTTCACTTAAAAACTTCGGTTTGTAGGATAAATTGAATGCGAAAACAAGAATATTCACTGTCATATAAAAATAGAATTCGCTCCAACTGTTTACACAGACGCTTCGCAAAATTGATTCATACAGCTTTTCTTAAAATCTGCAAACTACATGCCAATTGTAGAATGAAAATGCTCAATCTTTTTAGATTCGTTTCTTCAAAGTTTATTTTTCGCCGAATTGATTTTGGTCTTGCCAAAAATAACTTATTACACTTACTTCCAGTGTTTCAAACTTGAGAATCACGTCGAAATTGAATTTGCACGGCGTGCAGAACGTGGTGTAGGGTATCCAGTGCATGTCTAGAGAACGTTTTGCTTTCGCTTCATCCAACACGTACGACACGAACTCCTCAAATACCGGGTACTTTTCTGTGCGGCTTTTATCTGTCGGCTGCAAAAATAATATCATTTGAGTATTCTAAAGAAACGATTCGTGTGGAACAATGGCTCATTTTTGCTCAATAACTGCCTTACCTTTCTATATTTTTTTATTATCCTATGGCCAATTTTGTCATGGAATGATTTAGGCCACGCGTGTACAATTTTGTCATTGTACGCTGACGCCAGTCTTTCTAAAGGATGTCTAGCAATGAGGAATGTGATCGAGTCTCCCTGAGCTTTTTTGATCATTTCGGCTGTAGGCCTCGCATATTTCCTCCTAGCCAACTCTAACGCCACTTCTTTTGTTTTGTTTAAGAATGCTGCGGTGTAGTTTGCCATTAGGTTGAAATTGTACATCCACGATGTGGAAGCAGCTTTGAATATGTTGCACCTGTAATTAATGATAATCGCTTTTATAACAGAACAAACAATACTTATTTGTCGTGGGTAGGTCAACTCATTTCCAGTAATTTCTCATACTAACACGCAAGGGGTGATTCTGAAAACCCATTAAATTAATTATCGGTTTAGTTAAAGTAGAAAGTAATTACTCTACAGTAATGCATTGTTACAGAGGTATTAACACACCTCAGCCATAAAAAGATCTAGTCGAGTTCTCACTACAAGTGAGAGTAATCACTACAGTAGGTGCGCAAAAAAAAACGGAACTGAGTTGAAGAGTTATAGACACCAGGTAGATATACAATACCATATCAGTACCTAATCATTATTGTTGCCTCTTGGGCTCGTGATATTCATAACACACAACAGAACATACTGGTTTTCTTAGTGTGACTCGACTGTAGAGCATATTTGGACAAATGAGACTTAATATAGCTGGTGGTATTTGTTATACTAGGTGTATTTTTGGTCTTGCGCATCCGCTAAGAGATGATTCTACTCATAAAAACAAATAACTTTTATTATGGAAAAAAATATCAGCTGTTCCTAACAGAAGTTCAATGCCCTTCCGACAATAATGTATGAAACAGCTGATATTTTTTTCGAGATTTCAGAGTTGGTTCCATAATAAAAATTGTTTGTTTTTATGAGTAGAATAGAATCATCTCCTAGCGGGTTGTGCATGACCAAACATACACCTAGAATTTACCACCGCCCAAGTTAATGATCTTTAGGTTGTTCTGAAGTCGTGACTCTTGTGTGCATTGTTTTTCGGTTACCGACCTAGTACTTTATTTTGAGCTCTACTAACTATGCAATGTATATTTTTACAGTTAGTTTTGGGGAGAGCTCAAAATAAAGGGCAAGTTCTCTATACGATGCATGTCTGCAGTTAATCAGAACCTACATATTTAACCCTCCAGAAATCCTCCACCTATCAAGATAAGATAAAACCTCACCATATTATATGATACTGCCTGTTTATGAGATACTCCCAGGCATTGGATTTGTGGCTGGATGTGTCAAGGCCAAGCTTAGTGCACTCTGCCCTCATGTAGTCGCGTCGAGCTTCCATTCTTGCATTTAATTCCATAAATTTGTCTCTGGTTAATAGGCCATCATCGCGGGAACCATTCTCGTAGATGTACTAGAACAAAAGATCTAAATTAGTCTATAGGTAATAGTTTTTTTTTAATGTATGAAGAGTGCATTTTAGGCTTAGCATGAAAACCTCATTTTGCTGCTATGCAATGCCTTATAAAAATAATGTAAAACAAAATCATAGGAAAATGTAGTAAAATGACTGTTGTGCCTAAGTGCCTACGTGATAATTCCTATCCGATACAGAATTTCTTAGGCAATTCCGTGTCACGTAACTGTTTATGGATGCACATGGAAACCAGGCAGAGATCATCTAGGGGTAATCTAGAAAAACACGTTGAATTTACAACTGTAAATACCGTTGTATTAATTATTCAGATGTGTCCTACTGAATTAATCGCCAGACCTACGTAATTATACCACTACTGTTTATTCTGATCGCTACAATATACAAAAAGGAGAAGGTTATCAATTCGCTCTTCGGAAATAGACAATAGAATAATAATTAACAACAATGCAAATTTTCTAAACCATAGATATAGTAATAAGTTTTTTTTCCTTTTTATGCCTTTGAAGGCATACCTACTTTAGAAAGGTTTTTTGTGAAAATCTAAATCAGAAATCCAAATTGTACAAAAATTCAACAGTTTCACCATTTTAATTATGGAAAGTCATTCAAAGTATTAATGACTCTTTTAAACTCTGAATGACGAGTTTTATCCTTCCCATCTTTCAATTTAAACCTAGCAACAATCCCCAAGATGCTAATGATTCCCGTTGATAGAATAATGAAAACTCAATCTCCTAGTTATTATTTTAAGCTTGAATGCGACGTTGACTGAGTGCAAGGTTCGTTAAACGAAGATTCCGACTTAATTAAGTACATCGTGTGAGTCAAGACATTCCGTGACGGATGCTTCATTAAAGAAATATCTCAAGCGAACGCTCTCTATCCTTTTATTTTATTGAGATAAGTTCCTTTGATGGTACTCCGTTCATTTGGACTGACTTATTAGGAATAACATGGCTATATTTTTAAGATACGTGATGTTATTCGTGGACGAGTGTTATAAGTGCCAGATAACTTGAAAATTAAGCAAGGTTAATGTTATTTTTTAATGTAAACACTAACAGTAATAATAATGTGATTCTCTTTGCTAATGAAGATTGAAAAAGTATTATTGATAATGCTAAAATAATTAAAATTAAATGACTAAGTATATTTAGGGACCTAGTATCGGTTTTTGGCATTGGTTAGGGACCCTGGTGTAGATGAATTTACGAGCAAACAAGGTACATAAGTACCGACTTAACTATAAACCTACTACTTATGTTCTGCCTATCAAGCTTACGAAGCTTTAATAGCCCGTTTGTTGAGGAAAACTATGTGCTCATAAAACAGTTTGAATAGTCACTCGTTCGCTATTGTGGGGAGGTCTTGTACTTGAACGTTTTGGCTTCCTCCCTTTATATATTTTACGTCTTACAAGCCTCTAATAGCTTTTTGAGACAGTTTTATTGGCCTAGTGACAGATGAGACTATGGATCTTCCAGTTTTTCGAACCATTGGTTAAGACAGAATGCCAAGTTTTCGCTAGCTTCTTACCTACTTATTTAATTATTTGTGAGTAGATTACAAGGACGGATTCGAGGGGGAGATCATGGGAGTCATGACTGTTCCATCCCTCCTGTTCAGGGCTTACTTCGATTACTAGCAATTTCATAATCGAATTGCGGGCCGTTTAGGCATGTATATTTTTGACTACTTTGAACATAGTCAAAGTACAGTCATTACGGTCCGCCCCCCTCTTACTTAAAGGTTGAATCTGCAATTGGTAGATCATACTTATATTTGTGTAGTTTTATTATTAATTGACATCAACATACTAAAGATTAACCACTTGACTATTGCATTCACCGAGACTTGGAGAGGGTCGGACTTGGCAAAATTATATAAATCATCTAAGTACTTTTTTGTTTTATTCACAAGCCACTGCTTTGGCTACGTAGACTGCCTGACGTAGAATCGTTAACTATAGTTAAGCAGTATAAAACTTTTTTATTATGTATCTCATTCGGGTCTGTTGGCAGAATGCCAATGCCCATGGGTTCCCATATCTTAAAATCTAAATATCTGGACAAAATTATCGTTTTTTTGGTTGAGGTTCTTTTAAGAGAAACATCTAATAAACCTGTTTTGATTAGGTCACTTTTTATTTTCAACACTATCAACAGAAAAGCATATCATGTAAAAGCGCGTGACATTTGTCTTTATCTTGCTATCGCTGTTTGGCAGTTGTGGGACAGTGACAGTAATGCTTAGCCAAAGCTTTTGTCAGATAACGTTTATTTATTTCGCTCTCATTTAGCTCGGCTCGACTAATACGTAAAACCGCTATCTTCATGCAAAAATATAATTTACTTCACACCATAAATGCTTATGTGTAAGAAACATGGACCCGTTATGTCCTGGCGAATCTAATAATGGATAACGTTCTTAACATCGTGCTTTCCTCACGTGAAGTTTTTCTCTTAACGGAATCACTGAGACACTTATGTATGCAAATAAAAAAATAAAACAAAATATAGTTATTTTTGTGTTTTTAGTTTTTGAAGGCGGTTTATATTTTTTTGGAAAAAGTTTTTTTGTTCGTCATGATTTTTTCGAGAAGCACTAAACCGATCATATCAAACAAAAAAGAATCATCGAAATCGGTTCATAAACGACGAAGTTATCCGCGAACAAACATAAAAAAAAAACAAAAAAAAAGCATATATACGGTCGAATTGAGAAACCTTCTCCTTTTTTGAAGTCGGTTAAAAAATGGATCTTTTTAAGCTTAATTGACTTTAGAGTAATAATATAAGGGGTTGGTTTTTCATTGTCTGTCACCAGGCTAAATCTTTTGAATGGTGATACGTTAAAATTTTCTTTTTTGTTGCCGCTGTACTAAAAACAGAATATAATAAATATTTAAGTGGTGCTACCACACACATTTTTGCCAATAATAGTTCGGAACCCTTTTTTTTGGTGAGTGGGAAATCATCCAATTACTGCTCCCGTCCTGGGTGCGGCGGGAGGGGGTGTCAGACTCTTACTGACTAAAACCTACTCATGTTCCTTCGATTGCCCTTTATGTTCCAGGGTCACGGTAACTATTATAAACATTCCGCAACATAGTTCGGACCCCTCCGTGCGCGAATCCGACTCGCACTTGGCCGATTATTTTATGATTATATAGGCACGCTTATCAAATTAATACGTACCTATTGTGTAACTAAATTAAATGTCGTTGTTTCCAACACGTTGTTAATTTTGTAGTAATTAATGATTTACATCGATCGTCACGATATTATGTAGTGACATTTATTAGTTGATGTTAAATATCAAAATAATGTGTTTTTCTAACAATTAAATGGAAACTTTATTTCATGTTTTTACCTAAAGTGTGTGTTTGGATCCAAACCCATTAATTTGATTCCTTGGAGACAACTTTTAATTGAGGCCAGGCCCCTACATTACTTCTATCTTTTTCCCGTGACTTCGTTTGCGTGTATTTTTTAGGTTTACGACATTTAGGAATAATGTAGCTTTGTTCCAGTGATTTTTGTGTAGAAATAGATCTATCTGCGGACATTATACTTACTACTACAAACAAGAAATCTAAAAGACAAACTAGAACTCTATATTTTTTTTTGTTCAAAGCCGTTTTACATGTTTTGTTGTTTAACCCCGTTTTAATTCTCGTTTAAATAAACATCAAGGATTTTTCAGCGAAATAAAAAAGAAGCATTGTTATATTAGAATAGATAAGTATCTATAGATACAGTTAGATATTGATAAACAAATGCATGTATTGTATTATTGTACCAACAATACCATTTTGCATGCAAGCACCAGGTATTCATGCATGGAAATAATTACAGAATAATACACAGATATTCAAATACATCGCCTGTAAATAACTAGAGTGGTTTACATGATACACGTCTATTTTCAGTAAACAGTAACGACATTGGTAACGACATGCAATGAATTGACATGCGACGGCCTGAACGATGAAACCTTAGGGCGTGTTTAGACTTACGAAATGTAACATAAAATGTAATTCAATAAAAGAATTTGCTGTCCATATTGATGCAATGTTCGTAGGGTGCAAGGTTCGTGTTCGCCAGACAATGATATTTCTGTTACATTTCGTTAGTCTGTACAAGCCTTTAGGTCGTTACGACAAGGGATGAGAGATAAGGAATAAAATTGTTTGTTTTGGTTATGTTAATATTATTTTATGTGACTTTATTTACATAACTTTGTTGTATTTATACCCGATGGCACGGTAGGAAGTACAGGGTTGTTTTGATGACGTGTTAGTCTGTTTCCTGAAGATACAGTGGATGGTCGATTATTCAAATAATTGAAATACTTTTTCGATAAACCTAGGTATGGTTTTTAAGGTTTTTTTATAATAAACGAACGTATTTTTTCGGCCATTATAAGTTTCATTGCGGTGTTTTGTTATAAGGCTTTAAATGTTTTATTAGACAATCTGCTGATGCAAATTGAGTGAAATATTGCTTTGTTTACAAAAACCTACTTGTCTCATATAGAAAATATTCTTAAATTAGATTTAATTCTTAGAACTTTTATTTTGTAACAAATCAAAGTAGTAATATTTCATTTATATTGTCTCTCTGCTTCCTTTATGAAAGTAGAGGAAACCATTAAAATGCAACTTTCGTTTGCAGTCACTGTTATAAAGAAGGAGGATGAATGTATCAATAAAATTAATATATCCTACGCTTATCCTGTCTGTCAGTTTGTGCGGAAGTGTGTTTTAATGTTATTAAAAAATAAAATGGTTCCCGAAAATAAAATAGAAACAGTTTCCGAAATGAGCTAAGGTAAAAGCATGAAGCAGTACATATTAAAATAACCTATATTTTTAAACCTATATTTAATATATTTAATAAACCTATATTTAATAAACCTATATATTTACCTAAAATCTAAGTAATACACTCCTTTAAAGTATATCTCTTAGCTGGCTAGAGGCACAATATAAAACGATTTTGAGATTTTGCACGATAGACATTCATGGTAAAATAGGGATGAAAAGTGACCAGGTGAAGACTCAGAAAAAAGCTAGTATAATGAATTAAACAAACGATGTTTTTTTTGTAAGGCAATATGGTCAGTAGGTTAATATGGTCATAAAAAAAAATCATAAAATCATATTTATTTTGTAAATAGGTTATATCATAACACTTTTACACGTCAATTTTTTTGTTTTTTTTTGTTTTTTTTTAAGCGAACGATGGGGCCGGTGTTTCGTAGCTGGACTGCTCTGAGAAGAAACATCCGAAACAAACTCAGAGGTCAAAGTCTCTTTTAAAGTCCATACAATCGTATTGGTCAAAAATGTGCGAGAACCATGGAGGTTAATGTCTGAGGCACTCTCTTGATGAGAGAAGGACACAGATTTGAGTGGACCTGTCCAGACAGTGCAAGCATTTGTCAGTAGTCGTTTAGCTCAACTAAAAACTAAGGAGCCCAACGTCTTGACGAACAGTACCAAAGTAAGGACATTTGGGTAGGCCGCATTAAATACTCAAACCGTCAGACCGCATATTTAAAAAAAAAAAACCAACGACTTCCATAGTCCTCAATCCTCTCCAGAATTTTTGCACTTATTTACACTATATTTTCGGAACTTTATACAGAAAACACTATAATATTACAACAATTGGATATGAAATTGGAAATAGGCTTTAGAAATTAATAAAATCTAATATTTTAAAATAAAAATTTACGGGACAATTTAAATCAGCTGTTAGCTGTAGTGTTGCCACAGGAAAAAAAAAGGTCACTTTCATACAGCTCAAAACCACTCAAAACGGACGGTATGCTAGTTTACTAAAATGGATCTGTCTGACGATAGCTCTTACTTATCAAAAAAAAAAAGTCGAATGAGCCTTACCAACGCCATTTTACCGGTTTGTTTACTTTGCGCGAATAGAGTTCGACGTTTTGCTTATAATTTATTTTAAAAAATCATGTTTGGTTAAACAATAATAATAATCTCTCATTTAATACTAATCTCAGGACCTACTGGTCCGAATTAAAAGATTTATTTTTGTGTTGGATAGCCCACTTATCGGGGAAGGTCATGTCACATCACGTTACGACCTAAGGGATCGGAGCAGTAACCAAAAATGTAGATGTAACCGGGGGGACAGATAGAAGATAAAAATATATATAATAAAAAGCTTTTTTTTGGGGAGTGGGAAATCATCAAATGACTGCTCCCGTCCTGGGTGTGGCGGGAGGGCGTGTCAGACTTTTACTGACTAAAACCCACTCATATTCCTTCGGTTGCCCTTTATGTTCCGGGGTCACGGTAACTATTATAAACATTCCGTAACCCCATAAAAAAGGCTTAAAGTTGACCATATTTACCCTCAAGTGCCTTATTTTTCCCTTTATGATATACAAATACAAATACAAAATCTTTATTGCAACAACAAGTGTACACATTTCATTTGCGAGCCCTGTTTCCCAAACTAGCGTGAGCTGTATGTTGGGAATCAGTTCCTTCCAATTAAATAGGTTAAGCTAAAGTGTTACAATCATAATATTCTGTAATCTGTTTTAATTTTAACTAAAAATATGTTTATACTTAATTAAAAGTTTGCAATCTAGCAGGTACAAATATTGGTGGAGCTGAGTGCGTGTATGAGTGTGTGCGTGCGTGTGTGTATGTGTGTGTGCGTGCGTGTGTGTGTGCGTGTGTTTGTGTGTGTGTGCGTGCGTTTATTTGTACGTCTGTGTATGCATGACTGTATTGTGGTAATGTTGAGTCTGTGTTATAATATAGTGTGTTCGTGTATTACTGTTTTAATTTTTATTTGACAATTAAAAACAGTTTTTCAATTTCGTCGTAGTTTAAGGTTTGTAGCCATAGGTTAATTTTATTTTAAACTGGTAATTTGATAAATGCTTGGTTTTATGCGTTAGGTTTAGTTTATTGTACAGTCTAGGTGCTACATTGTTATATTGGTGTTGGGCAAATTTTGTTTTTACTCTAGGGATTGGGCATTCGTCTCTTCTTTTCCCAGTTGGAATTAGATAGGGTACTGTGTTTCTATGATATTTGTATAAACACTGGTACACAAACAACTTTCTAACAGACAGAACATCGGCCTTTTCATAGACAGAATGTGTTGGATGCTGAAATGGTAGTGAGAGGAGTACTTTGAGCACAGCACGCTGTGCCCTCTCAAGTTCAAGAAGATGTGTCTTGGCTGCCGAACCCCAGGAACATATACAATATGTAACTATACATTCTGCCAAGGCTTTGTAGGTCTGTATCAAAAGCTTTAAATCTGGTATCAGTCTCAGGTCTTTAAAAATATAAATGAATTTTCTTAGCCGCTTGCTAACTGTAGTTATGTGTTTCTTCCAACATAGTCTATCGTCGATATTTACTCCCAAGTATTTAATTTCTGTGGATCTAGCTAGCGTAGGACAGCTACATTGCTACATTTATTTATTTTATTATTGGTTCTATTACAAGGGTAAGAATGTATGCGAACTAAGAAGGTTTTAGGTGAAGATGCTTTGGTTTTGCTAAAGCATAGAATTTTTGTTTTGTCAGTGTTTAGTGTTAATAAACTATCTTCAAGCCAAGAGGTGACCGCAGACATACCTTCCTCAGCAATTTGCTTAACTTTATCCCAGGTATCGCTTTGAAATAATATGACAGTGTCATCAGCAAACATTTGAATCTCGGCGCCATTTATTTGAAATTTACATAGTTCATTGATGTAGGTTAAAAATAGAGTCGGTGCGAGTGTACTACCCTGAGGCACACCATACGACCCCACATCAAAGTTACTGAAGCAGTCTTCAACTCTAACGCATTGCTCCCTCTCTGTTAGGTATAACCAAATTTATGACATATAGTATATAGGTACTATCCTATAAAATCACGCTGAAACCCACTGGAGCAGAGCTGCAACCAAATAAAAAACTTACACACAGCTGGTTCTGCCTGTATTATTATAAATCTATACTAATATTATAAAGAGGTAAAATTTGTAAGTTTGTAGGTTTGTAAGTTTGTATGTAGGGGGTAATCTCTGAAACTACTGGTCCGATTTGAAAAATTCTTTCAGTGTTAGATAGCCCATTTATCGAGGAATGCTATAGGCTATCTACCATCACGCTACGACCCACGGGAGCAGAGCAGTAACGAAAAATGCGGGTGAAACCGCAGGGGACAGCTAGTTTGTTATAAAGATACATTAAGAATTCAGTTTTGAGTCGTTTTTGTTCTTAATGTCCACGTGTCACCTCAAGGAGACTGTCCTCGTAAAAAGTATTGACATTTATAAAAAGACGTGAATAAGTAAACATCCTATAAATATTTAAATTCAAATTCTATTTTCGTACGTAAAACACCAGATGCTATGAATGAACTAATTAAAGATTTTAATAGTCGTTGTAGTAACGCTAAATAATTATACATTCAAAAGATGTAATGTCTAACGCAATCGAAAATCGACCTTATTGGTTCTGCAGATGACCATGACCTGTGCCTAGTGATAAAAGCTATGGCATTGAGAGGCATAAAACGTCAGATCTCTAGCCTTTTCCCAACTTTATTAGGGTAGGCTCTCAAACTAACTAGATCCAGCTGAATGCCAGTGTATTGCGTGGAGCGAATACCTGTCGGAAATCCACAACTCAGTTACTGAGTTCACGATATCGCTTGGTTAAACTGATTGTCAGAATTCTGGCTTCTGGCTACTTTGTTGTGCTAATGTTCTTCAATTTATTGTTATCCGGGACAAACGGCTTTATGTACTTTTCGAGGCACAGAGTGATTATTTAGGCCATTACTGACACGATGTCAGTGGTCTAAATAAACTAACAGGGTAAAATAGTCACGTACCTCGAAATGACTCTGACACCTGAACTCGAAATCTCAAGCATCACAGGCCTTCACGACAAGAAATGAAATTACATAAAACATATTTTTTTATTCGAGACTGATTAAGCAAATTAATCATATTGACTTGGTGCTAGAGGTTGTCGTCGACATACAGGATGTGACTAAAACAGTCATTAGTCAATAATGACGGTCACTGGCATAATAGCTATGAGTCTCGACCAACACCTGAGGAGGCCTTCTTTTAATGGCTTAGGGACTAGGCACACTTATTTAGCTCTGATTTTGCTTAGGTATACAGGTCGGCATCTATCAGCCGCGTTCAGCGTCGCCGGGCACGTGGTAAGGATGAGAAAAGTCGTCAAGTTTAAGGGGCTTTTATTCTGCTTATGTCCATAACAAAATATTTTTTTGCAAAAAAAAACCGACTTCCCTCGATTTCGGCATGATACCATCATCAGATCCTGGACCTGATGACAATGGGACCATTTGGGAAGTCTACCCTTTCAAACAAAAAAGAATTGTTCAAATCGGTTGGTAAACGACGGAGATATGCGCAAACAAACATAAAAAAAAAATACAAACATCCGAATTGAGAACCTCCTCCTTTTTTTAGAAGTCGGTTAAAAACAACGATTTTTTAAAATAAGCTGAACAGACATAACAGATAGCTGATTGGACATAATCTGAATAGAGCTGAATAAATGTGCATAGTCCCTAAATTAGGAAAGCAGTACTAATTGATTCAGCCCATACGAAGGTATGTTTTTCTGAAGCTCAGACCCTGTTCTCAACATATAATTTATATTATCCTTTGAGGTCATTCATTCAGCTGAGAAATGGCCTCCCACATATTATTTAAAATATTCTTAATGTTAAATTTGATACCGGTATTAATATAATTAACCCTTAATTTGGCATGGACTAATTTTTCTCAAATTTTATATTTTACTGTTATTTTCTTGTTTATTATGATCCCAGAGGAGAGAAAAAAATAATAAAAAAATACTAAATCTTACAGTTTTCGCGAAAATCTGTGTACTCCAGGGAGTACATTGCCAACTATCGCGTAAACTACGTCTCAGTATGTTTGTACTATGTGTAGTACAATGCCAAGATATTGATAATATTCATTTTGTCAATTTATTACTTTATTTACGTAAAAAACGTTACAAACAACAATAATTTAGTGTAAAATTGACAACAGAAAATGCTCTTGGAGTTTTTTTCTACCACAAACAGATACATGTAGCTCTTCACGTAAAAAACTTGGGTGCTTCCCTCTTCGCAAAGCCTACAGCGTAATTATTTTATTTCCCTTTTCTGAAAAATTTCCAATATTGCGTCGAGCCTGATGCTGTCATCCGGTCGTTCAGCAGTAGAAGAAGCTGAAGCTCTTTGGAGATGGAAATAGAAAGAGTGGCTTGTCATCAGAACTAAAACATTCAGCTAATTTGTACAATACTGGACGCAGAATAAGTAGTTCCCAATTTTTTGTTGAAAAGATTTGTTATTATGAAGTAATTATGCTAACACAAGAAAGATTATCATCAAAAATGATAGTAAAAAAAATTGTTATTGGACTATATTTTAGCGGTTTCATGTTGCACTTGTCTCTAGTATATTTGGGACAGACAAACTGACTGTTATTTGCCCTGAAGGCGAAGTTTTCAGAAGAAACCTCTGAAAATTGTGTAAATTTAACCTTAGTGACAAACTGAATTAGTCAACCCCAACCCAACGTGGCACTAGTCTGCTCTAGAGAGTATAAAAAATCTTCAAATCGCACCGAAAAAGTAGCCTCCGCGCGCCGTGTTGAACAGGCTGAAAGAATAAAGAGCTGGAGCTGCTTAGGGAAAGGGGAACATGTAGTGCTGGCAGTTTGATACACAAGGGCATAGAGACTGCACTTCTCGAAGCGATGGAAACGTTTAGCAGCCTTTAGATTGTAAATTTTTTACCATAGAAGGTCTCTTCTCTATCCCAAATCCCCTAATGACGCGCTAAAATTGATCACTAAAAGTATGCGTTTGCTAGATTTGAGGTAGGATTTAGGGGTTAAAGGTGTTTACGGAGACTGAGGGAACCCCCGTTCCTCCTCTTACCTCCGAAACTCCTAAAATCAGCGTCCAGTATTGTATATATTTACTGAACTATCATCAAAACGTCCTTTTTGTTTGGGTATCAAAGCTAAAATCTTATGCGATCGTGTCAGTTTCAAGCACAGCAGAAAAAGATAATAGGACATACTATCGTACATGCTTTTCACACCTCAAACATTGTTATAATTTATAAAACAAACAAATGAATACCGCATTCAATAACACTATGCTTTTGGCAATGTACTCCGTGTATACCAAAGTCTATTTTGTGTTTTTTACTACTGACCTGGCAACGGTATTCCTGGAGTACATACATGGTTTCTAACTCATAATACTGTAATTACGTAAATTATACCGAAAATTGCAAATGATTTATATTATTTGTTGATTTCTCAAGCACTTCAAAGCAAAAAATTAACAACTCCCAAACAAAAAATTATAGAAAAAAAATAAAAAGCTTACCCATGTCTCAGACATATCAGACCGTTTTGAAAGATTTTGAATTTAACAAAACATTATTGACGTAACCAAAATAGAAAATAAATTCCTGCTTTGATTGATAATCATTGCAACTCATTAAAAATAAAAAATGCATTTTTTTTGGATATTCGTGACAATATTTTTTTTTTCAGTTAATGTACTATGTGTAGTACGATGCCAAATTAAGGGTTAAAGTTTGTTTTTGCACTAAAATTATCGCGGTTTCACCCGCTTTTTTTTTTGTCTTTGCTTACTACTCCGCTTCTGTAGGTCCTAGCGCAATGTTAGCCTATGTTTTATTCTGATGAATGAGCTATAACAAAGTTTTTATCAAAATCCGTGGTTTTTGCGTGAAAGAGTAACAACATCCACACACATACAACCTTTCTACGAGTAACATATTTATGGATTTTTACTTGTAGGTAATATCAATGAAAAAATAACCGCAACAAATATATAAAATAAATACTAGCTTTCGCCCGCGGCTTCGCTTGCGTTAAAAAGAGACAAAAAGTAGCCCATGTTACTCTCCATCCCTTCAACTATCTCCACTTAAAAATCACGTCAATTCGTCGCTCCAACATACAGAAAAAAACATACAGACAGACAGACACACTTTCCCATTTATAATATTAGTATGGATATGGATACATGATACATCCAGCTTAGTTTGTTAGTAGCTACCAGTTGGGAGCGTGTAAATGAAGACAGGGACAGTCCGTATTGGGAAAGTCTAAGTGAAAGTAATGTAGGTACTCGCGAAGACCTGCGTATGTACTAAGATGCGTCTAGAAAGTTCCGGCTGCAAGTCCGCGATACATTGAGATATTTGTGCGGTATTGACAACTACTGAGAAACACTTAGGTAGGTTCGTAAGTACTTTGTAGCAAGTATGTGTGATATAAGGATGATTATAGAATCCCAAGTCTTATGTAACTTAGGATTCTAGTCTTACCTAAGGCTTAAAATTATTTGATAGGTAAGTTTTCAGTCCAATTTCAATCCTAGATAGATACGTATTCTTATCCTGTATTAAATATTCTATAGATATTATTGTTATGGTATATTAGCTCAAATCAGCCAACTGAAGTGGTAGTGGGCTGGTCATATCTGCCGCAGAACCGACAATCGTTGAAGTAAGCGTGTTCCGTATTGAAGCGACAATCTGTGGAGGGCTGCCTGGCAGCAACTGAATGCGTGTAGCCAAAGATCTGGCTAAATGATGCACTTGTGAACTGATGCAAGCTGCCTAGGGAGAGGCTAGGTCCAGCCAGTAGTGGACTGACGCTAACTGAAGATGATGATCTCTCTTAGAACTTATAAGAACCGAAAGACGCGGTGGAATAGTTTAACCAATTCCGGGCACAGAAAGAGATGATGAGACGATAACTAGAACACACTGAGAGTGCTGGTCTTATGTAACAAGAAAATAAACTGATTTCTATTGAGCGAGCAGCTAGTTAATAAAATAGTTGCTTTATCGTCGGAGGTAGGACAGGTGCTGTAAAGAAGTTTCAGTAAGTAGATAATATTGTCATTAAATAGTTGATTGCAGATGTTTAGCCTCAAGGTTCCATGTAGTAAAGTAATACTTACAGTCGGCTTCGATTCTGCATACACACGCAATAAAAGGTTTTATTTACTTGAATCTACCTTTTAACTTTTATAATTGCTTTGTAGGGCTTTGACCCCGTCACGTCAGTGTTCGCGTGCCATGTCAATATCCAAAGTAAAGGAATAAAAATAAATATGACTGTCTCTTTCTCTCCGTCGGAAAATGGAGTCGGCGGGCTCAAAGGAAGTCAGGCTTCGAGCGTCGACAAGATGGCATCCAACTCAAAATATTTTATTCAAATACAAGCATTTTCGAAGACACAAATAGTATTTTAGTTCCTGAAATCGCATTTGGATTTAAAGTGAAATGGAAGTATGTGCCGTAAATTTTTTTATAGCAGTGGCTTTGGGGTTTAATGCAATAAGGCACGTTTCCCAATGTAAAGGTGAGGAATTAGAAAACCCAGCTTTAAAGCTGTATAACTAGCTGCCACCCAGCCACCCACGGTTTCACCTGCCAAGTTAGGTGTTTCGTTATTGTTTCGTTCCCGTAGGTCTTATGACCTGACCGTAATTCCAGAGTGGCGGAATTTGTTCGACTTACCACGGCCCTGGAACGCAAAAGGCATTCGAAGGAACACGATGGGTTTTGGTCAGTAAAAGTCGGACACTCCCTTCCACTTCTCGAGCGGAACGAGTCATTTGGTGATTTCCCACCTGTAAAAAAGGTCATAATATGTCGAATATGTGTTATTACTATTTTTAAAATCCTCACAAACTTTCACATTGTATATATATTAGTAAATTTGGTTTTATTAAATAAATCAGCTGTGTGTGGGCTTTCGTGACCTACAGTAACATTTCCTGACAAATACTAAATAATTTGCAGCTGTTGTTATTCGTGTCATTGTAAGGGCCATGAGGAAAGTTTCCAAGACGATAATACTCATTCCGATCATGACGAAGATCACCAGCTTATTATTGGACGTGATGACTGAGGGACTGTAGGCAATTTGTTTTTCGTGTGTCTTTTTGCCTGAATTTCCTGATAATTATGCATTTTTTAAATGATCGGCGGGGGTGACAACGGGGCTGGCCATGCTCCGGGGCGAGAATGAATGGGAAGCCGTTGCCTCCTTCTGCGAAGCAGTCGTGCTAGAGAAAAAGGCAACGTCAAGCCTCACGCCCCGGACAGAGACCCAGGCGCGTTTTATTCCAGGTGCGCCTCAAAGAACAGTCAGCACGTGACGGGGCCCTCATGTTCATCAGCATCCTTGAATATGACCTGCTTTCAGTAACAGCTTTTAGATTTTCGCATAAATATATTTATTCTTAAACATAGAGGTATATTGTAATGCAAATTTATTTGCATCTGTACGATAATATAACAATAAGTTACAATGAAACGTGATCCACGGTTTATTGAATAAAGTCCGAAGGCCGGGCAGGGCATTTTATTTATGATTTGTAGGACGGCCGGGGAGAGCCTATTGATACTGAAGACCTGCTCGGCTGGGTCGACAACGTGTTAAATTAACTGTGACATACAAATGCAGCCATTTCTGTGTCATTGTGTTATACAGATAGGGGCGATCGCGTTAGTGGTCACGGAGCAGATAAAATCATCATTATAGCGATAGCGTTATGCTGTAGCCATTTCATCGCAATACTGCGAATATTTTTTACTAAATAAAAACCGATGTTGCCATTTTTAAGGAAGTTGGAAAGTTGATAAGTATAGTAAGCTTAGATGTGAATGCTCGTTTCCTGCAAATCGCTGAGTTTAGTTACCTACTTACTAGCTTTCGCACGCGGTTTCGCCCGTGTGGATGTCAATACCACCCCCTTTTTTACCCCTTCATTGCTACAATTTCCAAAAATACTTTCTTTGCGAATACTTAGTCTTCACAAAAAACATATTCTGCAAGTTTTATATCTCTAGGACCAGCGGATTGGACAATGCGTTGACATATCAACAATCAATCTGTCAGTTTACCATTTTATATAATACAGATTGATCAGTATATGACTAGGCAAGTCATGTATAAAGCGCGCTCTTGATACGGTCTAAACAATGTAGGTTTGTATAACGACAAGTAGAGGAGCTAAACAGCTTTGACACTTATCGAGAAAAGTGTTATCCGTTAAGGTATCCCCCTAAACGGGCAATGTTTTGCCGCAGCAATATATTGCTGCGGCGATAACATTGCCAAAGAAGTAAATAGACACATAACGAAGCCGAAAATTACGATCTGGGCCATTTGAAAGTATTTTTAACCGACTTCAAAAAGGAGGAGGTTCTCAATTCGTCTGTATGTTTTTTTTTTTTTGTTTTTTTTTGTATGTTTGTTACGCGATATCTCCGTCAATTGTAAACGGATTTTGATGGTTCTTTTTTTGTTTGATAAGTCATGATTCAGGGGTGGTCCCATATAAATTTTGTGGCGATCGGTTCAGTGCTTGTCAAAATATTCACCAACAACAAAAAAAATTGACGAAATTTTCATAGACGATGTGTGCTTTGTCTTTAAGTTGCTATTTTCGTTTTATAAGATTGTAAGTAGTTTTATTTTGAAAATATATTACTTTGAAAGATACTATACACAGTCAAACATTGGGAGTCGACACTAAAAAGAAATAAATAAAAAACTTTTTTCAAAAAAAAAATAACCGCCTTCAAAAACTAAAAAACCAAAAATAACTAAAATTTCGGAAGTCGGTGGCTTCTCTTCTGCCATTCAATTTGTGTTGCCACCGACTTCCGAAATTTTAGTTATTTTTGGTTTTTTAGTTTTTGAAGGCGGTTATTTTTTTTTTGAAAAAAGTTTTTTTTTAACCCCCGATTCAAAAGTATAAGTTTGACAGCTGTGAATGTGTGTCTGTTTGTTTAAATAAATAAATAAATAAAATAAATATCTTGGGACAAGTCACACACGGTCATCTGATTCCAAGCTAAGCAGAGCTTGTGTTATGGTAACCAGACAACTGATATACATACATACTTACATACATATCATAGATAAATTACACCCAGACACAGAACAAACAATCATGCTCATCACACAAAGTTTGCCCTGGGTGGGAATCGAACCCACGCCCTCAGGCTTAGCAGTCAGGGTCACTAACCACTAGACCAACAGGCCCGTTTGTATGTGTGTGGCACCTTAGTGTGTTATTTGATACGTACCGTACGTACCTGAGTAGTTTTTGTTTATGGACATTTCAAGGCCGAGTATTAATATTAAATCTAAACGAAAGGAAATTTAAAACACATATTAAGAATACACTTTGTCAACAAGCATATTATAAATTAGATGATTATATAGAAGATAAAAATGCTTGGAAGCATGCTGGTCCTGCTCCATAGAATAATTCACAGTGTAGACAAAACCAAACAGGTTTCTAATTCAAACAGATAATGATTAACTGCCGTTCAAATTAGAAATTATTGACACTTTTTTTTTCTCTTCTAATATTATACATTGCGCTGGCTCACACATTATTTTCATTGTTTGAGGAATGCTGTTTATTTGTAAACTTGTGAACACTATGCTCGCTGACATTATGTAGCTTCCATTTCCTAATTTATATAAATTAGTAGTTGCTTTTTTATTATAAACATGTCATTTTTGACGGAAATGGTTTTTGGATTATATTCATTCTAATTCACATTTAACCATGTAAAAAAAAACTTTGTAACACGATTATTTTTAAAGAATAAGTATGGAGTTTCTTGCCCATTCTTCTCCATACGAAACTACATTATTTTTGGAATGGGCAACTAGAATCACTTTCGTAAATGACGTTTCAAAGTGCCTTTTTTTTGGCCTAATGAAAGTAAACGATTTGACTATTGACTATTGAGTAATTTATTTTCACATTATCAGGTCTTAAAGTTTTTCTGTGTGAGTAATAAAAAGTAATTTTCCAGCAATTATTTGTGCTCAGTTTGATAAGCAGTATGCGTAATTGATCCGGTTTAGGTTTTATTCGTAGTCCCATTTCTATTACACCTACAACAGTATCGCTAGCGGTAACATGGCCCCTGTGTAATGTTGGCTTTATCTAGAATGTTTGCATGATCTGTTATCGGGAGCGTTGAAAGAGCATATTATCACTCAAGGAACGGACGATGACGCCACTGTCAGGAAGTGCCTGAGATATCGCGATATCTTGCGTGTATAGATTAGACTTTACCTACCAAATATCGTGTAAGATGTTGACAAGCAAAGCTGTGTTAGAGCATTAAATTATGTAAATACATTATGACATGTGTTTTTGACTATTCTGCATATTATGGTAAATAACAAGATGAGGAGAAAAATGCCTTCTTTCTTTATACTTACGTTAATGATCATTTCTGGGTAAACTAATTAATTTGTCCTATGTCCAAACAAAACAAAAGTTATAACCGTTAAATATGTATATAATTTTAATTTCAATATCCAAATCGAGTAAATTTTTTTTTTGTAATATCCTGGGACAACTCACACACCGCCATCTGATCCCAAACTAAGCAGAGCTTGTACTATGGTAATCAGATAACTGATAAACATACTTATATAATTTATAAATACATACATATTATAGATAAATTACACCCTGATACAGAACAAACAATCATGCTCATCACACAAAGTTTGTCCTGGGTGGGAATCGAACCCACGACCTCCGGCTCAGCAGTCAGGCTAACCACTAAACCAACAGGCCCGTCGAGAAAATACATAGAAAACGTTAAAAGTTTTTATTTATTAATTTGTGATATTAGTTGAATTATGCTTTTTATGAGTTATATTACAGAATCAATTCGTATATCGACTCAAATCGAATACTGTGTGCCTTTACTGGTGGAGCAAATGTTACTCCGTAATTCCTAGACAAAATAAAAGAGCCCATAAAGGGACTTAATAAATAACCCAATAACGTGTTTCGACGGGCGGTTACCGCCAGCCTCCCAGCAAAGTATCAGATAAATTAAGTGTTTGTAGCAATCGAGGGGAGACGGGTATCGTATCATGAAACTTCTATGTGGATTAAGGTCATAGCTTATTACAGCCACCCGGCACCCACTCCGCACCGACTCGCCTCCTGCGGCTAGTATTCTTTATACGGACTTGTATGGGCATGCGCTCACCATATCAACTCCGTACCGTCACCGGATCGCCTCGGTTATAAGGCGAGTCGGTGCGGAGTGGCTGCTGGGTGGCTGCAATGAGCTATGACCTTTAATCTTGAGTTCAGTCTAGTTATAGTTTTCTTGTTATAACAGTTTTCCCAGTCGTAACGAATGAGTGTACTGTTATTTATACATTAACCTTTCAACGACCAAGCGACAGCCGGCTGTCGGGCTGCTCTTGTCTTTCTATTGTCTCGAATCACGTGTGTTCGAAGGTTTAAATCAAAGTTCTTCGTCGTGTCTGTCTGTTTGACTGTCCGAGATAAGCTCAAAAACGACTGAATGAATTTCATGCCTTTTCTCGAATAGACACAGTGATATTTATTATACATGCATATTATGGAAGAGAAAAGCCGAAAATTTTAAAGACACACCGTCCATTGGTGATAACCGGATTGTTCAGCAGTTTTCAAGTGTATCATGTACAGACAGACAGACGCGATTGGAGCTGGTTTTTAATAAACTGTGCATTTTTCACAACCTGAAAGTGCTCATGAATACGAACAACTTTTGTAATAGAACCTGAAATATGTATAAAAAATCAGCCGTTTGCTACAAAATTCATACATTAAAATGGTGATAGGTGCTTTTTAAACGATTTTATTTATCTTGTTTGTATATTTGTTTCAATTCTTATCTTATCAAACTTTGCATACATATTGAGTTCCTGTGACAATACAACATGTGATAATGTCATATAGGCCTAAAGATGGAGTCAGAATAAGGAAAGTGGAACTCTTTAACGGTGTGGAATCTTCAACGGTTGCTATCGGCACGCATAAAACCTGTACAACGTATAGGCGAGATGACAAAAAAAAAGTAATTAGTCCGTCAGTTAGATAATCAATAAATTTGGGACACGTATTTTTTCTTTTTTTTCGTAAACATAAAATGACGACAATACAGTGCGTTGAAGTTTCGTGGAACGTCACACCTTTGTATAATTTTTACTGAGGAGTGACGTCACAAGCCCCCTCTCCGGAACTTTGATGCTCTTTATCTTTGTATTTTGTTATTAAGTTGATCAAGCAAAAAATATGTGTCCAGTATTTTTGTGGACTGTCTAACAGACGGACTAAATAGAATGTCATTCTTTTGATGTAGTCAACATCCCTATTATAATAATTATCTATACGGTTTTATTATGTAGTTACTTACTTTTAGCTTTTGTTGTCTATTTTTAATTATTAATTTTATTTAGTAGGCTCCGAATTAACAGGTTTTAATTCATGAGTATTTGAAGTCCTGAAAGATTGACACCAACTCGGTTAGAAGTCAGCACATTATTATTGACTACTAGCTGAAGGAAGAACTGAAATGGGAAGACGCTCGAAGAATCGCGTGGGACCGGCCGGCTTGGAGAAAACTTGTTGGGGCCCTCCCACAACAAGCGGGGTGCCTTAGGACCACAACAACAACAACAACTACCTGAACCCCGCGGTTTCACTCGAATCTTTGTTGACTACTCCGCACCAGGTCGTGGCGTGATGTTATATAGCTATCCTCGATAAATATACTACCCTACACAAAATTTTTTTTTTTATTCGAACCTTATGCGAACCTGATTATAACGTTTAAGAAGCAATCTCTTCAATATCATATTATTAGTATAGATGTTTAATTCTTGAAGCTGCAAGCAGAAGATGAATAAGTACCAAAACCCTATGTCCTTAGAAATTAAAACTTTTTCCAAAAAAAAGATAACCGACTTCAAAAACTAAAAGCTCAAAAATAACTATTTCGGAAGTCGGTGGCTTCTCTTCTGCCGGTCGAATTGTGTTGCTTTGCCACCGACTTCCGAAATAGTTATTTTTGAGCTTTTAGTTTTTGAAGTCTGTTATCTTTTTTTTGGAAAAAGTTTTTTATTTTTTACTTTTTAGTTAGAGTCCCAACTACGTTTTAGAGTAACTTTAAAAAAAAATGTACGTTTTTCTATAAAAATTGAGGAGTTCCCTCGATTTCGGCATGATTCCATCATCAGATCCTGGACCTGATGATAATGGGACCATTCGGGAAGTCTACCCTTTCAAACAAAAAAAGAATTGTTCAAATCGGTTGGCAAACGACGGAGATATGCGCGTACAAACATAAAAAAAAAACATACAAACATCCGAATTGAAAACCTCCTCCTTTTTTTAGAAGTCGGTTAAAAAAGAATAAGCAATAGTTTGGAATCTATACCATCTAACCATGTTTCAGAGGTCACCGCCCCTCCCACTGACGTGCATTCCTGGGTAGTTCCTTCTCAGCTCTAATACTGGGCATTGACGGTCATTTTTCGCGTCAGTCTAGTCGTAAAACTGTGGCGTCACTTCTAATGGTTTGGGCGGTCAACGAAATCTGAAGTGACGATTCGACACCCACGATCAAATTTTGGATGGACGTCAGTTCAACTGATCCGGAAAAATGACCGTCAATGCCCAGCTTTAGATATTTTTTTCTGTACAATGTCAGTTAACATCTCCCTGTTAGTCTAAACAATGCCACACATATGGCCACTAATTTAAACACAGCGGTAATTGTAGAAAAATGGTGTTATGCCATTTAGCCAATTATGTATTACACTGCGGACGCAATTGTGGTGTTTAATAACAATGTCAACTGGAAAAGTTTATTACTGGTCTGCGTGTTATTAAAAATACTTGTAGGAGTGAATCTAATGGTAATGCGATCTATTTTGATGTTGAAAATTCGACTACATTCGATGGAAAAATTCAATGGGCCCTAAAGAAAAACTACTGTAAATCTTTAAGATGAATGATTTTACTTTAAGAAAACATTCCTTTATTTTTGCAAAAGAAACAAAATGGCATTCAAATATTTTCATAATCTTGCCAACCACACTAGGGAATCGTTCCGGGCCCTTTAACACTGTCCATCCTATATGTAACAGTTTTAGTTATTTTTTGGTAAGTAATTATTATATATAAGGACAAGTTAAAGTGGATAAATATTGTGGAGATTTTCTCTTATGAATCTTCAGTGAAATGGTCAGATTACTTCAGCCGTTCTCGAGTTTTGCACTTGACACAAAATCGAGCCGAGTTTATTATTACGTTCGAAACGAAACTGCAGTCCGAGCCGAAAATGAGTAACACGAAATATAAATAAAAACACATAAGAACATTTTTTTTATATATTTAATTTCGACTTTATTTTTGCACGTTGATAATTTGGAATTTAAAATGCGCCAAAATAGAAGTCACTTTTTGATCAAGTAAGGATGTGGAAAAAACATTGCGTTAATGCCAGAAGTACTTACTAGGATTTTAAATATGTATGTCCTCAATTTTATATTATTACGTATTGTATTTTGTAAAGAACTTATGCAACTAATTGTGGAAGATAAAATTGTCTAAGTAAATAAATGTCTGAATTTTGAGCTCACGGTCACATAGGTTATGCCTACTACTTCTAAGTGAGAATGACATTTGATTATGTCATGGCAACCGGAAACAACGAGAAGCTGTCAGATTTGGTAATAAAATGTAATAGTAAACAGTAATTACAGTAAGTAAATAAATCCTTCAATAAATAAAATAGATTGAAAACCAGCAATGCTGTGATCCTTCATGGCCATTATTGGGCCAAAAAATCCTACTAATATTATGAGGACTTGAGGAGTTCTATCTAATTTTTTTTAAGTTTGGGTGTTTTTGCGTGAAATAAGCTTGAGCTAGGTACACTTTTTCGCAAAAGCAACTGAACTGATTTTAAATTAAACTTTACAGTAATATAACTTTCACATCAGAATTACACATACGCCATATAAATCAAATACCAACCTAGTGCTGGGCACGCCGTGATAGCGGCGGTAAGACCCCTCTTTGAGGAGTGGCTGGAGAGGCGCCACGGCGCTCTCACGTTTCGCCTGACACAGGTCCTCACCGGACATGGTCAGTTCGGGAGGTTCCTGTGTCGGATTCAGGCGGAAGCGACGCCTGGGTGTCACCACTGCAGCAACGGTCGCCTGGAGGACACGGTCGAGCACACGGTGGAGGTGTGCCCCGCATGGGCGGACCATAGACGTGTCCTCGTAGAGGCGATCGGCGGCGGTGACCTCTCGCGCCCAGCGCTGGTTCAGGCCATGCTGCGGGGCGAGACGGAATGGGATGCCGTCGCCTCCTTCTGCGAAGCAGTTATGCTAGTGAAGGAAGCGGCGGCGCGCGAGAGGCAACGACGAGCCTCTCGCCCCGGACAAAGACCCAGGCGAAGACGTCGAGAGTCGCAAGACGACTACCGGCCACCGTAGGCGCGGTTCTGCGGATGGCGAGCGATGGGTAGCTCGCCGCCCGGCTAGGACCAGGACCGCGTCGACGGCGCGTTAGTGTTCCACGCGCGCCTCAAAGAGAAGGAGTCAGCACAGGAAGGGGCCTAACAGGGCCAACGCCTGCCGGGGTTGCGGAATGTGTATAGTAGTCACCGTGACCCTGGAACATAAAGGGCAATCGAAGGAACATGAGTGGGTTTTAGTCAGTAAGAGTCTGACACGCCCTCCCGTCGCACCCAGGACGGGAGCAGTCATTGGATGATTTCCCACTCACCAAAAAAAAAAAAATATAAATCAAATACATAACATAGTGAGGGTGTAACCTTAAGGGATAGCTAGTTCCCTAATTAATATTATTTTTATACTCAATCATTCTAAAATATCTTTATAAACATTTCTTGCAGAACCTGTACGACATTTATCCGTGCAGTGAAATTGACTTCTGACAGTTTTTATTGTATGGAGAATTCGTTTTAATCTACTATATAAAAGTAAGTCGGGTTTTCCTTCCTGACGCTATAACTCCAGAACGCACGAACCGTATTCCACGGTTTTGCATTCGTTGGAAAGGTCTCGGGCTCCGTGAGGTTTATAGCAAAGAAAAAAAAAAGAAGCCATCTGGTGGCGAAACGGAGATCGCGGGGTTTGCTAGTCGTGTCTAAATATGTATATCGTAACCTCAATGGTTTAAACAACAGTCGGAAAACAAATACAGGCATTATACACATAGGCTTTCCATAGGAAAACTCAAAATATGATAACTAGTAGCTATAAGTTCTAATTGGTAGGTGTAGTTCTTTATCTTTGTATACCTACTTAGTTGAAGGAAATAACGAATATAGAAGTAAAACATTAACCATATTTCTTCTTCTCTTTCAATAATATGGAAATGCTGTGGTGACATTATCGCGATACGGTGAACATTCGCGTTATTTGCGAACGTATAAAATGCAAAATGAACTTTTGTCTTACAAATTTAAGATATAATTTATTTTACGCATATATTCGTCAAATCGGCGTAAGCCAATAAAAGTTATTTGTATATGAAATAACAAGTGTATATTGCATTGATGATTATATCGCCCCATTAACAACAATATATAAAGTTACAATTATTGCAAAAAGTTAAGGCATATTTCTTTAGTAACATGTTCACGTTTCTTCAAATTAAAGAATAAGAATAATTTTTATTCACAAACTTTTTTACAAAATTCTTATGAAGTCCCTGACTTCTGAGATAGGTGAAAACCTGTGTTACAGAAGTCAGTGCCCTCTCCCAGTTTTGGTTGATATAAATTGTGAATATTTTAATAATAATTAAAGAAACATTAACATGTTTATCTATTTTATATGCTATTAAAACTTTAAAGTCGTCATTAATACAAGAACCGCTTTAACTAGGCGCTCATATGAGTAGTTAACATGCATTGAAGGCATTAAAACCATTGAACCGTAATATCTAAAACAAGCTAGGTATCACCGCAATTTCCAAAGTTAAACGTTTAAAAGTTAATAGAAAATTTTCAATTTTCTGCGAAATTTTATTATTTTTTCCTCGAGGACCTTCTATAAAGTATGTACATGTTTGGTTAAAATTACTAACCTTTCGCAAAAGAAGTAGAATGAAATCGGGTTAAATACCTAGTTGTCAAGTCATGAAGTGACCAAGGAAAATAGACAGAGATGAGACATACTTAGATTTTCGTCTAAAGTTTTAAATTCAGTATTGCTCAGCAACAACTTCCATCTCCTATGTATATGTGTCGCAGGTTTTTCACCAAATTAGGTTTTAGATCAAAAACCTAGGTTTTTGATGAAAAACGGGAAGATGACAAATTTTAAACTCAATTTCATCATAAACTTGTTACAGTCCAGATTTTTGATCAAAAACCTGAACTAGTTTAGGTATATGATGAAGTTCTGGGCAAAATTGCTTTGTTTTATGACAAAATCAATTAAAATAAAATAAATTAAACAATCTTACATCATTTGTAACTTAGTAGAAAGGAAACAATTTTTATTTATCAAAATTTTACATCGTTCACCTTCCCGTTTTTTATCAAAAACCTAGGTTTTTGATCAAACACCTAGGTTTTGATCATAAACCTAATTTGGTGAAAAACCTGCGACATATACATAGGGTGACTGGCAATTAGTGTACGATACTTCAACGCGTGATTGTACTCATGATAACGAACAAGTTTTACTATGGAAACAAACCTAAAATCGCGAAAGAAAATCAGCTGTTTAGTATATTAAATGTTTGACTAATGTACTGTACAGCAGCTAGCAACCAGCAGCAGCCAGCAACAGCACTATCACGTGTTTACGTATAGGTAGTTTACTAATTGCCACTCACCCAATATAGATAACTCCCTATCATCTCTAGTGGTATATAGAACATGTGGGTTTTTCAAGAACATTTTAATTTATAAAATAACCGGCAACGCATTTAAATATTTATCACTTAACTAGCTTCTGCCCGCGGCTTCGCTCGCGTTAGAAAGAGACGAAAAGTAGCCTATGTTACTCTCCATCCCTTCAACTATCTCCACTTAAAAAATCACGTCAATCCGTCGCTCCGTTTTGCCGTGAAAGAAAGACAAACAGACAGACAGACAGGCAGACAGACAGACAGACAGACATTTATAATATTAGTATGGATGAGTGACATCAGCGAACAAACTGTAATTAAACAATTTGAACTAACATGACATTCCTGTCATTCCGTAGTTAAGTGGTGTGTTTATCGTTCTAAAAGCCCACGTGAAGCAGTAACAATTATTAAACGGAGCATTGAGCAGTGAAATGGTTGAATGATTTTTGTATGTATTATCTAGAAGAAAAGAAAATGTAAGACTTTTTTTGTTAACAGGTCCTTTGGTACGAAACCATAATAGTATTATTAGAAACAAGATGTTACCCGCAGTACTGTGAATATTAAGGACTTCCATAAATACAACGGTAAAGTAATTCGTTATTTTAACCCCATAAGAAGATCCTAAGAGATTTATCTAAAAATAAATAAATTCAAAAAATCTTTATGAATACATGCATTTAACGGTATAGGAATCAGGTTGTGGTTTCTGAACCACTGTTAAAAAGGGTCCTCCGATCAGATTGGTAGCGTACCTGGTAGGTTACTGTCTGACGGTCGTAATTATGTATGTGCCATGGGCAGTCATTGATCGGTTCATGAAATATTCCATCTTCTATATGAAAAGCGAAATACTCATGCCTTTATAAAATAATAATGTCACTTTAAACTCTGATTGCGTGATGAAGGATATAAGATGTAGTTCGCACTGAGCGATAGATGTCGCCACATACAACATATAATACATTATCAGCCAAAAATTTAAGTTGAAACCGGTTGCCTCAACAAGAATCAGTCAGCCACGATAACTTCATATGTATATATGTAAGTAAAGATTTATCCAAGCCGACCCCAGACGCCATGCCGCCATGATAAACCGATTCTGAAGTTGTGTGGCAAGCCTATCATTATGTGGATTATTATGCTAAGTTACGAGGAACGGATTTGGGTTAGGCGAAGCGTTGTATAACCGCTCATGTCTGCCTACATTTAGATTGGTAGATGTGTGTCTACATCGCTAAATAGGTGCTTAGAACTTGTTCCAGTAAGCACTAAGCTTTAGAAGAAAAAAGTAAATGATGAGTTCAATATGTTTAAACTCGCTGTCCACAGCCGTTTCACCTGCAATTTTGGTTACTACTTCGCGCTATGTTATCCTATAGCCTTCCCCGATAAAATATGGGCAAATATAAATAAACTTTTCAGCTTTATAACATTATAACATTATTATTAGTATAGATTTAACCAGTAGTCAATTGAGGTACGTTTTACCAGTAAGAACGTCATTTCCTTATATATTTTGTATGGCAACATTGCATTATGATTTCGCTTTTTACTTAACTCAATAAAATATCACTATTTAATTAAAACATACTACCAAAAATCTAATTTTACAGTTGATAGTAAATAATTCTAGTTTCAGAGATGAAATTAACCGCATCAAAAACAGTTGTGTAGCTTTAAAGATCTACGCCTTATGAGGGAAAATTATTTTATTTTATATTCTATGTAGTGATCGTATCAAATACCATATTAGGTTTTTTCCAACAGGAAAAAAAAAAAGAGTTAAGGAGCACACCCGTGTCTAAATTCGGCAAGAAACACACACATGAACTCAAATGAATGAAGATCTATCGATTCTATTTTTAATAACACCATAGCACCGAATGACATAAATATTGCTAAGGAAAAATATATCTTTTACCACTTCGGAAAGCGGCCTATTAATAATTATTTATCTCCTGCGATTTTGTCTTTGGTTAAGTGTCTAACGAATTTTTTGGGTGGTTGGAAAATCATCAAATGACTTCTCCTGGGCGGGGCGGGAGCGCGTGTCAGACATGACATGTTCCGGGGCCACGGTTACTATTAGGACTATTCCGCAAGCTGTGTCTAACGCATTAGATTCCGTTTTTAAATCCAGGCAGGTACCAAAGTGACTTTTTCAACACTTTCTACGTTCATCTAGAACTTCATTGATAGCAGTTGGTCGCGGTTGTATATCGCAGAACTTTGACAGTCGTTACAGGTAGTCAGAAGTTAGGAAGTCTAGCAATCACTCTTACTAAGGGGTGTCCGTGCTACCTAGTAATTGGATTGTGGAGGTCTGATATGCAGTAGCTCCATGTTTAAGCACTGGTAATAACCGGATCAGGTCAAACTGAAGGCCGACCCTAACATAATGGGTAAAAGCTAGAGAGAAAATGATACTATTGCTATTTTAAAGCCACCACATTAAGCTGTAAACCAAATGGGGCCTGCAGTTTTAGATAATATTTCATATTCCGTCCGTCATTTTATGAAGAGTAGAGAATTTTACGACAGATAATAACGTTTGCCCACATTACGACGTACTTCGGTGAAATATCCTCGTTTAACATTGTTAATTTCTACACTTCCGTCGTTAGGTGAACAGATTTTTATTATTTACTAGCTTTCACTCGCGTCTTCACCCGCATGTATGTCCTACTATCATTCACTACATTACCCCTTTAATCGAAGTCTTTAAGGGTTGAATTTCGTAAAATCTTTTATTAACGATTTTAGTAGTTTACAAAGAACCCCCCATTCAAATTTCACCACTCAAGTTCCCGCGGTTTTTGCTGTCCGTTGATATGATACCACCTAGTCAGTCAGTCGATCAATCCGTTTACCATTGTAAAGGTACATATAAGTTTGTTTCAACTCTTGCGATAGATTTTTAAACTAATTCTATTTGCTACTTCTATCTTCCATCAAAAATCGATCATCGAAGCACTATTCCAACAGTGGAAGTGCAACGCCGCAAGTCCCGATGCCGCGGGTTATCGCGGCACGGCTCACGGAGCTCCGGCGAGATCTCATGGCGGAATGGAGACAACGACTGTCGCAACCTAGTGCTGGGCACGCCGTTATAGCGGCGGTAAGACCCCTCTGTGAGGAGTGGCTGGAGAGGCCCAACAGGGCCAACGCCTGCCGCGGTTGCGGAATGTTTATAGTGGTTACCGTGACCCTGGAACATAAAGGGCAATCGAAGGAACATGAGTGGGTTTTAGTCAGTAAGAGTCTGACACTCCCTCCCGCCGCACCCAGGACGGGAGCAGTCATTGGATGATTTCCCACTCACCAAAAAAAAAAAAACACTATTCCAACAGCAGACTTGCATAGGCGACCTACAGGGGCTCCTGTAGGTTTGTTGTCATTGTTACAATAAGGATAACAATGAAAGGTTTAAACACGAAACAGGACGGTTACTTAGTACTTATGTTAATGAGTCCAAGAATAAGCCACCACGACGACTTCCGCTGACATGCGTGCGGGCATCCTTTAGTGATGTTTTGTATGGTAATGAGTAAAGGTGATATCGCCCCTATTTTGATTTCTATGTCTGTGTTAGTTTCTTGCTGGGTAATGATATTTTTAACTTGTATGGAAATGGCAGGATGATATACATAGGTATAGTTGGTTATAATGGTGATCATATTGATTAGTTAGGTATGATGCACAGAATAGTTAACTTGATCTGTTCTGTGGTATGATCAGTAATAAAAGTCAGATCACACATTGGATTTTTCATTTTAATTTATGAATGCAATGTTTAAGAAAATAAAAAATAGGTGTTAAATTACGATAAAAGCAATTCTTACTTATTTTGTGTCCATTGAAGCAAAAATTGGAAGTGACAGTGTTAATTGTTTTTTTTTGGCAGACTGTACTACCTACTTATGTATATTTAAACTACAAGTAAATATTTTACCGAGTATTAACACAAATTAATTTCAAGTTCCTGGTCCCCGTAACCTGAGAACGATATAACCAATTTCACTCAAGTTTATTTATGAAATCTATAAAAATAAACGTCAATGTGGAACTACTTTAACAAAATCTTTGAGAAGTAGTTTTTATTTATGAGATGAAAGCGTATTGAGAAGCATATTTTTTCAATATGTGATAAAATAGTGAATGAATGCTTGAACGCGTTGGCAGAGCAGTGGGAAATAGCTAGTAAGTAAATTAAATACATAGCCAGCCATAGCGCGTTATTATAACGAAAAATACTCATTATATAGCGTCTTAAGTATTTCTAATTTTCCGACATGTTCTTTATCAAGAGAATTTAAGTAACAACCACTATGCAATTAGTACTCTTGGTGCAATTAGTGAGTTAAAACTAGGTTACTTTCTAAGGTCTCAATTATACCTCGTAAAACAACTTGAGGATAAAGCAGTTATTAATGTCAACAAATATGGATGTTATTAACAATTTCTTGAATGTTGAGAAACACTGAATTATTGCACATAAAACCTGAATATTGTCGGTAAACATTAAAAATGTAAAAAACCCCCGACCAAAAAAATTGTCAATTAAAAACATAAAGAGAACTGGTAAAGACAAATCCAACGAGCCCAAACTCGATGGGTTTACTAAAAGGCAGTCCAGGGTTACGTCTCCTATCTTCGAGCCCTAACAGCAGACCAGCTCAGTGGTTCCAGAAGACATTAGTGTTTCAAATGTCAGATCCCACATATGCTTGCAAGCAAACTGAGCGTGTAACATAGTAACATTCCTATCACACCTAACAAACGACCTGATAACCTTAAAAACCTAAACCGATTTCCACCAAACATAGCTAAGAACACTCTCGACTACATATAAAAAAAAACCGCATTAAAATCGGATCATCCGTTTGGGAGCTACACCCCGTCGTTTTTGCGTCGGGGGTTAAAAAAAAAACATTTCTATAGATTTCGGTGAAACATTTCTGTTTACCGAAAGTACAGAATAGACTAGTAAGTTTGCAGCTAAGCTTTAATAATCTCTGTCAAAAAAGAATGATAAACCGCAATATAAAAAACACGTGCATTTCATACCTACTATTACATAACGGATATATTGTAGGGTTGTCAGTCGTACTATTGTTTAATAATACTGATTTTTATATTATGTTAAATATTAATTAGTATCGACTTGCGGCTACATTAGTTGATAAAAAGTAATATCTATGTCATCCTGATTGTAATTTCATCAAAATCCGTTCAATTTTTTACGTAAAAAGGTAATACATCCTCATGACAAAGTTTCGTGTTAAAAATAGCTGCAGCTAGATATTATAGTAATAAGAAAAAATATGAGATTATAAGTAAATCATTATTTTCCAGGTTTATCAATGATGGTTATAATTTAATTTAAAAAAATATTTGTTGTGTATTAAAAATATTTTCACTTGATTGTTGTCTTAAAATGCCATAAACTTGCATTTTATCATGCAACCGCGGAGACAAACAGCCGTCAGATTGCCAAATTTAAATTAACAAATCCGCACGCCATTTTGAACAAGCCTTTCTGCGTCACTTAAATTTAACGAAATCTAATTTAGTTTTCCTTAATAACATACTATTATAAAACACTTTGTAATTTAATTTTACTATAACTGATGAAAAACTGTTGGCAAATGGCAACCCTGGTTGTGTCAACTGCAAGTAGGTCACTGGATGTGCAACAAAAGAGCTCGCGGTGAGCTTGCAGGCTTGTGATACGGAACCGCGTCCGGCCCGGCCTATTGTACTCTGTGGCTATTCGCGGACAGTGACGTCATCCTTTGTTACGCAAAGGTCAAGAGTAATTGTCATTATTTTTGTTCGGTTCTGATTGTTGAACTTGCTTTTATAAGGTTATTTCTGTTTGGTTCTGGGAACTGTTTAGCTGACTCATCGTAATTGGGGCTTCTTTTTTGACATGTTTTGTTTTGGTCTGATGTATTTTGTTGATCAAATAAAACTTAGTATGTACTTAGGGTTTAGGGGTCGAATATTTGTCAAATATTTACAAAGTACTTAAAATAAGGCTGATGTCTTTTTTTTTGTTTTGAAAGACTGCCTTATTTCCTCTTATGCTGAAGAACTATCACGAATTGGACTATTCCTTTTTTGGTTACTAAACTGAAACTAAAACTTAATTTCCTGTTTACCTAGAGATGAAAAGGAGATATCTTTTCAATCTCATACTGGATTTCATAAAGCATTATGTATAAAGTTCTCTGCCAAAAAATATTCATCATTAGAATAAGCAAGCAAGTATAGTACTTGCTCATGTCTAAAGATAACTTTGGATACAAAATCTAGATCATTGATCTACAAAAATCAGTTCTAAAAACGACCCTACTTTGGTGTAGATTAGTTAAAGATCCGAATCTTATATTTATACATCTATATCTATTACGTGTTTTGTAATTATCAAGATATTTTCTATGATACTAATTTAGAAACAATGAACTAAGTAAATCGTAACTTGACCATGACCGTGACTCTGTAAGTCAGTGCGATATATGCAAGATCTGTATGGTCAGCAACAAAATTCGTTTCGCACTTCGGGTTGTGAAATCTCAATTATTACGCACTACACACTATAGTTAAAGAAGCATTATAGTTATTTGGGTAAAACAAAGGAGTATTCCCATAAGCATAAAGTCGTATACTTTTGTTTTGTTGTTATCTACTAAGTTACCAGATACTTTTGGTTACTAAGTCAGTTACGTATATAACAAAAAATCGTATTACTAAATGACATTAAAATATACACTATTTGGATGTTAATAAATTATGTAAAAACAAGTATTAACAAATTCATTGTACTTGACAGTGTCTACACTAATGACTTTAATATCGCATTGTCACATACAATAGTAGTAATTTTGTAAGTATATTACAAATATTACTAGCCCAATCAATAGACGTTACTGTCTAGACTATACCTGATTGATGAAGATACGGGCTTAAACTGCCCAAATTACTTTATTGCAGGGTAATTTAGCCGAAGTAAGTACCCAAACTAATAACAGTTCTAATACTAATACTTAAAGTACGAATACTAGTAAGTACTAATACCTACCTATGGTTGAGCGGTAATGTCTACAGGACAACATGAAAATAGTAATGTTTTTGTATACTTTTTAACGAAGGTAATATTTATCATTGTTAAGTATTCTCTAATAACAGGCTGCCTGTTGTCCTTTGGATTTAAGCAATAAATAATAATGATGGGACTGCCTCTCCATGATTTAGTAAGTGGACGTCAATTATATGTGAATATTTACAAGTGATTTTTCCGTGTTATTATCTATTTAACTTTTGTTATTTTTATAAATGGAGTTACGCCAAATATAGTGTGAGTTTAAAAATATTATGTATTTTTTTTATTTTTCTGTATTTCTAACGGCATATATTAAAAAATGAAATTATTCGAAGTCCCACAACATGTCCTTTAATGATGTTCATGATGTTACTATAGTACTACTGCAAAGCTATTAGTGTTAATTACAAATGGCCCTGTACAGTAATAGACTTTTTTAAAATGACGATAGTTTTTATGATGAAAATAAATTCGGCATCCGATTCAAGACAAATACTATAAAAAGTCTCTTCGGAACAACTTGACGGTCCGGTCTTATGTACCTATAACCTTTGTTTGTTTTTTAGTTAGAACTGGCTTGGGACAAACTACGCCGTTTACTTCAAGGTCTTAAAGATATACGCTTCATTAAATGCTTAATATCATCATTCACTAGTAAGTTATCCCCGTGGTTTTATTAGCGTCTTCAGAAGTTAAGATAGTCAAATTATCTCAATTTTTTGGCCCTCTTTCTTTATTTTTCGCCCCGTAAAAACCATGCAAAATGTTATAGATAATTATTAAATCGCTTAAGCCGTTCTCAAATTATTGCGTGACTAAAGCACATGCGGATTTAACGACTTACTCGTGGATTCAAGTCTATCATCGGACGAAGGGACAACATATTTTTTGGTTGAAAAGTAAAGCGGTATCCCACGGCTATTAGAACAACCACTGAAGTACAGTCAAACTGGCATTTTACTGGAGTACTGAGCTTTACTGTAAACCCGACCACAACTAGTAGAGGTAATATATTTATTACGCCAGTGATAACTCCAGCCGGCCAGTAAGGCAAGCTAGAGATGAGGAACAAGAATGTATTCTATAAGTTTGAGCCTTAAGTGAATTGGCTGTCTGTTCGACATACTATTTTTATACTATTCTGTTTAGCTATAAGTCTTCCATATTTAAAAAATAAATATATTAAAAAAAATAACTTCTATATTCTCCAGAGGTCAGGACCGTGGGATCGCTACCGCCCTACACCACGCCTATTAAGATATTTCGTACTTTGAAAACCGATACTAAAATGATTAATAGAATTTTATTATGAGTGCAAACGTCAAACAAGCTGCCTGCATAATTTACTCATTGTCATGTTAGAAATAGAAATGGTGACAACAACAACGCCTAAACATGAACACAATGCTGTCGGCTCTATTTTCAGCGAGTTTTAGCGTTTCAGTTTCCATACGGGAATATCTAGGTACTTATACCACAGATTAATAAATACTTCCGTTTTTGTCGCTAACGTGCAAAAAGACTTAATATAATGGAAATGATGACGTACGTCGTCATCTTTTACGTCTGTATAATAATGCTTTCTGCTAATTTAAGGGAATCCGGCCGGAGTTTTCTAGCTGAATATCCCAAAAAGAAACAACCAAAACAAACTTGTGTAAACTATGGTTCTGTTTAAATTCAGTCAGTAATATCACTCCACTTTAGTTTGTTTCAATATCTGGTTAAACTACGGATAGTTAAGATTACCTTTTGTCGTTCACGGTTCTAGATTAATAACCGACAAATGGTTTCAGTCACTAGGGGTCTAGGTAACTGAACTCAAAAGGCTTTACTGTACCGTTCCATCTATCTATCTTGACATAAAAATATTATGAAATATAAATGTTTCAATGCAGGCAGTTTCCGGGCGGATCTAAAGAACGAAATTAGTCTTGACTATTGCCAATGGCAATAAGTGTTTCATTGCCATTGGCAATAGTCAAGAGTAAGACTAGTTTCACGTAGCTTTTTTCTGCGCCGCTCCTGAGCGCCGTGGCGTGATGTTAAATAGTTTATAATCTTTAATAAATCAGATTGTCATATTATTATTATATTAAAGATAAAAATCTTATGGGTCTGTAACCTTAGTAATCGTTTATTTTTGTCAAAACCAGTTTGTTAATTAATAATAAAATGTTTGATCAATCTAATCTTTTCTAGGAATACATTAAATATCGGATATTCATATAAACGGAAAGAAATCCTATTGGTCTGTACCACGTCTGTACCTAAGTATTCATTTATTTAAAATTCTGTCGAACCCAGTTTCAAATTAGAAAAATATATTTGAGCAAAAATTTTTTTTTATTTGACCAACACATAATCGCGGCATCGCGATGTGTTATCTTTTCTAAGAATATGTTTAAAAAAAGAACTGCGTGTCTTCATTTACCTACCTCTTACAAAATGTTTGTTTAAGGTAGAGTTCCAATAAAATTCGGAATTAGCAAGTATATGATAATTAGTGAATGTCATGACTTTTTAGATGATTTTATTATCTACTCACTAATAAAATCAATTACAAAGAAAATGAAACCGTTCTAATATAATAACTGAAATTGTCAGATCCTACTTATTTACAATTTATAAATCCTCCTAGAATTTTTCTAACTTTATTGAGGTTTCCATTCTCATGGCTGTGATCGAGCTGATTACGACTAACAAACGTTTTACATGGAACAACCCAGTCAATAGGTAACACTAATTGTCAGACTTTCTGGCTTCAGACTCTCCGTAAAACTGCCAAAGATCAGACGATCTATGGATTATGGATTTATGTGGCACGGGCAAGGGCTTATCTATCCGAGGCATGGGTACGGGAGTCAGTAGTCAAGGTTTTTGCCCGCAACTTTATGCATAATACCATCACTACATGGGCATTTCTACTTCACTTTTCTTAACTCCCTTCTCATTTTTAATGTTACCGTTACCAAAAAAACCAAAAAAATTGTTAATAATTATTTAATACTTTATAAACATTCCCAAAGACATTTTTGTTTAGCTCTGCGCATTACGGCTCGCAAGGATTAAAATAAATTAAGGAGAGAAAGAAAAAGAAAAGTATAAAAGTATTTTAGCAATGATTTAATGAAGTTGTATATTTTATTAATCGAAATTGGAAAGAAGATTAAGATGGACAAAAAAACAAGCCATCATTTGCTGTCGTGTCGTCTTTAGCTTATAAACAGCCCGCAGTTTTATTAGTAAATATCCGAAATGAAAAGTAGCTGGACTTCGCTGATTTTGTTTTGCAGTGTATTTAATCAAACGATACTTAAGGAAAATATCGTGGGAAAACCTTTACCTAATGTAAATCCGAAATCGGCATTCAGCCTTAATCAAGCGTGGTGATCAATGCCCGTGCCCTCTCTGTATAAAAAGACGACTTTGCACTATGAGACAATAATAGGCTTGCGTAATCATCATTATGCTAAATAAATAACGAATAATATTTTGGCCTATTTACCGACTTAGTGCCTATATTGTAAGGTCTATATTATCTTGTCGATGCAGTAAACCCGGTGACGCATTGCGGCAGGACGCCCGCCAACTGACAGGGTTCGATGTACTTGCCTGAAAACGGCAAAATATTGCCTTTAGCCTTTCTTGTTTTATATTTACCGTCCTTTTATGTACATCATAGAGGTTTTTGTACCTAATCTCATACATAGGCACTAAAGTGGAGTGAATATGTTTGGATTGTTGAAGACTTTAGACGCAGGCAAACAAATAAAAATTTCGAGTCGACGACCAAGCGACAGCCGGCTGACGCGCTGCAATTGTCTTGCTATTGTGTCTCAAATCACGTGTGTTCGAAGGTTTAATCGATGATTTGAAAAGCAGTTACTATTTTATATTTTAATTACTGGATTCTATTCCCGCACGGTATTTGTTTCGTTTCTGGTTATTTGAATTGTGAATTGTTTATACAGTACCTGGCCAAATTATTAGGGACAGTTCCTAGATTTCTGAATTATCAAGTTGGACTGTTTTTTTCAGGAAAATTATTGGGTGTAGACCCAAGCGGTATTTTTTAATTAAAAACATTATTAATTAAGATAATAAAAACAATAAATATGATGGCAAAATTAAAACTGTTAATTTAAAAAAAATATATAAGTTGTAGGGAATTATTTTGTGTAAATTTTAATATTTTGTGATGCCTCCTTTTCCTGTCATATCTTTTTTTTTTTCTCACACACGGTCATCTGATCCCAAGCTAAGCAGAGCTTGTGTTATGGTAACCAGACAACTGATATACATACTTATATACTTTATAAATACATACATATTATAGAGAAATTACACCCAGACACAGAACAAACTATCATGCTCTTCACACAAAGTTTGTCCTGGGCGGGAATCGAACCCACGACCTTCGGCTTAGCAGTCAGGGTCACTAACCACTAGACCAACTGGCCCGTCAAAATCATGTCATATGAGGCATGGTTTACGTTCTATACATTATATAACAGCTATTGAAGGCTTGTGTCATGATTTCACTCATTTATAAGAGCTGCAACGAGCTGGTGTTTGGTGGCAATGACATGCTTAGCGATAGCCCTATTGGTGAGTTCCTGCATGTTCTCAGTAGAGTTCGTATCTGGTGATTTATCGGGTCAGGGCAAAATATTTATATTTTTTTCACCCAGGAATGCTGTAATACTATTAGCCTTGAGACACGATGCAGAAATAGCCATAAAAATGTACTCCTCGACTATTAGGGAATCATTTTTCGACTTGCGGCAATAATTGAGTTTCCAGTGCTCGCTTGTACAGATCTTGCCTTATGGTCATGTCCACGATATATAGGCACCCCATGTTTTAGCAGAGATCACAAATCACACCGTGATGCTACCTGGTTGTTTAATTTTCCCCATAATACAATCTGTATGGAGCTGTTTTTGGACAGCTCTAGGATGAGTGCGACTACAAATGTGCTCTTGTCGACCCACACTTGAAACAATTATTCATCGGAAAAGCATACCTAAAAATAATGGAATGATCACTGAATAGCGCTTTTCGTACGTATAGCAATATAAACAGTAATATTATTAACCAACTGCAGTCTGCCACAATCATATTACGGCGATGCCTAGCCTACTACAGTCGTTTCTACATCATGGTCTCGGTGTGGCGTGCTTATTTGATCGGCCGATAATTTATCTATTTCTTCTCGGCCTGCCACCGTCAAACCGTCCTATCGAATACTTTTATATTTTAGTCTACTCCCTTGTTTAAAATTGTAGTCAGGCAGGTAATGCACTTTTTACCATGTTTTAGGCAGATATCTCTGTTTTTATGGTCAGAACGAACAGTGGTGATCCTTTTTCAGCCACATTTTTTCACACTCTCTGTTTTCAGAAGTTTGTTTTGATCAGATTTACTTTAATACTGTTTACTACAGACTTTCAGATACCTGTAATAGCTGTTAAAACTCTCTGAGAATGTGTAAAATCCAGAAATAATGTTTTTATTTTTATAAACTTTCGTGAAGACGTGCCTACAGCTTTGCCCATTTTAAAAAAGCAAAATTTTAAACATATCACGTAATATCGTTACCAAAACTCAATATTTTGTATTCAATTTAAGAAAAAAAGGACAAAATCACAAATCTTATCTGTGGTTCGATTAGTTTTAACAGAAACATCTTGTAAAATTAAAACCAAAAAATTTTTTAGCCATCAATGATACAAACGTAATTTTTCACTGAAGTTAACAAAATTGCTACATCTTATAAGCTATACAACATTTTTCGAAAATGGCTCGATCTCATGGTGCTATCACATATCAAAATTAATAATAATGATACTAGGAGTAAACCAAACCAGAAAAACCTATACGAAATTAACTATTTATTTTCTTTAAAAAGGTGTTTGAACTAAAAAAAAATGTTCTAAGAGTACTGTCCCTAATAATTTGGCCACCGATGGTAGGTTTGTGAACGCACTCAGCGAAACGAAATTCCTGGGGCAACGTTCTTTAAAACAATAACAAAATGCTTTTACGTAGGTGTTTCTATATAGATCTACAGTAGTAAAAAGATTTTAATGGACTGACAATTTAAAATCAAGATTTTACTTTATAAGTACAGAAATAAATAGGTTTGAATTAAGACAGTCTTCTTGGTGGTAAATCAACGCACAGCGGTAGCTTTTGCGGCTAGAAACATGGCAGAATAGTTTCCTTTTATGGCGAATTCAATCCCTAACTTGGTAAAAATAAATAAAAACCGGCCAAGAGCGTGTCGGGCCACGCTCAATGTAGGGTTCCGTAGTTTCCCGTCCGTCACAATAAGTGTACCTACTTATAAGTTTAAAAAAAGGCTATTTGTTACGTTGACATACTAAGTACGCAAAATTATTTTGTACAACCTTTTTGTCTTTTTTGTACAAAAACTGTTCTTTCTATCAAGTTCAAAATAATTTTCCTAGAAAGTCCTTATAAAGTTCAACTTTCCAGATTTTTTTCATATTTTTTAAACCTACGGTTCAAAAGTTAGAGGGGGACGCTTTGATTTTTCCTTTTGGAGCGATTATTTCCGAAATTATTGACATTATCAAAAAATGATTTTAGTAAACCCCTATTCATTTTTAAATACCTATCCAACAATATATCACACGTCAGGGTTGTAATTAAAAAAAAAAACCACTTCCCTATTTACATATAGGGGGGCTACCCTAATAAAACGATTTTTTCCAATTTTTATTTTTGCACTTTGTCGGCGTGATTGATATACATATTGGTACCAAATTTCAGCTTTCTAGTGCTAACGGTTACAGAGATTAAGCGAGGACGGACGGACAGACATGGCGAAACTATAAGGGTTCCTAGTTGACTACGGAACCCTAAAAATGACAGTTTGTGTATAAAGCCATACGAAATAGCTAATACTATTATACCAACAACGACACGACGCGATAGTTTAACGTAAATACGTAAAGCCGAAATTTCCAGAAAGCCCACTCAAAAAAATAAAAGAGCATCAATTTTTAAAGAACAGTCAATCACAATAGTCGGACGAATAATGGGCATCAAACCATTCAGTTCAAACTCGCGTGACTGACCGTACTTTCTTTGATCGAAACTGTTCAAGTCACTAATAAAGGTTTTCGTTCCAATAAAATTGTATCGCAACATTGGAACCGAAATGTACAGACAACAAAATAAATAAGTGAACAGGGTTGTTACAAATAATTTAGGTATTGTCAAATATCGATGTATGCCTTCAGATGAAATTCTTTTAAGCTTACGCATATGTTAGTGAATGTATAATAATATAGTAGAATAATAAATAATAATGCCAGCACATTACTGTCCCAGTTCCTACACAGAAGAAGGCACGAGCTATGATAACTATGCTTGCTCAAGGTAGATTGGTCGAATCATCGACTTATAAAAAATATAAGTCCCGGTTCCACACGATACTTAAATACATTCATCTGTCTGTGATGTGCAAGATCAACTATAGAAAGTACATTTTTTTGAGGATGGGTAATCATCAAATGATTTCTCCCGCCCTGTGCGAGACGGGAGGTAGTGTCAGGCTTTTACTGACTAAAACCCACCCTTGTTCCTTCGGTTGCCCTTTATGTTCCAGGGTCACGGTAACTATAAGAACCATTCCGCAACCCCGGCTTAGGAAGTACATATAAATTGAAAAGTCACCTTTGATATACAAACACTTTTATTTTAATTAAAACTTTTAGTAGAATCTATCGGTTTTCGAGAAGATCTCTATTATGGACAAACCTGGTCACTTATCTATTTTGTCCACAGTAAGTACATATTTTTAAGGTTGTAGATATTGTCGTACCGTGTCTGCCCTATAAAAACAGCCGCGCTTGAAATGTCAACAATAAGATTGACATTATGATTTTATACACAGTATTTGCCTGTTTATGTCAGTTGGATGTCGGTACAAACTGAATATTTAATTTACCTTTTTAAGGTAAATAATGTCTTGTGTATTATGTGTGTTGTACGTTCTCCGTGAGCTTTCTAAAGTCTTTCAGTTTAACAGCGTAACAAGTTACCATTTTAATAATTTTATTTTTATTCCTTATTTGATATAGACAGAAGGCAGAATGTCTGGACAGTTTAACCATGTAATGTCGTTTCAACCAGTAACTGAGTCGAGAGGGTGTCTGCCAAGTAGTCGCTTCACGCAAAATACTGGTATTTAGCTTGATTCGGTTAGACTGGAAACCGACACTAATATTATTGTAAAACTAGAGAGATGTTGATCTATATTGTTGTGACTACTTTGTCAGCTTTCTTTATTTTCGAGAATAACGGCAGTGTCACCGTCAAAAGACTTAATTTCCACAATTTTATTAAAATTCCTTCCTTATTTGCTCAAACCTTTACCTTTGCGTGCTAAAGTGGACCAAGAACTTATAGAACGTGGGAAGTATCGGAACTTAATGCAGAACTGTTCCGTTTGCGAGATAAATGTGTTCCACGGTGTCACGCATCGCACGAACGTCACGTTTTAGCGTTTAATTTGTATCTAATGTTCTAGCCGACATGCCGTGTCGGAATCTTGATGCAGGCATTTGAAATGGTATTGTTCTTTGGTTGTTAGTGTTTTGTTTTATTTTTCGTGGCTGTTGGTTATTTTTTATTAAAACTTTATGCACAAATAAAAACATTGCTCAATGGCGGACTTAACCTTTCGACGACCAAGCAACAGCCGGCTGTCGCGCTCCTATTGTCTTTCTATTGTGTCTCGAATTATATATGTTCGAAGATTTAATACCTTAGGCATTTTCTGCCAGTCTACCTTAGAGCGATGCAGAGACAAAACATCACACTTATCGATTCAGATTTAAATTATAATGGCCATTTTACCAAACATCCATTTTTACAGTTGTTAGGAAAAAACGCTTTCAGGGTTAAAAAAAATGAGTTAAATTCGCGAATTTGACACTTTTTTTTATTTTTTTTATTTATTTGTAAATGATGTTAAATACTTACTCAATTATAGTGTCAATCCAAACCGGTTTATTTTAGACTGACTTCAAGAATTTAAGAAGTTAGCTTTGGTTTTATATATATTTTTTGTGTGTCATCGACTTGTGAAACGAAAGTAATTTTTCACTGAGTAGTTTTTAAAAGAAGGATTTACATTTTTATTTTTCAAAACAAGTTTTTGAATAAAAGGATTAAGAATCAACTTTCTTAAGATTATGATTGCAAGTGTGTTACACAACTGGACTGTAGATCCGTTCATCTTTTTCAAATAAAAACGAATGGAAATGAAAATGGAAAGTAATCAATAAATTGAACACGCAAAACAATCTAAAGTGCGTGTCGCGACTTCAATTTACATCGGAAATACCGTATGTTCTCATTGATCGAGAATTTATAACGAAATTGGTGTAGAAAGTAAGTATTCCTACCGGTTCCGATCGCGAAAACGTTGAACAAATAATAAAGTATATTATATGGAGGACATAATTCTTTATTTTCTTCTTCTATCTTAATAATAGATAACATACTGACTGATGTGGAAAAAATATATTTTTCTTACTACTCCTCCGCTGTTCTTTTCTGATTAATTTCGTTGCGGGATCCAAGACAGTTGAATCGTTTCTCCGGGACTCGTCGAACTTCATTGCTCAGCGCATTTCTGGTGGACTCCACTGTTGATTCTGGCTTTCAGGAGTTGCAGTGGTAGAGAAAAGGGTGGTCGGATTGTCCCAAAAAAAAAATGACTGACTGATGTATCAATGCTGATACTAATGTTTTGGGGCCAGGGCCGTAATCATTTGCGAATGGGTTTCTTTTATACTATATTTGAGTACATACTAACTGAGAAAGGATTTTTTCATACTTATCTTCTTGGGGGGTTAAAAAAGGATTAAAGTTGATATGAAAGTCAGTCCTCTTTATAGCGCACGCGAGTGTAACCGCGAGCTCTAACTAATAACTTTATTGCTATTTGAAATGATAAATGTTTCTATTTTAAGACGTGTACTCTTGATATTAATAACGCTCAAAGAAAAGATATAAACGCGTCAAAGTGCACGTAACGAGTTACGATATAGTATAGTCCAGCAGTGGTTAAAATTACACGAGGTTGTGAGTTTGTAACCAGACACGGGCAAATACCAAAATGACTTTTTGATTTCAGTATTCTTATAAAAAAGAATACCCTATTAAGTACCTCAAACTTTGACTGATTGTCTCGTCAAATAAATACATAGTTGACACGCGCGCTAGAAAGGAGAACGGACCATACCTTCTTCACTCTCTTGTCATAGGTGAGGGACCCGATGCAACCGCGAGCGCAAGGGTATCGTTGTTTAAGACTTTGAAAGTCTTATGCCCGAATATTTAAACGCTCTTTTGCTGTCTTTGTCACTTTAAAGGGATAACGTAAGGACAGCAACATATTTGAGAGCGTCTTAAAATTAAGGGGTTATTGCGATAATTTCGTAACGGTTTTCTTTACGATTTATATATTATTATTCCTGTGTCAATTCGGTGTTTTAAGTGGAGCGACTGCCTATCTGACATCCAAAACCCAGTAACTGGGCAACACGATACCTCATGGTTAGACTGTTCAGAGTTTCTGGCTAACCAGTAACGACTGTCAAAGTCCTACGAATAACAACCGGGACCAACGGCTTTACGTGCTTTCCGAGGCACGGGATGTCAGTGATGTCTAAGATAAACTTTAGAAAGTACATATGAATTGAAAAAGTCACATTGGTACTTGCCCGGATTCGAACCCACAACCTCTTACACGAGAGGCGGGCGCCTTATCCACTGGGCCATCACGACACTTACCTACGTCTCACCAGTCATCGCGTATAAATACTCTTACCAAACAGCTCAAAAGCTTTCAGCAAGCCTTTATCTACAAACCTCTAAGTTCTTAGTACAAAAGTTGTTCTTTGATAAATAAACTATGTATCTCTCAAACTGCCGCCGGTAACGGAGTCGTACGTGACATTGCGGATAAAGTGCAGAAGCGTCGTTTGAGATAGTTGGACGATGTTGCACGAACGAACAAATACGTGTGAATGTGGACTTGGGGGTGCAGTGATACCTAACTGGAATGGGGGTTTGCAGACTGATATTGTGGTGTAACAGTTCTATAAGTGACTGCTGACGGAAGGTTATTGAGCTGTGGGCTTTATCGTCAAACTAGCGGCCCGCTTCAGCTTCGCACGGGTGTTACAAATCTTTAAAAAGCCCGGCTTTTCTTTACTATAATAAGCATGGATTATACTTAAAAACCTTCCTCTTGAATCACTCTATCTATAAAAAAACCGCATCAAAATCCGTTGCGTAGTTTTAAAGATTATGCATACATAGGGATAAAGGGACAGAGAAAGCGACTTTGTTTTATTCTATGTAGTGATATTGTACCTACCTAAAAAAACCCCCGTGTCTCACGAGTCACGTTTCGCGTTTAACTACTGAATAGATTGTCATGCTAGTGTACTATACCCAGAATGGCTTAAGAGGATTTATGAGAAAGTTTTAGATATTTTTTAAAAACAAAGAAATAAGTACGGAACCGTTCTTATTATTATAAGTAAACTTGTTACTTGTTGCATAAAGGATGACTGATAAATCATTCGAGATTACTCAGAAACTTTTCTAGTAATAAGATAATAAACGCTGCAGCTTATTCAAGACTGATTCAGAATTTGATAATAATATTATGTATGTAGTTATAATATGTCAGGAAGCTTGGTAATGAATGTAAAATGTACACAATTTTTTTTCTTGATAATTTTATGACCAAATACTACATAGAATGTACAATCCGTTTGAAATTTCGTTACCAATTAGATATATTTGTTGTAAACACGAAAATCGGTTTAAATAAAGTTTTTCATGTCTCAAGCGCTGAACCATTTTTGATTTTTGATAAAGAATTCGCGGCTTACCCTGCCTCATGTGACCGATAGTCATGCACACTATTTTTAACTTCCATTATCATCAACTATTTTACCAAAAAAAAAAGATGAATGGTATCTAAAATATGACCAGACATTATTAAATTACACACACAACAGACGTCAAGTTCAAATGATTGACGGTTATCAGTCAGCGAGATGAGTCAGACGCTTTTTCTTTGAAAACATAAAAAAATGCAAATCACGCACTCGGCTATAAAACACCGTAAAACTGAACTCACGCTTATAAATCGTGGGTTATTAAACGGTTAGCGCCTTTTCACACGTTCCGATTGCCGGATACGGTAAACTGTGACGAAATTTAATGTGACTAGTGCGAAATCTGGTAAAATAAATTAATATTTGTTTTGTAAATTGGTTGAAATTAACACTTTTACATTGTCATTATTGTTTTTCTTATTTTAATCGATTGATGGGGCCGGCAGTAGAATTATAATAAAAAACAAATTTAATGTTTGTTAGTTTGATGATGAGAATGATATTATATTGTTAAAAAAACAATTGCAAGGTATAGGCAACCACGGATGTGACGATTTTTTCTATATCAACTTAAACTGTTGGATACGGAAAATAATGTTCATTTCATGTAAGAAACTTTTTAATAATTGATGGGGATACATTAATAAGGACTACTTATCTGCTTACGGCTTCATTTGTACTGTGGGAAAATCATCGAAGATCATCACAGTCACTGTGCGACGGTGATCCGGTCGCTGTCTAACGGTTAAAACCAGCGGGTTTACTTAAAGCCGCTGGCGTACGGCCATATCGGATTGTCGGTGCCGGATGCCCGGCAGCCGGAACGTGTGAAAGGGGCCTAACCGCTTATTATATTACTAAGTCAGACTATAGATGTTGGCAGACGCGGCCGGGGGCGATGGCGAATGGGCGGAACACTTTTTGTTCAAAATGGAATATAAATCTTCGGTGTGTCCTATCCTAACTTCGCGAAGGATGTGATTTTGTGAATATCTTTCTGAGGAATTAATATTGACTAGCTGCGCCCGCCTGTGCGGCTTCGTTGACGGCGATATAGGTAACTATAACAATATATATGGTGACTGGTAATTAGTGTACGATACTTAAACACGTGATTGGGCTCATGATAACAAACAACTTTTACTATGGGAACAAACCTGAAATCGCGATATTTTTCGCAATTTCGTCTTTGCTCCCGTATGTAGTATCGTACACTAATTATAAGTCACCCTATATTATTATGTGTTATATGGACTTTAATAGAGACTTTGACCTCTGAGTTTCCTTCGGATGTCACTTTTCACAGTAGTTGGCTAGAAAACACCGGCCGGCCCCGTCATTGTCTTAAAGTAAAATAAAATCTAAATATTAGGGTATAAAGTTATGGCGTTTAAATAAATATCATTTTATAATTTTGCAATACATACAAGTGTGGGGTAACGTTAAAAATATCATAGTTCTTCATTATTATTACTAGATTATTGCTTACAGAGTCATATTCATGGAAACTTTTAATAGGGTAGCATTTGTGTAAATCTTCATCATAATACGCTATGGTACTGCTGTTATGACAAGATCTGACGGATGTCATTATTGTCTGTTTTGGAATTTGTGTCAAGGTTTTTTGAACCCATTGTCTTTGAATTTAAAGTCGAATTATCTTTATACCTAAGTATAATTTATAGCCATGCCTTGGCCTATGACACTTGCACTTTGTCTACTTACAAATTTTAAATCTAAATTCGCATTAAATATTTCCGTTCAAAACTAAAATGTAAATGTAACGCATATTTATATTTTATATAATGCGATTTAACTAATAAAAGGGAAATCAATGACCTCTATATTCTGTGTAACATAACATAAAAACTACAGCTTACAAAAAAAACATTTACTTATGTGTCAATAACGTTGTTTTCTTGAATTTTGTTTAATTCAGTTTGTTCAATCAAATTAATTTATTGCTAAATACAAATTATCTAAGATGGACAGCTAAGACGTCACAATATGGCAAATTACTATCCTTAGTTGAATCACATTTCGAACGACAGCCAGCTGTCGCGCTGCTGTTGTCTTTTTATTGTGTCTCGAATCACGTGTCCGAAGGTTTAGTACAAGATTTCAAGTATTAGAAAGAAGCTGCATATTCCCATCTCTCAGTGCCAGCACTTTATAAGTTCTAATGTGACGCAATACGGTGTACTCTCAACAACTCAGTACCCAGTGGTGATTCCAGTGTTTACACATCTGTCGACCCCTTCACACAACGGACGACGATGGTTTGTCATTATTATCAGCCATCATCTATTGAAGAGGGCTTTTATAGCCACATGATAGCCACTGAGAAAAGATCATCATAGCTATTGAAGAGGACTGTAAAATATAGCCATTGAGGAAAGTGAAATGTGTGAATTAGTAAAGAAATCGATATCCTACTAGTATTGTAAATGTTAATTGTTAAGTTTTTGAAACGCATGCATCTTTGGTTCTTACTCTGTCACGCAAAAATACCGAACGGATTTTGATCAAACGTTAGAGTAAAATACCTTATAGGTACTACAGAATAACAAATAGTTTACGAAACATCACGACGAAACATCATTTTGCTGTATAGTTGCATAGAGACGAGAGTTGAATATAGTTGTTATGAACAGAATAAATAATTAAGGTCCTATTTTTTGCAACTCTAATGCTATTCGACAGATTATTAAAAAAACAGAAAGAATCTGGCAAGCAATTAATATATTATTACCATTTTCTAAGGAAATTGACTCTAATTTATTATCCAATAAAGTACGTAACAATAATTTCGAAAATGATCCTTTAGATCTAATTGAATAGACTTATTTGGGTTTCATTTAACAGCTTTTCCTCAAAAACTAATCAAAGCGATGCCACAAAAGTAAATCAACTTTTTTCCTATCTCCTGTCTTTAACAAAAGGTACAAATCATAATTTATTTCAATTTTTTCCTCAACAAAATGTAGAGCAATGTCATTTTTTCATTGGACTGCAGCAGAAAAGTCATTGCCGCATCATTGTCTTCGGAAATGAACCGTTATGGCACGCACCAGAGGTTGTCTCTTGCATACAAATGATCGGTTTTATTTGACATCAACACTAGTAATGGTATGTACAGAACTGTTACTTATCACACTTGCATGTAATCAATTTTTATATCCTTGGATTAAGTGTATACGCTGCGGAATTCGGCGATGCTGTCAAACTGAGGTAACACTGACGGAAAATTCTGCGACGCTGCCGCCATGCTTAAATATTTTTTTATAGACATTTTAATTATGGGATACTTCTCAGCCCTGTCGGACATGGAAAACGTTTGATCCTTCTTCTTGCAATGTCTTAAAAACCCGTTAAATAAAATTGAAAGAATTTGAAAAATGTATTTCTTAGTATGCGAATAGAAAGAAAGAAAGAAAGAAAACACATTTATTCTGGACACACACAGACACAAATTAAAACAATAACAATTAACAAACAGAGCTTACAAAATAGATCCAAATAAATCTTTACTTCGACTTATACCATAAGATCACGCGTGTATTCTATAACTCTTTTAGAATACACAGACTCAAACGGACCACGGTGTGGTCTGGTGGTGATAATTCCACCGTCACGCGCCTAATTGCGCGGTGCAGAGATTTGGTCACCACAATGATCGTTGACGTCACTGGTGCGTGACGACACTGCGTCGCATCGCTTTTATGTGCGTCGGGTCTAATACCCGTTTTAATGTCAAAATGTCCTAAACCTGGTAAAGATGACCAATTTTCAAAATGTCGTATTCGAAGAATATGTTAAAATTCAATATCCTACATATTAGGCTGTGTATATCTAAGGAACACAATTTTGGCCAAGCTTTGTTGGTAAGATTTTATTTGTTATCAATTCAAAATTCACACGTGTTTTCTGATAAGAAATTACATCAACAATGTTTTACTCTCATCTATTAATCGTCTAGATTACCGTCAGTCCAACTGAATCAAATTGGACTCCAATAGTTGGATCAAATTCGTGGTCCACGGTGTGTGTAGTAAGGATTTCAGCAATATTAGGAATAAAATAATTGTTAACGATTGTAATTAGTTATTACTGCGGACACGGCTTATATTCACAACTAGCTAGGATACGTATTTTTTACCGCAATTTTATTTATACCGCCAGAGTTTACCCCCCTAACCAATTACTTGCCGGCACAATCTGACTCCTTTAATTGCTTTAATTACAACTTGCACGGAAAGCTTATCTACAGCTCACGGTATGAACGCAAAGAGAGGTAAGTATAGATATTTAATACACAGAACTATCTCAGAATGTTCTTATGTTTGAATTTACTGCACTTAAAACTCAAATCTTCCAAGTTTTTGTTTAGGTTATTCAGTTTTTGCGGAACAACACCTGTTGTCACGCCTTTTTCCATAACATCTCGGAAACGTGGCCAATCGTAGTAATTTTTATTAAAAACAAACCAAGACCATTGGTCTGGCAATTTCGATAGACACAGCGTGAGTCAGTCACCAGTATGGTCGCGTCGTCGTGGTTGGTCAAAATACAGTTACCTAATTAGCGCTTGACTCGAAAACACAATGAAGTTACGAATGAAGAATGAAGTAATGAATAAGAATAACTCAGTAAGTGAACGATCTTAACTGATCAGTCAAAATTAAAAAAAAAAGGATAAATATGTGTACTGAAATCCATTTCCGAAATCCGACAACCGATCTTCTTTTTGCCGAAGTTTATGGCAAAACAAACCTAAATAAAAAAATACACGTACAATATAAACTTACCCGGACATCAGCAAGCTAAATACTCCCAAATTAAAATCGATATCCGTAATACCGATATACAAAGTTGATAAAGAACGGTGACAAAACATTTATGGCTATGACCACCATCGATTGCAGATGGATTGTGTGGGAAAGAGCGTCGGGTTGTAAAGCTCGCGTGTCGTGAACAAGCGTGGCGAATCTCCTTTCATTTGCTTATATGTTACTGGATAAAATAGCCTGCGAACCCCCAGTATAATGTAGCTGCCTAACAGTGGAAGTTAATCTGAAGGAGCACTAGCATTTTTGAAAAGCCTTTACTATCCCACTTCTGAACTAAGACATCTTCTATTATTTCCATTTTTTTCGCAGTCGTGCTCATCACGACAATTCCTAAGGAAGACATCCAAAATTGTCTTTTACTAAGAAAAACATGAACGTAAATTACCTTATTATCCATATAATATAAATAAAAAGTCGACACAGCATCAAAGAATCCGTAAAACAGTTTAATCTTAAAAACTAATGATCTTAAAATCTAAACAGTAATAACAAAACCCATCCCCATGCAAATTAAACTAAACTAACACATAGATGGCTCCTTAAAACTAGGTTAGCTGCATTTGTTAGTCAATAACGAACAATCCCAAAGATACCCAACACTCAACAGTAACTGTAACAGTCACAATCACGTCTACAGCACCTCAAGTGTAGCAGCGTTGCCAGATTATTTTTGGAACAAAGCAGGGTCTTTAAGTTTTGTCAGTAAAAAGTGGGCTTTGGCGTTAATAGCGGGACGAAATAAAAACGTAAATAGTGAGTTGGTCTTCTCTTAATAATGTTCATTTGTTTTAGCTTTAAATTTTAAAAAGATAGCCATTGAGGATTTTATTTTAATAAAAATATGTCTTCCGAAAAAAAACTGAAGTAAAAGTAACTTCTCTTAAGGTTCCTCTTTTTATAGTTAAAGAACTCTACACCATAGGATAACTCCAAATTAAATTGTATGAGTAATTCAGAAGGATCGTTGAAAAGCGGGACAGGAACTATTCCTTTAATAATGGCTAAAAAAGGGGACAACCCCTCCAAAAGCGGATTGTCTGGCAACGCTGGTAGGTAGTGAATTATCGAGTTTACGTTTCGGTAGATACCTGTCTCAGTATACTAACGTAACTCACTTATTACTTAAAGCTGCAACTAGATTGCGGTTGTTCGATGTCGATAAGTCGATATTGTACATCATAAATCGTAACATAAATCTTAAATCGATTACGATGAACAATTTGTCGATTAATAATCGAGAGAAAACCGAATGCAAGTATAATCGATTTGATTTAAATGATCGACTTTCAATAAAAGCAGTTAATCCCATGCACCACACTGTATTACTGGTACGGTCGATGTCATCGGTCGATCGCAATCTAATTGCACCTCTTAACGTACACTGGAGGCACAGGTGCTCAGTGGCTCTCCCATAGACAGGGATGAGTAATTTGTTTGTAAGTCGTGCACAGCCGTCTTTAGACCTTTGCATGTTTTTTTTTAAATTCTGTAAGTAAAGCGTGGGGTGCGGTGTCGGCTTAGGCAGACAGCGGGAACGAAAGTGACGTTAACGGAATACGTTCGTGACGCATTCTTGGACGTTTGCCTTTAATTTAATCGCACGGAATCGTCGTGCGTTACGTCAAGCATGACTAAGTGTACGAAATGGTAGTCTTTTTTATTTAAATTAAGTGTAAATGCCAAGAATACGCCGGTGTAGCTTCCAGAAAACGTTTGAGAATCCCGCTGCGTGCCTTCAGCTTGGCTCGGTGTATGCGACAACTTTGTTTACCTTTGTCTTGGAAATAGTAGGTGAAGTTATCGCGTTAATAGGCGCGTAATATGTTCCATTAATTTTATAGAAGTCGCTCTGTAAAATAAGAAATTTGACCTGAATTCATATTCGTTTGTTTCTGGTCAATTTTGTGGGCCAGGCTGGCGTTATCGAATAGAAGTAACAACATTGTGTTCAATTAACACTAGCTTTTGTATTGTATTTGAATTATCATGTTCAATTAACAAGTAATGTTGTAGTTATGTCTTAAAATATTACGTAACTTTATATTTAAACCATAGCAGCAAAATTATAAGAATATACTTATTTACTTATGTTTATAATTATTATAAACATAAGTAAACAGTAATAAATAAGATTCTATTATAATATAATAGAATCTCAACAAGATCCCGCAATGTAAATAGGTATCAAAAGTTTGACTTCAACGGAGCTTCAAAGTCACTTAAAAGTTTTGCTTTTGATTGATTGATATTAATTGTGTTTTGTGATGAATTCAATATCCATTATCTCAACATCTAAGATCTCAACATTCTCAATGGAAGAGTTCGTGACATTTTATTGTTTGTCAACTAACTTCACAGTTAAAAATTTTCAGGAACACATGTTAACATTTTTATGCAAAAAGTAGTGTATTTCAGTCAAAAAGTGTAGTGGGTTAGTATTGTTAGGGTCTGTGCAGACCGATTTAACTGCCCAATTGCCCATATACCCAAGAAACCGTTAAAAATAAACGTCAAAATGACATTCCAATTTTGAATGAAGAACTTAACGAGTTCCAGGGTTGACACGCTTTAAGCTTAATAAATAAATGTAGATACTAACCTCTTGGTAGAATACTCTTTTGGAGCTGTAGGTGAGGTTGTACTGTTGGTCTGCTACCATCAGGAGTATTGTGAAGGGGAGCAGGAATGCTGCGGCCGCGAGGAAGGCGACGCAGCGGCCCAGCCGCATCATACTGACGTTTCTACGACCTACCACCATTGTGACAAGTGGCAACCCTGAACGTATTTTCAGCTGTCTTCACGGTACTTCATTGGTTTATGCAACGGCAGGGTATCATCTGCAATAGAAAAAACAACGATGTGGGTACTTATCATATCTAGCATTTGTTTAGTTTTCAAGGATCAACTATCGTATTGGCCTTAATTGAATTAGGTAGAAGAGTATAATTAATTGTTGGCAGGAATTATGAGCGCAAATTCTGCTTTTGGTATGGTTGGGTTAGCTATCTTACGAGTTAACTAGGTTTTCTACCATTTCCTAGATAATTTTAATCATACTTTAAATAAAGAAACGTGAACACAACGTTTCTATAGCTTCTGTATCTATAGTTTGATTATCACAAAAGAAGCCACAGCAAATTTCAATTCATTTTTAAATTGGTCTAACCGTTTCCTTCACAATACTATATTTTACACCATTATCAATTGACGTACTTTTTATGAGCTGTCAAAACGCAATTCTCCAAAAGATTTTGTATGGAAATGCCATCGTAGGCCCCGTCTATGCCCTCGGGCTAGTCTGGGACCAAGAGCAATCCCATAAGAATTAAAAAATAAAAATAAAACTTTAGACGTCACTACAATAACAACTCAGTTGACTATCTATTTATTGATTTCAAAGCAACTCATCATCATCTTCCTAGCCTTTTTCCCAACCGTGTTGAGGTCGGCTGCCAGCCTAACCGGATTCAGCTAGATACCGGTGTTTTACGTGGAGCGACTGCCTATCTGACCTCCACAACCCAGGAACTGGGCGACCCGATACCTCTTGGTTAGACTGGTCAGCGTTTCTGGCTAACCAGTAGCGACTGTCGAAGTTCTACGAATGACAACCATGTGACTTCAACCAATGATTTCAAAGCAACTAAAAATCAAATTTTATAGCAAATTGAAAATGAACCGAATTTATTGGGCTAAAATTAAAAGAGGTTTTATAGAAATTGTGTCTAACATTTATTCGTTAATGGTGTAAACTACCCAATTCGCACGAATACACAATATGTCGAAAATGTTGATAAATCGACCAACAAAAAACTAAAAGCGCACGCAACGTAGTCCGTTCTCACTCGATTATTAATCGATCGATGTCTCGAGTGAAGTGTTAGATCGATCACACTTTATCAAGGGTGTAAGCGTAAATATTCTACGGAAGCCATTTTTCACAGTGTACTTAATTATGGTCATACAATTTGTATGTTTTACATCGTTCTAATAAACATTACTTAACACATCTTTGTGAAATGTTGGCTTTAATTTTCAAAAAAGTTTTGTTTCAAAAGGTAAAAAGGTCCATTGACGTGATTTTTTAAGTGGAGATAGTTGAAGGGATGGAGAGTAACATAGGCTACTTTTTGTCTCTTTCTAACGCGAGCGAAGCCGCGGGCAAAAGCTAGTGAGTTTATAGATGTTCTTGACTTCGAATAGTGTTAAGGTTTACTATGTTTGTCTTTTAACTGACAAATTATCACGTACTTAAGTGTGTTTGGATTACTACACACACGCCATTGCTAGGTATTTCAAGGAGTGTTTGCATAAGTAATTTTGTGTGTAACTAAACCTGACAAACCTTTGGATTGTTGTTTGTTCTATCAATCCTGCGAGCTTGATAGCAATAGCCGAACCAAAGGTGATTGGGTATTTACTACAAGGCTATGACAATATTTTCATCAATCTCATTCATTCAAATGTATAAAGTACTAGCTTTTGCCCGCGGCTTCGCTCGCGTTAAAAAGAGACAAAAAGTAGCCTATGTTACTCTCCATCCCTTCAACTATCTCCACTTAAAAATTCACAATGGCGGCCGCGAGGAAGGAGAAGTGACACGTGACAATCAACCAATCAGATCGCGCGTAGCGTTTGGTTACTGCTTACTTATTATTTTACAAGTGAGTTCAGTAAGTTTATCAATTTACGAAAATGTGGACGTAAAATATTACAATTTATCTCCCGTTTAGAATCTTACAAAAGTTTATAAACTTCCTAGTAGATGGATAAACTTACGGATCTTTTTTTTTTTTTTTTTTTTGGTGAGTGGGAAATCATCCAATGACTGCTCCCGTCCTGGGTGCGACGGGAGGGCGTGTCAGACTCTTACTGACTAAAACCCACTCATGTTCCTTCGATTGCCCTTTATGTTCCAGGGTCACGGTAACCACTATAAACATTCCGCAACCCCGGCAGGCGTTGGCCCTGTTAGGCCCCTTCCTGTGCTGACTCCTTCTCTTTGAGGCGCGCGTGGAACAAAACGCGCCGTCTACGCGGTCCTGGTCCTAGCCGGGCGGCGAGCTACCCATCGCTCGCCATCCGCAGAACCGCGCCTACGGTGGCCGGTAGTCGTCTTGCGACTCTCGACGTCTTCGCCTGGGTCTTAGTCCGGGGCGAGAGGCTCGTCGTTGCCTCTCGCGCGCCGCCGCTTCCTTCACTAGCATAACTGCTTCACAGAAGGAGGCGACGGCATCCCATTCCGTCTCGCCCCGAAGCATGGCCTGAACCAGCGCCGGGCGCGAGAGGTCACCGCCGCCGATCGCCTCTACGAGGACACGTCGATGCTCCGCCCATGCGCGGCACACCTCGACTGTGTGCTCGACCGTGTCCTCCAGGCGACCGTTACTGCAGTGGTGACACCCAGGCGTCGCTTCCGCCCGAATCCGACACAGGAACCTCCCGAACTGACCATGTCCGGTGAGGACCTGTGTCAAGCGAAACGTGAGAGTGCCATGACGCCTCTCCAGCCACTCCTCAAAGAGGGGTCTTACCGCCGCTATAACGGCGTGCCCAGCACTAGGTTGCGACAGTCGTTGTCTCCATTCCGCCATGAGATCTCGCCGGAGCTCCGTGAGCCGTGCCGCGATAACCCGCGGCATCGGGACTTCACCCCGGCGTTGCACTTCCACGCGCCACTCGTACGTGTGTGCAAGGACTGTTGCCTCCAGATCCCACGGCGGGACGCCGGCAAGGAGGCATGCCGCCTCACAGGAGACCGTGCGGTATCCCCGCACCATGCGAATGGCCATGACCCTCTGGGACGCCCTCAGAAGTCGGGCCGGAGCCGCGGCTAGATTGGGCGCCCACACCGGAGCCCCGTAGAGGGCCATGGACCGCACGATCCCCGTGTAGAGCCTCCGGCAGGAGGCGTTTGGGCCACCGAGATTGGGCAGGAGCCGCTTGAGGGCAGCTCCGGCCTTCGCCAGTTTGGGGCCCAAACGTCGGAAGTGCTCCGTAAAGTTCCATCGGTTGTCGAGGACAAGTCCCAGGTACTTTATCGTCGACTCGACACCGATGTGAACCCCTCCCACCGTTATCTGGGACCCCGGAGGTGGCCGGTGCCGAGGGCCATGAAAACACATGGCCTCGGACTTGTGCAGGGCCACCTCGAGTCCCAGCTGCCGGATCCTGTCCACGACTGTCGCAACTCCATTTGACATCAAGTCGGCCGCCGCCTGGAACGACCCTCCCTGCGCTAGGACTAGCGTGTCGTCAGCGTAGCACACTACGCTGACGCCTTCGGGAAGGTCGGCGCGCAGCACCCAGTCGTACCCGATGTCCCACAGAAGCGGCCCCAAGACCGATCCCTGTGGAACACCGCACGACATCCCTCGTCGACTCCACACTCCCTCGTGACCGGGGTAGATGACGGCCCTGTCCGTCAGATAGGCCTCGACCACACGACAGAGGTAGGCAGGCATCCGGTGATACCGGAGTGCCGCCCCTATGCACCCCCAAGGCAGGGTATTGAAGGCGTTGGCGATGTCGAGAGACACCGCCAAGACGACCCTGCCCTGTGCTACCGCATCCCCTGTCGTGAGGGCCCGTACGCGCATGATGGCGTCCACCGTGGAGCGTCCCCTGCGGAAGCCGAACTGACCGTCCGCCAGATCCGGCCCCACCCGCATCAGCCGCTCGACGAGGCGGCTCGCAATCACTCTCTCCAAGAGCTTTGCCGCCTCGTCGAGCAAAACGATGGGCCGGTACGCGGACGGAGAGTCCGCAGGACGCCCCGGCTTCGGTATGAGGACCAGCTTCCCGGTCTTCCAACGAAGTGGGAACTGGCCCTCCTCCAAGCATGCGCTAAAGAGCCCCCTTAGTCGAGGCCCGAGAGCCCCTAAGGCCAGGACCCAGGCCTTCCCTGGTAGGCCGTCGGGTCCTGGGGCGGTGTTCTTGGCCCTAAGCCTTAGCACCGCCACTCCCAGTTCTACCTCGGTCACCTCTGGAACGTCGTCGTCGTCGCCGTCGCGGTCCGCATCGGACACCGCCGGTGGCGGAGCCATGAGCGGGGGAGAAAACTCCCCCCGCGAAGGGAACAGAGCGCTCACAACGCCCTCTACGACCTGGGGCCGGAGACTCTGCGTCAGCGGGGGGCCCGCGGTACGGAGCTTGCCCCGCACCGCCAAGTAGGGGCGCCCCCACGGATCTCTGTCCAGAGTCCCCAGCGTCTCTTGGCGGGCCGAAGCTTTGGCCCGCATAATCTCCAGTCGGAGGGCTTCCTTCGCCGCTCTGTACCCCTCGTACAGCTCCGCCTCAATGGCATCCGCATCCACAGGGCGGATACGGAGCCTGCGGTGTCTAGTGTACGGGCGTCGCGCAGCCACGCACGCCTCACGTAGTGACGTGATTTGCGGCGACCACCAGTACACCTGGCGCTGACCCCTTCCAGGCTGAACCCGGGGCATTGCCATGTCACATATCTCGGACATGGCCTCCTGGAACCACCCAGCCTCGGCATTGATGTCGGCAGGCCTGTCCGGTGATGACACCCAGGCCTGCACTATCGAGGCTTCCAGGAGAAGCTCCCGGTCCAGCTGCTTCAGCGCCCAACGCGGACCGCTTGGGGTCCGTCGGACCGGCGCAGCGGAGGTCTGGGCGGAGACGTCAAACCGGATGTACCGGTGGTCGGAGAACGTCTCCACCTCCTCCATTACGCGCCAGTCAACGACACGCGGTGACAGAGCGGGGCTGGCGAACGAGATGTCCACCACCGACTCACCCCGCATCCGCACACACGTGGGGACGGAACCCTGGTTCAGCACGACTAGGCCCGCCTCTAGGGCCCAGTTTTCCACCATTCTGCCCCGTGCATCAGTGTATCGGGAGCCCCAAGCCAAGTTCTTGGCATTGAAGTCCCCGAGAACGAGCACGGGGAGGGTTCGGAACCCGGCGACGACGACGCTCAGCTCCATAAGGGAGTTGTGGAGTTCGACGAGGGATCGGCTCGGGGAGAGATAGACGCCTACAACGGCGATCTCCCCGAACCGTGCCGCAACGCACCCCTGTGCCCTCTTGACGCCTTCGAGGGCTGGGGTACCGGCGGCGGCCGACGAGATGATGGTCACCGAGCCGCTCAGGTCCTCCACCCAAGAATCCCTGGGCGGGACAAAGTACGGCTCGGAGACCACGGCGATATTGATCGACCACTGCGCCATGCTCTGGAGCAACAGATCCTGAGCGGCGACGCAGTGGTTGATATTCGCCTGTAAGAGGCGCAATGGGGCCATTATTGGCACTCCATTGCGGCCTCAGTAGTCGCGGCTGCAGCGACAGACGCGGCAGCGGCGGGGACGACGGGAGCAGCGGCGGCCGTGGGAGCGGCGGCAGCAGCGGGGGCAGCAGCGGGAGCGGCGGCAGAGGGCTTCCTGCCCTTGCCTCTGGTCCTGGCGGGTGGGGCGCAAGCCTTGCCCCCAGCCCGGTGATCGGCCGGCTTGCCAGCCGCCGCACATATGGAACAGTGCGGCGCGGCGGTACACGAGCCGGCCTTGTGACCGGGCTGACCGCAGCGGAAGCAGTCGGCGCTGCGGTCCACCTCCGAGGTGCATCGGACACCAACATGGTGCCCCACCTGGCACCTGTAGCACCTCAGAGGCCTGGGCTCCAACAGCTTGACCTGCGCCGAAACCCAGCCCACCAGTAACCTGCGGCCCTCCTCCGCAATGGTTTTTGCCGCCGGTGCGGGGCAACTCACGGTGACCGCTCCTACCCCGGAGCGGTCAGGGCGAATGGTGCCCACCCGTACGTCTTCAGTGGGGCACCCCCCCGCCTTGGCGACGGCGGCTGCCACCTCCTCCGCCTTGGTGGAGTCGTCCAGGCCCGAGATGCGCACATCTATGCGCATGGTAGGCCTGGACACTCGGACCTCCTCCACCGGCAACGACGCCCGGAGCTTTTCCGCCAGGGCGTCGGCGATGGGGCCGCTGGTGGCTCCGGGGACCTCCAGCATGCGGGCTCCGGTCGCCGTGACCCGGAGCCGCAGGCCTTCGGCTACGCCGATCTCAGCCAGGTCCACCGCCGCTTTCGCCCTCGAAAGGACGGACCCGTAGGTCACGCCCTTCTTCTCCGCCTCCGGCTGCAGGGTGATTACCACCGCTGCAGTCTTTGGAGTGCGGAGCCTGGCCGCAAGGCTATTAGCCTTGCGGCGCTCCCTCTGCCGTTGCCGCTTCCTCGTTGCTCTGGCCGCCTTGGCCGCTTTCTTCTTCTCCCCGGCCACTTGCCAGCGGCCGGCGTCGGCCGGAGGCTCGGCAGCCGACGAGGGAGGGGGTGGCGGTGGGGCACGCTGTGCAGCTGCACTCGCTGCGGGTGCCCCCACCGCTTTGGGCTTCGCCGCCTTGCCCTTGCTGGGCGTTGCGGCCTTGCCCTTTGCCTGCTCCGGCGCGGCGGCACGTCTTGACGTGCTCGCCGCAGGAGTCGCGGCCACAGCGGCAAAAGACGCCGCTGGCCTTGCTGCCGACGCAGCCGGGACCGCACGACTGGCCGCGAGCGGGGGCCGGAGGACTATGCCTTCCAGCACCGAAAACCGGCGCTGGAAGTCCTCCATGCCCTTTAGCACAGCTTGGAGCAGGTCCCGCTCCGACTCCTTGGGCTCCTCCGTGCGGGGCGCGTCCCCCCGGAGCCTGGCCAGTTCCGCGTTAAGCTTCCTGTTCTCCTCCTGGAGAGCCTCGATAGCGGCCCGCATAGCGGCCAGCTCCTGTCCCGACGACGCCGACGCCTCCGCATTCGCTGCTGCTAAAATGTCGGCAGTGGCATCGGCGATGGCCCTGTCCTTGGAGCCCTTTTTCTTCTTCAGGGCCACGGACACCAACGCCGATGTCACCACCTCCGCCAATCCTTCCGGCCTGGAGCTCCCCGCGGCGGTGGATGCGCCCTGAGCCTGCGCGGAGGCCGCTCCGGGGTGACGCCCCTCCGCGGCGAGCCTTTCGGCTCGCCGAGCTGCCTCCTGCGCGGGGAGCTTGCGCCCCCCTCCTCCAACACGGCCCGCACCCCGCCTGCTGGTGGGGATTTTGGGGGCCGGTGCCGCCGCTTCGCTGTCGGAGGACGACGAGGCGCCCTCCGACATCGTCCGCTTCCGGCTGCGGTTCCGCTTGCCACGGATCGAGCTACCAGAGCTCGATCCCTCCGAGTCCGAGCCACCAGGGCTCGAGCCCACCGCCGCGTCGGTCTCCGACCGCGGTTCTCCCTTCCTCTCTTTAAAAAATTTGGATGTAGTTGAAGCCATAGTAGATCCCACGAGTATGGGGGATTTAGGAAGTACACCCAGGATAACCCCCTGTACCTGGGCAAGTGTACATTTATAACCCAACCAGAGAGTCCACCGGTTCCCTGGCTGGGGGTGCGCTAGAGACTGATGCGCCGTCCACAAATAGACGACACTACTCCTCAGCCATTCGTACCTTCGCCACGCACCAGAACTTGGTATTAGAGGTAATTTTTTATAGAGGTTGTCTTCCTCGCGGCCCGGGCGGTTAAGCCAAGGCCCTCGACCCCCGTCGAAAGTCAGAGACATGACCGTAACAGTCTACGGGGCTACGAGATCAACGGGGGCAGCTAGGGATGACGACCCCCAGCTGCCTGCTCTGCGGCAGGGTGAGTGCACACAGAGCCCGTTCCCCGACTCCAACACACACTGCCCTCTGCTACTCAGAGGGACAGGTGGTGGAGTCCTCCGCGACAGAAGATTCGAAAGTGTGCAACGAGACCCCACAGGCACAGCGTACCGTGGCGAGTCGTTGCACACCTCCCGGGGTGCACCGTCCCTCGGACTGGCCTTCGCCCCGGACGGATCCATAAGCGAACTCCAGCCCTCGGGCACACGAGGAGGTTTTCTGTCCATGCACCCCAACTTACGGATCTTGTTATTTTCCGGTGACAGATACATTTGAATTTATTGCGAAATGTCATGATAGCCCATTGGTTAAGATAAGATTGTGAGTTCTCAGTCAAGCACAGGCAAGCATGTCAATGAAAGTCATATTCTTTCTATGACTTTTTCTATTTTATATGTATTTTTTAAGATTAACTTTGACGACACTGACATCGGTAGTAAAAAAACATCGCCTCCCTAGCCCTTTCCCAATTACGTTGGGGTCAGCTTCCAATCGGTACCGGAAAATATCCGGATTTATAATCCGTACTAATATTATAAATGCGAAAGAAACTCTGTCTGTCTGCCTATCTGTCTGTCTGTCTGTCTCTTCTTCACGCCTAAACCACTGAACCGATTTGAATGAAATTTGGTACAGATATAGTCCGGGACCCGAGAAAGGACATAGGAAAGTTTTCATCCCGGAAATCCCCCGGGAACGGGAACTATTACTCCACGCGGACGAAGTCGCGGGCAAAAGCTAATAAAGAACTCTTAAGTCTACAATGTGATTTATGTAATGATCTATGCTGCTACCTTCTGTATAAAAGAAGAGGCTCTTGCTGCTTCATGCTCTCACTGGGACAAAAATAACCTGGTATTTGTATCGCGACTTATAAATATTTAATAACAAACTAGGTGACTAGGTGTGCATTCAACAGATTCATTGACACCGGAGAGACGGGTGCGCCAATAAAATTGTTACAGTTCTAAATTTAGATAATCACCACGGATGTTGATCATTGAATAAGTACGGCACTTTTCATTATGACACAGCTTCCATTTTGTTCCTAATGTCACGGAGTAATGGCGTGACAAAACGGAACAATGCACGAACTGGCAAAAGTAAAACAACAATTTATGTTTCAAAAATACTTTTTTTTTTCGATTAAATGATATCTATTTTTGCCTATTTCTATTATTTATAATTCTATAATGTTTAGCCTTATTAACGTGTGTTAAATTGTTTTTCCACACGTTTCTTGTTTTATAAATAGAAAATTGTTTTAATAGTCGTCGTTCATTCTCCTTTTCGTGCCGTGTTACGTGATCTATAGTATAATAAAAATATATGCTATATAAAGATCTATCCATATAAAGCTGAAGCCATTTTCTGTTTATTTGTTTAAATGAAAGAAAGAAAGAAAGAAAACAGTTTATACGTGCTTCGAAAGTTTACATTGTACAAACCTTAAATAAAAATAAAACATTACACACATGCACGAAAGGGCTAGCGCTCAGCATATGGCATATGGCAGCTAGATTTGGCAAAGGCCCTTCCATCTCGTGGCAGTTAGGTGCAAGGGGCCCGAATCAACAGCGTTTGGGCGCTAGCTAGACGTTGACTGCTAGCGCTCTGAAGACCCCGATGAAAATTGTGAATGACCCTTTTAACGACTGTTTTTCAGAGTTAAACTACACGGATCTAGGTATGCGTTACTAATATTTGAACTTTTTTATTTAACCAGCTAACTAATTGAAACTAGCTTTGCCAATTGAATCTTAAGAACCATTGCGTTAAAACCGGCAATCATTTTTGTTCCATTCCACACAGCAGTGTCGAACAATTTCAATTTACAAAACGATTTTTTTTACTAATTTTGTCAAATTGCGGTATTAATATGGAAGTGAATAGCAAAGTAATTTGACAAAATCGCATACCATTGCCATAAATACGTAGTCATTGTCGATAATGACGGTGGTAATGGTAAGTGTACATAATGGCTTCCATGCAAACAGCCTTTTTTAGGGTTCCATACTGAAATGGTACAAAAGGAACCCTATACATCCGTCAGTCCGTCCGCGTCTATCATTAGATAGGTATTGAGAAGTTGCTAGCTCAAATATTCATAAAAAAACAACATGTTGGTGGTCCATATGACGTGTCCACCTTAGTTCGGGGGTTATAGAAGAGTAAATTGAGAAACACAGATCGTCAGCTAAATATCGGTATAGTGCGAAATGGTTAATTAATTACGGAACCCTATTCTATGTGTGGCCTGACACGTATTTGGCCAATTTGTTAGATACGCCTCCGGCCTCTATAATTTCAATTGTCTTAAAGGCAGTAGGTTATCAATTCGTCTGTATCTTTTATTTTTAGCACGAAGGCTATGGCGGGAGCTCAGCTCCGCTTCGCTCCCGCGCTAGCCTTCTGACCTAACCTGTCCGAGTCTCAGGGCATCCCCCTGAGTCGAGGCGAGGAAGAACTAGTTTAGTCTAGTCTAAACTAGTTTGTCCTGAAATCGGGTTTGGTCGGTAACATATATAATATACATAATTTATCACGAAATTCATAAAACCGAAAACGTGAATGTATCGTCAATCAAAGTATGAAAAATAACAATCAGGTACGCCTTTGCATTTATAATATTAGTAGTACCGATTAGTCAAACATAATTATAGGTCCGGCCATATATTATGTCAGTCAAAATTAATCCTCCAATCTGTTAGAATTACTGGAAAACCAAAAAAAAAAACTGTGGAATTAATGACTATGACTATGATTAGACTTATTTTTTCCGTATTCGACGCATTTTTGCATAATGACTTTTCCTGTTACGTCGCTTGTTTTAAAATATAAAGTTATTTAATCTTTCGACGCCCAAACGACAGCCGGCTGTCGCGCTGCTATTGTCTTTCTATTGTGTCTCGAATCACGTGTGTTAACTGAGATAAAGAAGATTCTGATTGCAGGAACAGCTCGTGAGTCGCGGGCGGTTAAAGACTCGCTCCGGATGCCCTCTAAACTAGGACAACCCAAATGGATGGCATCCCTATCAATCTGCAGATAGCAGTAACTACTTGACGTCAGGTGGACCTGCTGTTATTGTAGTCCTTCGAAGAAAAGTATTTAGTAAATAAAGAAAAGCTATCCATAATTTGCTCTGAATGTAACTACAAGCGAAATATTTCAAACAATACCTTACGATGCTCTACTTCGTCTGATTTCCCATTACGCAGTATGACCGAGCGATACTTTTGTCCGTCGATACAGTCCGCTAATGTACAGCAAATCATTGCGGTATAATGTGACTTTGTTTCGCACAAAAAAATGATTTATGGCACTAAAGTTAATGATGTGCTCTCAGTTTTTTTCTTGTTTTTATTTTTTACTTTTACTACCACGGCCTAAATTAGCCACTTTAACCAAATTTATACATTGTCCATGTTGTAAGTAAAATTAAAGCAAGAAAATTAAATCTATGTTTCAACTTTCGCGAAACGTTTTATTTAAATGTTATATTGTCTAAAGGAAAATGCAAAAGGTCGCAGTTCTTCAATGCGATTGCATATTTAAGTATAATTTATTTAAATTTTGAGTATACAGACTGAATCATCATCTCCTAAGTCATTTTTATGCCAAATACGTGCATGCTTCCAGTCTAACCTGATGTAGTTGTATGCCAGTGTCCTATATGGAGGCACTGCCTATCAGACCTCTATAACTCAGTTACTGGTAACACAATACCTCTTGGTTGCCAAGTCTGGCTTCTGACTGTCAAAGACAAATAAATAAAACCAACGGAATACATGACGACCTAAGAAAAACTTAGAATTACATAACTATTATTTGAAAAATTCATATTGGTACTGAACGGTTTGGAACTTGTATTTTTGGCCATCACGATCATTTACGATACTAGCTCAACTTAGTAAACCGGCTGAATTTCTGCCATCACAATGCACAGGCAAGACCGATTGTTAACTATTTTTATATTATTTTGCATTTATGTTTGTCCTGTAACTTATATTATGTTTACTTTTTTAACTGTGATAGTTTTCCTTTTAACTTCGTTATAATTTAATATAACTGGTTTTTTTTCACATCTCTAAAAATGAAATGGCTTCCTTGGGATTGGCAAGACGTGAAATCGTGACCGGTGGAAGGAAAGAAAGGGTTTTCCCAACAGTGCGGTCAGTTAGGGCTAATTATGACAATTATGTAATAATAATCAAGTTTTTAAAAGTACCAGTTACCAGACACAGAAAGACGGACATAGCGAAATTATAATAAGGGTTTCTTGTCGACTATGGAACTTAAATATCGGTCAATTCTAAACTACACTTAACTTATGTACTCCCTAGTAAATATAGGCTTAAAGGCATCCCGTTATATGATGGTATAATATAAAGTGATACACATACCGGTTTGATCAACTACAACAAAACTGGAATAGCCACTAAGGCTACAATTTGTTATATAACGTAACCTTTAATGGAGATCTTACCAGTTTTGTTAATGGTGGATAATTAATTAATAAAGCTTTTAAGTAGTAAGTTCAAGAATATAATAAAATCTATTCGTAGGAACATAGAAAATTGTAGTCAATTGAATTATCAAGTAACGAAGATTTTTGTAAAATTATCTGTCTTTTTTGAGATTGCGTCTTACAAACAAACTTTGCCAGTAACAATAATTTTTACTGGCAAAATCTGTCACCCTACTTCCTAATAATACTTATTAAATTAATACAAGTACCACAGGGAAGTAGGGTGACAGATTTTCATATTTTCCTAACTATAAATACGTAATTAGGTTACATGATAATAAACATCCCACAAATAAATAAAAGCAGTTTTTACTAAACGTTTGGGAAAGTAAAATAGGTACTTATGAGTTTCAGTAATAAATTGCTGATTTCCGGAGTAGAGTTTACAACTTTATAGAAGTACAACCAAAAATACAAGATATATAATTGTGGCCAGATGCTGGAATGATAAGCATAGCACAACATTTTTATAAATACATAAGAGTTCCATAAAAAACAATAAAAACTTAAGTAAAAAATAAACCGAAAAATCTCGCGTAACAAAAACATTTGGGCCTTAAAAATGCTGAACAACAAACCTCGAGTGCGTCCAATTACTGTGTAATGGAATAAAAGAAGAAAATCGTAAATGTTTACAACCAAAAAATAGGTACAGTGCCTTGCAAAATATCCGAGGAGGCAGTGGAATAAGCAATTTATTTTTTAAGGGATTATCCACCTTCTGGCTGGGGAAAATTGGTTTTGCCGTGGTTCAGGCGAACCCTCGTATTGTATGACCTCCGTAAGCCCGCATTCTCTAGAAAATAGCTTTGAGATTGCATCGATGCTGTCGATGTTACGAAGAGGTAGCATTTTGTTTGATAGAGGAAGTCTGTGGTTGGATTATAAAAAAACGTAACAAGCTTCTCTATTGATGAGTGCGATTGTCGAGTAGAGAAAATGAAGCGTGATTTCGACGCGGACGAAGTTAGTAAAGGCTGCTAATCTTAACAATACGGTATTTGACACTTAACCGATAAATCTAACACATATTTTTATAAAACCTATCTTTTTATTAGTCCTAAGCATCGAATTTGTTTTTAATTTACTGTAAAATTGGATTTTTAATTGATTTAGAATCAATAAATAGTTAGTCAATAGGGTTGCCTTGCTAGCTTGTGACCTCACAAGCTGGTATTGGCATACCAAGTCCATAGGAGAAATGCGTTTTGAGAGCTCATAAAAAGTACGTCAATTGATGATGGTGTCAAATACCGGATTATAACGTTTTTTATTGTTTTTACTTGTTTTAATTAGGGGTCGAAATTAAGTAGAGATAAGCATGTTAAAAGAAAAAGAGTTTTATTTTCCAAAAAATCTGTAACACGTTTACTGTTTATTATTTCGCTCGCATTCTGGGACAACTACCTACTTAAACAAAGATAATAGTATCTATATTTTATCTTAGAATAAATATTTGTTATGTCTTTGTGTTTTTCACTTCATCATTTCTAAACGACTGAACCGATTTGGAGGATATTTTGTGTGTGTTTCAAGGAATCACTCTGATACCGGCCAGTCTGCCAGGTCGGTCAGTTTCTTTCAAAAATGTTCTAACGTGTGTTCGAAGTTGAAACAACATAATAATTTAAATATTACTACAAATATAAGACGTGTGCGTGAAGTTTCGTAGTTTAGAGTACATTACTTATTATAAAGCCTTTTGTTGGTATCTAAAATCAAACTAACTTGGATTTGAAACATTAGTACGACTACCCAAATACGGACCATAAATTTATTTACCATTTATTTTCACGTTAAATTGCTGTTAATATTTCAAGCATACCCACAATATTATTCATTGACGAGCTGATTGCGTGATCGGCTGCAGCCATTGTCGATACACATCACAAACTAGGCCCATGAAGTCGTGACATCTTTGAATAATAACATGTACAATGTAGGTTAATTCTGTTTTATTACGGGACAATGTAATAACGGAGTAAGTAGGGCTATTTTTTATTCGCTACGACAAGTCTTAGGACACTCCCGGAGTTCTGGAATTTGAAATGTATATTAATTACTTAATATACAGGGTGTCCCACGACTATGCCACATGGAGGGAAAGTACCTTAAATCTTGTAGATAGAACATTTTACTGAAAGAAGACATTATTTGAATTTTTAAAACAATTTAAATTGCATTCATAAATTTTTAAATAATTAAATGGTTGGGCCGGGAATCGAACTTGTTCCACGAGAAAAAATAATCAGCCTATGGTTTTATCACACCGATCGAAAGGTTTCATCATAAGGATTATTTTTTGCTAAATAACATAGTGTCACAAATAAAAGGAAGACCGTGAATTTTAACATTTGATGTAAAATTTTGTTCTGAAAAGTTAAAAGCTTACATTGCCGTAAGGACATACAATTGACAATCATAACTACTTATTACTAATTAATCTACCCACTTGAGTAGTACGCATCATTTAAATAAATAAATATCTACCACAACAAGACCAAAAAATCGTCAGGGAACGAAATAATCAAAAGGTATCACTTTGTATTCAAGATTTCAAGAAGAAGGGACTAGTTTTGAGCTTTTGAAAAATTGACTAACTTTTTATTAAAAATGTTAAAATTCATGGTCTTTCTTTTATTTTTAACACTATGTTATTTAGCAAAAAATAATCCTTGTGATAAAGCCTTTCGATCGGTAGGATAAAAGTACAGGCTGATTAATTTTCTCGAGTAACAGGTTCGGTTCCCGACCCACCCATTTAATTATTTAAAAATCTATGAATGCAGTTTAAAATGTTTTCAAAATTCAAATAATGTCTTCTTTCAGTAAAATGTTCTATCTACAACATTTAAGGTACTTTCCCTCCATGTGGCATTGCCGTGGGACACCCTGTATAAGAGAACAAACACATCTCTCCACCCTTTTGATGGCTAAGCATAAGTCGAAAACTTTTCAAGTAAATTTACTAGCTTTTGCCCGAGACTTCGTCCGCGTTCAGTAATAGTTCCCGTTCCTAGGGGTTTTTACGGGATGAAAATTATTCTATGTTCTTTCTCGGGTCCCAGATCTGTACCAAATCTCATTCAAATCGGTTCAATGGTTTAGGCGTGAAGAAAAGACAGACAGTCAGACAGAGTTACTTTCGCATTTATAACATGAGTAAGTATGGATTTTTATATCTTTTTTAACTTCTCTTTATTTAATTCATATTTCAATGAGTATTTAATGCGTTTTAAGAACAAATTTTAGGTTACACACGTTGTTTTGTTTTCATCATTCGCCTATCGCGGAGTTTTAGTTAGAATCCCAGGGAATATCCTTTTTATCGTCAGCGTTTACGGTCATTTAAGCAAAATACATAAAGATCTACCTACTCCGAAGACTGGCAATAACGTCAGGTTTTGCGAACGTTATTATTGTAACAATTACGTATGGGACGAATGGGAGATCGTTTACATAATCTAATTCGTTCGGCGTGCTCGTACAAAATTCACGCCGAGCAAATTGCATGGGTTCGCAGGGTAGGTAGCACCATTACTCGGGAAATAACTTGGACGTTTAAATTTTCAGCGTCATCAGGTCCTTGGGATTTGAACTGGCTGTGTGAATAGCTTTTTTATGATGACCAGTTGTCATAAAGTCGAAAAAGTATTTTTTTAGCAGGTCTGTCTACTAATTGTACCTTATACCTTCATTTTTTTTACATATAGAAGCAACACGATTGATGTAACCAAAATATATTGTAAAACTTTATGATTGAAAAGAGTGTCCATGGAGTTTCTTGCTTGTTCTTCTCCATAGAGATCTACGTTTTGGAACAAGCAACTAGCTTCACATTTCTGAGGAACCGACTGACGCTTTGACAATTCATAAGTGCCTGTAATGGTCTAAGTGAAATAAATGCTTTGAATTTTGATTTTTTTGAATTTTGATCCAACCAAAACAAGACAAAAAGAAACAAATTAGGTACAAGTGCTTATTCTGTTCTGCACTTTTAAAAAGGGGGAATTGTAGAATAGAGTTCGATACCAGATGTCAAATTACTAGTAGCAAAAACCGTAGCAAGCTTTTGCCAATCCTCGAAAGTCATTTAGCTAACTTACTTCGCTACAAGAAAGCTTCTCGAAATGGATCCTTAAATCACAGAAAACATCGATACTCAATATTTCAGACTTTCCTTGACCTTCAAGCTTCACGCAATGCTTCATATAATTTCATGTATTCTACATACTAATTCGCTTTCGCGAAGCCCGAGACAGCCTTGACTAAATTGTCAGTTTGTAAAATTATGACTAAACATTGCTAAGCAGGGAAAATCTATAATGTAATATAATAAAGCTGAAAATTTTTTTTGTTTGGTTAAACACGCTAATCTCAGGAAGTAAGGTCCGAATCCGTACTAATATTATAAATGCGAAAGTAACTCTGTCTGTCTGTCTCTTCTTCACGCCTAAACCACTAAACCGATTTGAATGAAATTTGGTTCAGATATAGTCTGGGACCTAATTCCACGCGGATGAAGTCGCGGGCAAAAGCTAGTTGAAAATATATTTTTGTGTTGGATAGCCTATTTATCGAGGAAGATTATAGGCTTTGTAACATCACGCCACGATCTATGGGAGAGGAGCAGTAACCCACCACGAGGGTATAACCGCGGGGGACAGCTAGATTGTTAAATATTTGGTTGTAAGCCTCTCTCTTACCTCTTATTGCCTCTTTGTGTACCAGTTCTGAATGAAGAAGAAATTTTTATGAAAAAAAACGTTAACGTGTAGTAACCGAATAATTTTGTAAATCCTACGGAGATCCGCGAACTGTATAAATTTCATTGAACATTTTATAGCATGTGGATTCATAATCGAGTCTATTACTAAACATAGGCTTCCGGCGGTCAGCGCTCGGGAAGGTCAATGCCATAGTCTTGGTTCAATGCTATAAGAACAGCTCGTATTGCTTTCAACATAAAGCGAAATTACCGCAAAATGATCTAATTTATTGTACCAGAAGTAGTTACTAAACTTTTGTTCAAAAATGTGCTCATTAATCATATTTAAAAAAGAAAGTGAGGGGCATCAACGTCCAGATCGAAACGGGGATATGTTTGTCGAAAGTTTGCGGGTACAACTTTTTTGGCCTAAGGCGAAATAACACCTTTTTGCCAAGAATAATACCACCAATTGTATCTAATATACACTTCGAAGAGACTCCAGACTCATACAATACAACATAATTATCACACTTTAAACTGTGTCGTTATAATTAGCATTCTGACACAAAGCGCTTTAGGGCAAACTGCAATTAAACTAATCTCACAGCCAAACCATGAAGGAATAAAGACCACGCAATTGTTACGCCATTTTTTAAGGCAGAATTCTTTGTGAGCTTTCGGAACGTAAGTGAGATGCCGCCTCCTACTTTTTGTAGCTCAATAGTCAATGTACCTACCGCCGTGCGCGTACAATGGCAGTAAAAACTAAATAGGAATACCACGTGTAATTATTTTTTCGTTACCTAATTAGGTTGTAGTACTATTGCCGTTATTTAAAATGATACTACTGTTGGCTTTTGCCCGCGGCTTCTCTCGCGCTATAAGGACACAAAAAGTAGCCTATGTCACTCTGCATCCCTTCAGCTATCTCCACCTAAAAAAACATGTCAATTCGTCGCTCCGTTTTGCCGTGATAGACGGACCAACAAACACACACACTTATTAAGTATGGTGTAAATTATGTGAATCTGATGTTATATAATTATCATGAAATGAAATCGATAAAGTAAATTACCTATCTTTTACATGTACACGCATCGCACGCAATTTGCCCGTTCGAAGTAAATACTGACCGAAGACCTGACCTGTAGTTAATATTCACGTACTATTCGGCAGCCATTGCGTGATCGTTCAACATTTATTATTTCATTACAATGTAATTAAACGTATAAATTATATGTTATAGCCAAACTTTGAGGCTTCAGCGCTTCTAGCTTTGACTAGTCAAACCTAAGGGATTCTGGTCTATCCTGGTCGCTCCTAAAATAAGTTAGGCAAAGTACGAAAGAGATTATTTGAGTTTTGACTAAATATTTTGATACGTCTAGCATCTAGGTTTGCCCAAAAATGTGTGTCAACACAAACGTAAAAATTGTTATTTGTTTTAGGGTTGTTGACTAAACCAGTCATTCAGTCTTTAACTGTTAGCTTAAATTAGTTTCATTAAATATTTCCATTTAATAAATAATTGACTCAGTAAAACTCGTTAGACTTAATAGAATTGGTTCGTTTGGTCTTCCAGATACTGATCATTACATTATGACGCCAAATTAGGCGAATAACGCAATAAAGCCGCGGGCATCGCCTAAGGAGTATATGTTACTAACATAATAAAATAATAATATGAGGGGACTGCGAACATTTTTATTGTATAATAAGAAGTGTATGTAATTTAGTTTTACGATATTTGTATAGCCAGAAAGATAGTTTATTTATCAGCTAAAAGCATTATTGTTGATGGAAGATGTTTAGTGGTTGTGGTCAATTTTTTTCTCATCTTGGGAATAGGTGTTCGATTGTAGAGATGAGATTGTTATATCTACTTTCTAAATGTGTTTTAGGTTTATCTTACTAACTACTCTCTCTCAACTCTTACTACCCTGGTACTGAGTGGTACTGGTTTACTATAACCAACACAAAACACTAGCATTTGCTCGCAACTGCGGCTATATTAATGGCGGCTACCTACTACAATGACTTTAGTATAGTATATTTATCATTGAATAGAAACCTAATATACCTTTATTTGTATTCAAGCTAACTCCTTACCATTAATAATAAAAATAAAATATATTTTTTGCAATTACTTATCAACATATTTTACTTAACTACATTTTACCAAAATGGGTGGTTTCGCTATAAAATTAATTGTCAATTTTTTTCGCGACTGTCCACAACATTGAATCTCATAGCATTCTTTAATACAAACATAAAACACATTTGTTATATAAATATTTATAATGATAAATATTTAACTATTTTTAATGTTTGAACTCTCAAAACTCTTGATTAGATTATTTAAAATCTCAATTGTAAATAATACCACGTTACTTGACGTAAGCGGTACTGGAAAATCCCAATAACTGGTGTTGATTTCAGTACCTATTGTTTTACTGACATCGGCATTTCCAAGGCTATTTAGACCTTGGATTAAGAGTTTTTTTAGTAGCAGGAAAGAAAGTTCGAAAGCTGAAAATTCCACTGATTGGAAATATGAAATTTGAGTGTAATGGATACATTTTCCCTTTATCGAATTTAGGCACAATTATTTAAAAAAAAATTTGTTTTGCGATATTAAGTTACTTTTAAAGAATACAGGTTCAGCTACACAAAAGCGCGACATTTTTTTTTTCTACCAAACACGTTCTGGTTTACCAACGTGTTTGGTAGAGAAAAAAAATGTTCGAAAATAATGCCGGGGCAATTCTTCTGTGTAGAAGAGTATTAAGTATTTTAAGTAACTCAATACCACAAAAAAGTGACGTTGAATAAGGTAAATATGATAAAAATAAAGCTGTATAAATACCCGTGACACACTAGTATATAATAAGTATTTACTTTGTTCAATATCTTTATTAAAATAAAAGGTTGATTGTAATTGGGGTTTTATTTTTAAGAAAATAAACTAAAATATCTCAATATTAGATATTACTACAATATTAGTAAATAAAATTAATACGCCTCAGACCAAATTCCGGTCAGCTTTGCCCGGAAATTTGTCTGGTCTAGGGGTATGCCAATGATAATTAACCCATATATGCCCAGAACTACTTCTACCTCTTGTTTCGTTTTCGAATCAATGGGCATATATGGGTTAAGATAAGCCAAATACGCAGCAAACGTAGACCTCTCTTCCCTCAGTCTCATCGTCCGATGGGATGGCGATCTAAGATGGCTAAGGAAGAGATCAGTCGCAGGACCAAGAGCTGTACTACGAGTACCCGTACCACTTAACTGTGCACCTCGCGCTGTGACGTAACGCTGATGAATACTATCGATACTAAACGAACTAAGCGAACACGGGGCGCTGCGCGGAAAAGCGGGAGATAGGTCGCATTTTAGCGCGGTGCACAGATGGGTTGTACGTGCTTTTCTAGTCACTAGGGTATCACGAGACACAACACACCTCTGACTTGTAAACTCCAAGCAGTACTAATAGTTAGCATTTGTTCGGAACTTTACACAGCAGTCGCGCTTGGGGTTACGTTATCAACAGGGTAGTCAAAGTTAGGCACTATACGCACACTTGTTCAGTCCTTTTAGTGTTTCGCTGAACGATTTTGGTCACACTCGTACAGTAATTATTCTATCAGTTGTATTCAGCCTCGCCAGAATAAGAAAAGCCCTTGGAGTAAGGGACTATGCACATTTATTCAGCCCTATTCAGCGTATGTCCATAGATAACAACGATTTTATACAAAACCGAACCGACGCGGAAAGCTAAACGGGTCCTTAATGCAATATGCGTCTTCATTCAAAGTCGTTGTTTTGAGTGAAGTTAAATGGAGCTGAATAATTGTGCGCAGTCCCTAAGCATTTTCAATAAGAAAATCAGTCCAAATTATTTATTTTACGTGAGCAGTGGTAATCACGCTCATGCTGCCTACAGATAAAAAATCTCGTCTGTTGATAAGATACCTTTTGAAAAAAAAACGCGATAAAGAGATGAAGACAGATATTATTATGTGTGGTAGTAGGTCATCAACATTTAAATGGTAAATAAATAACAGCATTACCATCTGAGAACTTGGCAAATAGTTAAAGATATACCAAAGAAAATAAAAAAGGATTAATTATTATGTGAGGCATGCTACCAGGTTATTTTCCGAAAACGTTATGATTTACGACATTTACGCTAATGAAGAAGTATTGATAGAAACAATGTTTATTTATGGAATAATCATAATATATTATGTTATTGCTTCTGCATGCGAGTTCAAACTTTCAAACAGTAATATACCTTGTAATTTTAATAAACAGTACTTCCTACCTCTTTCAATATTAGTATAATATTGTTAACTAATGCAGAAAACTATACGTAATATTATTAAATTGCCAATGACACTGACGATTGACACTAAGACAACATAGTTTGGCCACAGTCCAAGGTTTCTGTTTGACAACTCTACGTGATAGGAGATACGCTTTGTAATATCTTACGTCCAAATTATACTAAATCATCACTGTCGTAAAATACTCTACATAACTGTTTTATTCAATAGATATAAAATCATTATTATACCTATCACGTAATGTGTTAGTAAGATGTTTTTCGTTCGCTATTTCCCATACATAAGTCGATAGTGAAGCGATAAAGATGTCATTACTTTTCTTAATGTCTTGCTAGAGTGGAAGCGTCGAGAGGTTAACGGTTAGTGGGTAAGTAGATAACTATGTAATGTTTTGAGCTGTTTTAGTTTAAGAGGGTAACACACCGATAGGCGCAGCATAATGTTAGCACACAGCCAGCACATTATAGCAAGGTGCACCTGTACAGATAAGTCGGAAGGGTTGTTCATTCCCGTGTCGACGGCACGTTTTGTTCAGCGTGCGCCTAAAAGAGCAGTCAGCACGTGACGGGGCCCTCTAGGGGCAATACCTGCAGGGGTTGCGGAACATAAAGTGTAACCAAAGAAACAAGGGTAGGTTTTAGTCAGTAAAAGTCTGACCCTCCCGCAACGCCCAGGACGGGAGAAGTCGTGTAATGATTTCCTATCCTCAAAAAAACGGGTTGTACGTTTATCTGCGATATCCATTTGATCCACCAGCCAAAATAATGGCCAACCGAAAATTGATTTTCAGACGAAAACGAAAAAGTTTCGCTGGAAAATAAAACCGAAAATGTTAGTAATTAAAAATATTAATATCTCCAATGTGTATTGAAATCTGTGAACTTTTTACACCTACTTAATGAAATCGCAATTAAACCTGTAAAAGTAATAAAACACGAAAATTCCATTACAGGGTACAACATCTGATTCACCTCGATGATGCTGAACGTCATCTACGTAACGTAATTGCAGAGCTTACGAAGTAGATTAGTAGACTGAATGACGCGCGACAATTTAATCACTTCGAATTTTCTGGTTTAAGGCCAAAAACTAAATTGTGATCAAATCAAAACTTTTGGCCGAAAAATATCCGAAAACGGAGCTTGGCTCAGTCACTAACCAAAAACTAAAGATAAGTGTTTTAAAAGCACGTTTCCAGACTGAACGTATAGGTACATCCTATAATTATGTATCCAGACAGTGTAGTTTGAGCCAAATTGGATCTATTTTAAAAAGAATGTGAGTGCGTATGTATTTTTAGAATTGTGCTAAACGACACACATTAAAATATCCAGATGACCTAGTAAACACCAGTGACATTATGTTTGTAAACGTCTAAAATTTTATACAAAAACTGTGATATATGGAGGTCGAACTTCAATCCACTATTTAACCCCTTCTACGAGTCGAATAATCGAATTTCAAAAAATCCTTTCTTAGTGGTTACTAAGTACTTAATATGTACTTTCTAAAGATTATCTTAGACATCGCAGACATCGGGTGAAGGAAAACATCGTGAGGAAACCTGGACTTGTAGTGATTATAAGTCTGAAATCGCCAACCCGTCTTGAGCAAGCGTGGTGATCAATGCTCGTGCCTTCTCTGTATGAGAAGAGGTCTTTGCCCTACAGTGGGACAGTTATAGGCTAGTATTATTATAGTAGCTAGGTGGCTAGATACTCTTCACAAGAACACACCCTCCAAGTTCCATCTCTCTTGTGGGTCAGCGGTTTAGGCTGTGTTTATATATCAACAGTCAGTCAGTTAATATATTTATGTAGATTGTCACTGCACTGTCTCCTACGCAGAATCAAGGCTTATCCCTAAGGACCACCATGTGGCAATATATGGCACGATCTTCGAAAGAATTCTCATGGGTTTAGCGACATGATAAAACTCAGAAACAGTACTACGGCTCTGCCCCAGAGTCCCAACAGTATTACATATAAATATTCTACGTCCAACCGGTAAGTTATGTGTATTCCCTACATTGTTAGGTATATACGACAACTAGATACTGCACCTTCAAAATAAACTAATATACTTCGGAATAAAGTTTATAATAAATCAATAAGATATAGTGTTCGAGTCTTTAACACTAGAAAGCGGTCAAAAATCTTTCAGGTTACCTATTTCCAATACTATTTTTAGCCTGTGTTGCATCTAGAAAATATACCTTTTGGCACGAACAATGGCATTTATATATATTATGTATCTCTTCAGAAATGGGATGTATTTTCTCACTGGCTTTGAACTTTTTCTATCGTAATTTAAATAGATTTGAGCTGGAAGTGTGGCAAGAAAATGAAAATAACTTCCTGACAGTTTAAAACTGCAGGTTCTCATTGATCATTGGCCAAGTGTCTAGTGACCTTCAGTCAGATATTGTAGCTTCTTGGAGAGCTCGTAAGATATTGTGGCCAAGTCAAATAAAAAATTAGACTGAATTAAATGCATTGCATATAATAAATGCACTGAATAACATGGAAATAATAAGAAGATGCGGTTATGTAAAACTCAGCTTAGGTTACGATTAGCTTACACAGTGTATACTCAACTCTCAACTCAACTCAAATCACTTAAAAGGCACTTTAGAACGTCAAAATCAAAGAAAAATTAATCTAGTTGCCCATGCTAAAAAGTTGATTCGTATGGAGAAGAATGGGCAAGAAACTCCATACTTACTCTTTTAAAATAATGTTGTTACAATATTATTATTTGTACATTGTATATTTAATTTATTAATATCTATCTATAACTTTATTCACTAGACAATAAAGGTATACAAAGATACATTCCAAAAAGAGAATTAGCAGGGAAACAAGTGGCCTTTTCTTGTCTAAGTTGGTCAAGATGTAATGCTGTTAGCTGACCCTTACCATTCACTAAAGAACAGATGATGATGAAAAGCATTCACTTCAGTATTCAAAGCAATACTCAGTAAGGAACAACGCACGGTCTACTGGCAAAATTTGAATAAATGTGCATAGTCCCTCCTTGACGGCGTTTCTACCTATCGGACGCAAGGCGCTTGAGGTGTTTACGCTTACGACGTACAAACGGTGTTCGTAAGGCCCTTAATAGAAATAGGACGCTAAACGCTAATAGAAGTAGGACTTTATAAGTGTGGCTATAGAATCGTCCAGCGAAACACGTATGGAGCTGAATAGTGTCTACGCACACTTGTTTAGCACTATTCGCGTTTCGCTGAATCCCTACGGATTACAAAATTTACAATGTCATATGTCAACGATGATCTAAGATTACCAGTCCGGTGACATACTTAGCAGTTATACCATATCTCGGTCATTGTTACCGCACCTAGCGGTTACTGAAGTAATATTAAGTATGTGTTAAACGTATGTAAATACAATATATTGTATTGTATCGTCACGTGCTTTTGTGTTAAATTGAAAAGGAAATAAACAGTGCGGCACGGCGGGCGGCGCTGCACGAATTTCTTGCACGAGAAATGATATAATGGTAAATGGTGCACTGACTGTTCAATAGAGAACAGCTTACAGCCGAGAGATGAATATTCCAAATTATTAATCTATACTAAGATTATAAAACTGAAACGTTTTATAACACTGAATAGTTTTTTTTTGTGTTGGATAGTCCATTTATCGAAGACTATATTATATGACGCTATAACCTACGGGAGTATCGGAGTAGAAATAGAAACAGAAGTATATGATAATCTAACTGTGAGATTCATATTTTTTTATATTGAGATAATTTATCCAAACACTGTTCTAAACAAAAAATACTGACCAACATTTAATCTTCAGACAATTGCAATTTTGTAGCCAAGCTTGCAGTCTTGCACCTATTTCGTATTCCATGAACCGCTAACTGCACGTTTCCATAGCAAATTACATGGTCATTTAAATACTTAGCAGTTTCCCAAAGCCTCTAAATTACACTGGACATATTTGATGAGTTAAGCGCATCAAATGGAATCTAAATAATGGCTGATTCTTCATCATTTTGCTCGTCAAATTACCGTCATGTGGGTTAATTATGATATGTGATAGCTTGTACATGATATTCATATTCTAAGAATAGAACTAGTCATTGACTGAACCTTGCCCCTAATAGTTGGAAACTGTAATATTTTTCGCAGTAAGTAGTTTACTGTGTGCTAATTGAAAGCATCTGTTATGTGGAAGAGGCTTCTTTGTTGCCGGTATTTTTTTTTTCACCATCATATTGGTATGCTTTTTTTTAGTTAGTCTTGGACATCACAGACATCGGTGAAGGAAAACATCGTGAGGAAACCTGTACTCGTAGTTAATATAAGTTCGAATCGCCAATCCGTCTTGAGCGCGCGTGGTGATCAATGCTCGAGCCTTCTCTGTATGAGAAGAGGCCTTTGCCCTGCAGTGGGACCGTTATAGGCTGGTATTATTATATATTGTTATGCTATTTTAGTAAAATTGCAATTTATTTAACAACTAGTGATTGCCAGCAGCTTCGTTCTCATGTACTATGTCTGTGTTATGTGTATACAGACAATAGTAAGCTTATATACATTATTATTACGTGGTCCAGGTTTCCAAACACACCTGGAAATTGTCGCGACCGTCGTGTAACTTGTTTATTGTTTAATTTCATAACCTTCCTATGAACATTATATGGTTTTCACTATGCAATCGGTAAACAACGAGTTCTAGAGCAAATGCTTCCCACGACCTGATGTTTTGTGTCTGTTGTGCAAACATCGCGCAAACCACTCTACGTGTACCGCCATAATCCTTGTTGTTAGGTATGCTTAGATTTTTCGGTGGTAAGCAATCATGGTGGTCTGTGTTTATCTAGGACATAATTTACTTCCTTTGCCAGGAAAGCACGTAAGAATCCGTGTATCTTTAAAAATACAGAGCCTAAAATTTTGATCAATCCTTTACACATGTTACAAAAAAAAACCTATAAGAACAGAACCTTTGTGGAAAGTCCGATCCGCACTTAAAAGTTTTTTCAAAGAGACAAATGACCTCTCTTTGACCCGGGTTAGTAGGCCAAATATGTATTAAACATTACGGAATGTGCATTATATTCATAATACCAATAAATTGTGAAGGTACTATTTACCTACTCATTTTTTAATGACGAAAGCGAATAAAATTGACGACAACGCTAATGAATGGAGCTAATGAGTTCAGAAAAATAAAAAAAAATGAGTCATAACGTTAATGAAATAATGAGTGTGTAGTTACGATAACACTGGACTTAATTAGTCAGTTTTGTTTCAGTTTTATGCAGAATTATCAGCGAACAATGAAAAGCATCAAATTTTGAACAGATAAGCGGAACCCGGCTCAGAAATGCCAGCTGTTGCTAAATTTTACAGTTTTTAACCGCTATTCTAATTTAGCTATTCATACAAAATGTGATATTTTCTAAATTGGATTTTTACTAAATAATGCAAAATGTTTGGGGAAATGATTAATTGTAGACGTTGATTAATTGGCGTCATTGCTGTTTATTGTCACTGTGAGTTATTACGACTTTTTTTTACTTTCCCACTACCTAGTAACTTCTCCTGTTTCATGGAATTAACAAACATAATAAAGTCACATGCACACACAGCCTGGTAACTCAGAAAAAACAAATATAAGTAGGTCATATCACGAAAAATTCGATCTTCCTCAAAAAGTTTGGAAGTTTAATATAATGTTATAATTTTACGCGAAATTAATTTCTCATTCGATGTTTTGGGCTTAATTCCAAAGTCGATGCAGACAAAGCTGAGAACAAAAGCTATAATACTAATAACTATATACATGTATACGGGACAGACAGCCAGTTTGATACACATAGGCTGAGAATCGATCATTCAATCTGTATCGGACAATTGATGGTGATTGAAGAGATTATATACCTATCTGTAACAGACTGTAACTTTGTGCCAGTACTTTGGGTCTGAGTCATTCTAAAATAGTAATAGTAATCGAATTTAAAAAATTCCTTCTTGCACTAATTACTTATTTATTTATTTTTTATTTATAGATTAAGTTATTATTTTTAAAGCAAGGCACACAATTAGAGCTCTTTTCTATTGCCTTAGCAAGCCATGGCATGAGATTTGGTTGACGCAATTAGTTACAGGTAGGTACCTATATTTACTATTTTTATGAAGATGCGCACGTGCTTAAAAATCGTTATATTCTATGGACAATCGACAAAATGGAATCATGACCCACCATAAGCTTATTTTCCTACAGACATTCAAATACAACTAGGTTGACAATCGCGTAAACATGTATTAAAAATGTCACACGTCTAGTCTTATAATTTTGACAGCTTCAAACAATTTATCGTCGAAATGGGTCATGATTCAATTTTGTCGATAGGACATAAACTGAATAGAACTGAATAAATGGTCCCTAAGTCACCACCGTCTCTGAACGGGTTATATCTCATAAACTGTAATTTGAATTTTTCACACAAGGCAGGTGATTTTATTGCCACCACAAAAAATTAAAGGTTTCCCCATACATTATCAGGTATACAGAACCCTTCTTGAACTAACCAGACTTGGAATTTTGTAATCAGTGTTGAAATTAGGCGAATTTTTGTATGGGAAAAAGAATAAAGATTATATTGTTTCCATGTGACAATAGGTTGCATACAATATAACAAATACATACTTGCCTAATTGTTTTTTATACATTTAATCCATACTAATATTATAAATGGGAAAGTGTGTCTGTGTCTGTCTGTCTGTATGTATGTTTGTCTTTCTTTCCCGGCAAAACGGAGCGACGCATTGACTTGATTTTTTAAGTGGAGATAGTTGAAGGGATGGAGAGTAACATAGGCTACTTTTTGTCTCTTTTTAACGCAAGCGAAGCCGCGGGCAAAAGCTAGTTGTACATAAATATGCCAACGACTCGATGCGGCTACAAATATTCGGACGAATTAATTAAAAAACACAAGTAATATTTTACTAATTAGCGACCAGTATCCAATTAATTTAAATGATCAATTAGATTATGATAATGGTAGTGTTAGCGATAATGGTCAAGGGGTATCGTGTCGCCTAGTAACAGGGTTGTGGAGGTCTGATAGGCAGCCGAGCCGCTTCAGGTAAAACAATGGTATCCAGCTGGAACCCAGTTAGGCTGAAAGCCGACCCCAACATAGTTGAGAAAAGGCTTGGGAGACGGTAATAAGGTAATAGTAATAAGTTTTTAGGTTTTGCCTAACTATAAGTACCTACGTAATGGAGTGTTGATTTACTTATCTACCAAATCTGTAACCGCAAAACATAGTATTTGAAAAAGTAAATAGGATGTAATGATAATTGTGATATGACGAGTTTTCGTAAATATAGATAAATAAGATGATGTATTTTCAAAAATTTTGAATTACATAAAGATAAGTGGGTTTTATTCATGAATGCAAAAGAAACTAAATGTCTGTTACGCTTTCGCGGCCAACGAACCACGTCATTACTAAGCATCTCTACTGTTTGTTCGTCCGTCCGAACGTCCGGCCATCTGTCCGTTCGTCCGTCCATCCGTCCGTCGGTCCGTCTATATATCAGTACGATTTCTATACGAACTATATGAGATAGAAAATATATTTTCCGTGTGTGTATTTGTATCGTTTTATATTGTCGTAAGAACCACAAAAAAAAATAGGACTGGACAAGAAACGTTTTAAAGTAGACGGTATTTTTTTATTTCGGGTATTCGAAAGTTTCGGTTACGCCGACAAAACAATAACCCGCCTGCACCTTTAAAATAATTGCACCATGCAGGAATCTAATTCGTTAAGCCAGTTCCTCCCAGTGCTAACCGTGTCGTGAAAAAAAGCAAATGTTCTTTATAAATTGATACATTATTATACCAATTTAATTTTGTGATTTGGAAGAAACGTGACGAAATACATTTTACTAGCTTTTGCCCGCGGCTTCGCTCGCGTTAGAAAGAGACAAAAAATAGCCTATGTTACTCTCCATCCCTTCAAATATCTCCACTTAAAAAATCACGTCAATTCGTCGCTCCGTTTTGCCGTGAAAGAAAGACAAACATACAGACAGACAGACAGACACACTTTCCCATTTATACCTAATATTAGTATGGATTATGTACACATACATTAATAAACTGACTGTTTAATATATCAACGCACAGCCCAAACTGCTGGCCCTAGAGACATGAAACGTGGAAGGCGTGATCTTTTAAAGGCATTTTGAAAATTGGACTCCTAAATCTGAAAAATAGTGAATGGCAGACGGCAGCATTCGACATCTAAGCGGACGAAACCGCGGGTGAATACTAGTATGACATAGGTAAATACCTAATGTATTCCGCAGTGCTAGTAAAAATAGCATCTTTTAAAAACTAAACACGTAAATAATGATGATGCTGACAAAGTAGTTACTATACCCACTTAGATTTATTTATAATACAAAACTTTGGTTTGTGTAGCTTAAAGCATTTTTGATTATTGTAAATGTGAGTACGATGTCGTTATTCGTTCATCTATTACATGATTGTATAATACTGACACAAATGGGCATGGCGGTTTGGAGAATTGTCATGCTCGCTCAAAAGTCTCGCTGATGGTGGCGGGTGCGTTGGATCATTCGGTTCCCTTCAAAATGGTTGAGCTGGATGGTGCTGATGTCACGCGTCATGCTCGTGAACGGGCGCTGTCAAGTGAGATCGGTCAACTCTTAACTGCCATGACTTTTTTATTTTTATTATTATTTTTTAATCATTTATTGTTTTTTTTTTGTTATTTACTTACATTGTTTTCACATATAGAAGCACCAAAATGAATGTAACCAAGTTTTTTTTTAAACATGATTTTTTTAAAAAGAGTGTCCGTGGAGTTTCTTGCCTGTTCTTCTCCATAGAGATCTACGTTTTGGAACAGGCAATTAGCGTCACTTTTCTGACTGACTGACCGACCGACTCTTTGACAATTCATAAGTGCCTATAAATGGTCTAAGTGAAATAAATGCCTTGAATTTTGAATTTTTTTTTTTTTTTTATAAATAATTGTAATTTTGATAACAACGCTATTTTTGTTTACATTGGACGTAATGCGTATGTGGCTTTTACACGTTCTGGTAAATCCAACATATATGGACTATGTACTTTTGACGGCGGGTTAGATTTTTCGAAACAGGTCCTTATACAAAACACATACAAGGGTACCTAACCTGTCCAGAATAATTTTGATTAAATATGGTATGGAAAAAATATGGTTCTCAAAGATTTTTTACAAAATTTTAAGTTTTCAATTAACAGTGCTAAATAACTAGGCCATAGTTATCTAATAAACAATGATTTTTCTTCTTTAGTTTTTAATGATCAAAGGTTATTTATAACTTACGCACAAAAAATAACCTTCTCCTATTTATTAATGGTGATAATGCTATAAATGAACTGGGTGCGATTTTTTAGCATATTGCAGAAAGACAAATAGACGACCCATTAGCGTAATTTTCCATTTGTTTCCATGAACTGGATAATTATGCAAATATCAAAACCAGCCAAAACTACAACTAGAATACCTACAATATTATAATGGACTGTCGCCAGCGACGTCAAAAAATTACTTTTCTCGTTTGGGTAACCCGATAAAATATAATTAATGATCAATGATCATTATTACTTGTCTACACTCACTCTGAGACAAATTTTAACTTTCTGCCTATTCCGGATCATAAGAAACAATCCACTGCCATATGGACGGAAAGCTCCCTACAGTAAAACTATAATTTAAGTGCGTACTGGAGGACATACATACCTATTATTATACATAGTATCCGATGCTTCAGAAGAAATTGACTACGCTTAAAATGAGGGTCACAAGTCAAACAACTTGACAGAACCTACCGGTTCCGATAATTTATTCCAAAATGTGAGCCAAACAGCTCTTACGCAACATTTAAATGGAATTTGATTCTATATCTCAATGTTATAATCATGATCTTATATAATGTATTGCATTTAAATTGACAGATGATATCTCAGATGATATAAACGAAAACCCCATTGGCCATTTTACTGGTTCGTCGCTGTAGATTTTTCTTCTGAATAGGTTGTTGAATGCTATTATTTATTTAACAGTATTGTCTATCGTTGTTCTTATTTCTAAACCAATAAAAACAATAGTTCAAGGATTTGTTTTTAACGCAAACAAAAACAATAGTGCAGATCGAATTAGTAAAATTCAAACCTTGACTTTTTTGACTTCTAAAATCTATCTTAGTTACATCAATTTGTGTAATGATTTGTTTTGATTTCAATTAACAGTGGACGCAACATTGCGAACTATTAATTTTCTAATAGATAATTAAATAAACTACCTTTTGAAAGGTGAGCAACATACTTAATGCCTACTATTTGAAGTCACAGGTTGACCTCGTGTGAATATTGTGTCTCATATTCATTCAAAATTGTTGATATAACCACCAAGAATAGAAAATTTTCTTGAAGCAATGTTTAAATCAAAACATTAATATCTCCTCAACATCCTTTAATCAGCAGTTTTGTAATAGATACGAAATAAGCATTCTTACAAAACATGAATAGAATTCTGTGACAAAAGAATCATTATTTTACTCAAAGCTTTGTTGATTGAATGGATGGGCAAAAAATAATGGACCATCTATCATTATGCTGTTTGCTTATTTAACATTTCTATTTATGAAATTGACGGAGATTCTTAAATCACAATAGATATCAATAGCGTCATTGCTTTAAATGCTGCAAAATTAAATGCGAAAGTAACTCTGTCTATCTGTCTCTTCTTGACGCCTAAACCACTGAACCGATTTGAATGAAAATTGGTTCAGATATAGTCTGGGACCCAAGAAAGGACATAGGATAGTTTTCATCCAGGAAATCCCCCGGGAACGGGAACTATTATTCCACGCGATGTTCCAGTCATAAATAAAAAGTGAATAGGAGTAAGGATCGATACGTACTTATTCAGTTATTCTTGATATAACTTTCCACAAAAAGTTACTTACCTACAAAGTCGGTACAAAACAGGGCATAATGAAAGCACTGATAGCTTTAAACAAAAGCTCGTCACGCGATGTGATCGTTCATATCTAGTTTGCTATGTTACAATACAAGCCTCTCATTAAGTTCATTTTTCATCAGGCAATTCATCAAAAACTCATTTGGATCATTAATTTCAGAATCTGTATCAATATTTAGATGCTTATGTTCATTGAACATTCTTTCAGTAATTTCTAATTAGATTAAGACTTGACTTGCATCATTGGATTGTCGTAATATCTAATAGAATTCGATATAATCTATTGCCTAGTGTATTTGATTAGTTTTTAGTGCAAACCTAATTGTGGAACCGGTTTCTATTGCATTGCAAACATTATGATTACAATAACGAATGTTTTTCGTTATTGTAATCATAATGTTTTGTTACTGCGATATCAGCTTGTTAAACTAATAAGTTACTATCGTCTTGTTGTATTTTATTTATTATTTGTTGTGTGGCTTCTAGTTTTTTAATTTGATTAACGTCGTATGTCTGAACTGCGGCATTGGGTCCGTGGGCGGCTGAATGCGTGCTCCTCTAAACGTATTCATTGGAAATTAATTCTCAATTGTCGTTGGCCGTAGTACCATCTTCTCATTCATAATTATGTAATTGTCACATTTTATTTGCCCTTAACACTTATCTACTATTATTTTCTTATGTTAGAATTCAGTAATATTTTTAGCGATGCTCGTTATCTGTATGGGCTTTCAGTATTGTCTTTCTGTAATCGGTAACAAAATATAGTGTAAATCACAAACCGTTTGCTAAATGCATACAATAACCATGTGTGGGTACTTACTTACTGATTATTCATACAGTCGCAAATATATATGTGTCCATATTTTTTTACATAATTTTATGTAATACAGTCTGCCGTCACGTGCGCTTTCACGAAAAAATATTAAATAAATAAGTTACCTATCTTCTTCAATTTCACTGTAACTCTTATTTGATGTATCGAAACCTTTAATCATGAATGAAACTGGCGTTAAAAATAAAGTAAATCACAGATAGTTAATTACAATTTGTTTATAAATAAAGGTTTCACTGTCGATATCAGTCAGTTGCGCAGTGCTCACAAATGTCAGACGAGCGGCGCGTACCGGCGGTTAGGCTACGACCGCGCAGCACAGAAGGCGCGGCGACACTGACGACGTATCGTATCGACCTCCCGCCATCACAATGAATGGTGAGCCAGCACCGCAGTCTGCCGCTGCAAGCTTACTACTGCACTGCAGCTTTATTTCTGGCAACCACCCCGATACTTAGGCACAAACATACAATTCTTTGCAAAAATGTGCCAACAACAGTCCGTGACATGCGAAATTCCGAGCCACTGACCCGGTTCTTGAGACAGCGTTGAAGAATTCTGCGGTTACATTCATCACCCGCTTTTGAATTTCCATATAATATTTTGTTTAAAATTCTGTGAGACATTTTGTCTACGCATGCGTGAGTCAGAGAGCTCCCCGTCTACCCCGTAACTTGCTTGTATCAGCTGATTAAATGACCTTGTTCCCACATTATGGTCCAGTTATTTATTTGTTATCTTTGAAACTGAAGAGAAAATTGTTTCCTTTTTCGCGTTCATCCATGCCCCTATCTGTGTAACCCTGTCTCTGGTTGGAACAATGCTGTGAATTGTTGACCTTTAAGAGTTTACTCATGAAGGTATAATGAGCAGAAACCTTTCAAGGTTGTCTTGTTAGGTCGGAGGGGTCCCACGAGCAAAGATAACAAGGTGCCGATGATATTATCTAATGGAATAATTAAAAGAGAGATATTTAAGGCTACTGGTTACTTACATTCTTAGCCTGGAATCCTATATTTCAGTGCAGACAGTTAAGGAATTTGTTTTTGTTCACAATTGTAATAACTCAGAAGATTTGCCTACTGTAAGCAATATTTCAAGAGCAGGTGAGCCGTAATTTATTCTGACCAACATCTGCATCTTTCTAGTCTTTTCTACATCGTATCCATATAGACAGACACATTGGCACTAAACCGTAAAACCAAACAAGTGCTAAATCCAATAAAAGTGAATGTTCAACGGCTACTGCTAACTTTTCCTTTTCTTCTACATCCATCGAGGTAAGGTTGATACAGTTATGAACAGTTTCCTGAATAGATCTATTAACATACTCAATACCTGAGTAAAACATAAAGAAATCGAGACTTCTATACCTACATAACGATATTGTAAAGCTCATGAAGTTTTCTTAAGAAGTCTTTATTAGTCATTCAATGATTGAACGTCTTACATTGCTTACAATTACTAGCACAGTCAAGAATGGTAATAGGAAACAGGTAATGAAAATTAAAGTCATTGCTAGCTGCGATATTGTCGGTCAAACGTGATCGCGCTGTCAATGTGAGCGAAGCACAATCCGATTTGCCGACTATCGATACAACGCTTCCTGTAATCGATCGATGAATGAATCGGTGTAATTGTCAATGGGCTGACGATTCCAATCGGCTGTTCAAATCTAATTGATGAATTGTCATCTGTTTATGATCAAATGTTCTGAACTTCCTTCCTTGATGAATGAGTGGCTGAATGTTTATCAGTGTGTGCGACGTAAAAAATACGCAGTACACTGAAAAAATGTTCGGTCCTATCACGAATTTTGGTTGATTTTACCAAACTTCTTAAATTAATTTGGTAGATCCAAATAAATTTGGTAACGCCAACTTAAGAAGTTGTAGAACCGCTGCAGATGTGCCAGGAGAGTCTTAGGTGGATCCATGGATTATTAATTTTAAGTTTTCATCAATTTTTATAAAAAAAATAGTTGTTTTGAAAAATTAACAAAACATAGGTGTAATCTACCAAATAAATTTGGTAACGCCAACTTAAGAAGTTTAGTAAAAGCAACAAAAATTCGTGATAGGACCGAATATTTTTTTCAGTGTAACAGACTTTTCTAAACTTAAAAAACTTAAAGAAAATAAAGTCACAGAACAGAATGACAATAAAAATAGAAGGTCATAAAACCATATAGACTACTATCGTAACTGTTTTGGGTGGTTAAAAATAAACAGCACGTAAATAAAGCTCATGAAAATGATTACTTTCAAATACCTACTGTTATTTTGTCTAGACTTCTAGATTATTACTTGTTATAAAAATAAAAGTTAGTAGTTTGTTTTTTGTTTTATTTGTTCGATGATTGTAAGATCGTAAGCGTTACTAATCCAACTTATAAAATACTTGGAATGGAATCAAGGTCGCTAGGGGGGATTATTCCGATCTGTCACCCCGTTTTGTCCCCACGGGTGATAGATAGGATAAAAAAGTTCGATTTGTGCCCCAGTTAGTAATGTGTGGAACACATTTTCTATTAACCTCTTCATGCTACTGCGCGCCTAGTACTTTTGATTGATTTAAATACTAAGTATCTCAGTATTTTCAGTATTTTACCAACCCATGGGGACAAAACGGGGTGACAGATCGGAATAAACCGCTAGGGGAACTATTGGGGAAACTGGTCCCCTTTAGATCGAAATGCCAAGAGCTTGTGGTGTTTTATAATATCGGACTTTATACTTATCTACTGCTGCATATTATTACACTAGCTGTAGTGTTTAAGGAAGCTCAAAACTTCATGTTATTATTGACTACATCTACAATTCATGTCGCGTTCAGTCAAATCAGATAAAGAATAGCCTACATACATATGTTCGCCTTTCGGATTTACTTTCACGCCGACATAGTTGCAGTCAGAAGCTAGTATAACTAAAGTGATAAGACTTTAACTAAAATAACTAGAATCCATTAGTACTCAATGTTTCCCATTAGTAATTCAAATACCCTCTATAAATATCTGAAATTCGTGCGTGTGACTACTTTCTTAATAACTCATACTTTTACATTATTTTAGGAAATTCCTTCTATTTTTGGAACCATAACTTTGAACTTGATGTATGTACATAAATTACCAACTCGTTAACGGTTAAATTAAACCTGAAGAATTTGTAATGATTAAATAATGCTATTAAGTAAAGCAGTAATTATTTTTCAAGAGGGGCAGTGGAGCTTAGAAAAAATAGGTCCTAGAGAGCTTAAGAGATTTATAGTGACAAAGATATCTGACAAGCTGGCGAACAGATACCTTACCTAAGGACTTCACCAGGACCAGAAGAGGGCAGAAGGCAAGTTGATACACGAAGAACATGAAAAGTTTAAATTGTAGGTGCAGTAAAAAGACTTACACTTACAGTACAAGATTTTCCGTACCCCTGCGGCGATTAATTTTTACGGTCCGATACGTAATATCTCATACGAAAAAACTTATACTATAGCGGTATGTGCAAAATAGTTGCGAATGAACATAATGATGAAGAGCAGAATCGTATTCTATACAAACAAATCACCAATGTCTATTTATAAATTATTGCTGAAATTATGCGAGTTACTAATTAATTATTAGTACTTACCCACATTTCGATGAGGTAACCATGAATAGAATAATAGATGAATCACTTCGTTGGTCAGTTTACACTGGCATCCGACCTTAAATGGAATCTTTTGGATTCAGATGATTCTTGATCTTGTTGTCTTAATTGGCAGGAATTTTATTTATTTTTTACTAAGATGCCTTATAAACTAGCGTCATCTTACATCGGCACTTTGACTATTTTTATGTTTACAATAACGGTCTAAGTAAAATAAATGCTTTGAATTTTGAATTTGAATTTGATGAGATGAGGCTTCTAATTAATTTGAAGAAAGTCATTATTTCATTATTAAAGGTTCATTTAAACGTCGATTGTTTTATTATAGTTTATTCTTTTTTTCATCGCTGTAGATTAATACTTCAATCCATTGCATTCTTCCAACTCAGTCAACTGCACATTTCTAGTGATTTCTCTGACAATCACCGTCGAAGGAAGTAGCCATTTAAAGTAACTATTTTAAACCGTTGTCGTCGGCTCAGGGCCATGCTCGTAGGTGACAGGAGTCCGGAGATCCTGCCACGCTAATATTAGAATAATCTAACTATACTGGTAGTCTGGTATGTCATGACGGTCTGGAATATTCCTATACTGTTTTGATTTCCAGTAGAGTTGGTTCTCAAACCGTTACTTGAGTCACTTGGGGATCTAGTCAGTATGTTGAGTATAAATTAGCACAGTGTTTAATTTATCTCCATTTATTCAAGAATCAGCTTACTTATCAATGTCATTGAGCCGATGTGCTACGATGTGTCTGTCAATAATCTGGTTTGAAGTTGCCTTTATATTCAACTTTCTACTGTTTGATATGTTTACCGCAAAGAGTGAGTTATTTAATGTTACACCGAACTTTAATATCTAAACTGTAAAAGCTGAAGAACCTTTAATTTATTTGAACATTCATTCATTCGAAACTACCGATCCAATACCGAATATTCTCTTATTACTATTCTCTGATAATTGCTAACTATGGCATGATGATGACAATGGCTAACTATAGCATTGACTTCCACGGAGACCATAAAATACTAATAATCATTGATTGTTTAGGTAACACGGAACTCCTAAATATTAAGATTAAGTAGAAAATTACTCCGTATTTAAAACATCAATCGCTTATTAGTCTCATCCGTTGCCAATCATAGCCAACGCTTCCTAATCACATGACGAGCGACGAATTTCCCGAAAGAAGACTTGTTCAACCGTGGACCGAATCTATTTCAATTTTCAATGAGCCTTCAGTCACGCTTGGTAAACAAGAAAGACGATGAATCTTCTCACTGCGTTATGTAAGAAGTTGGCGAAATTGTCATATAAAAAAACCGGCCAAGAGCGTGTCGGGCCACGCTCAGTGTCAGTGTAGGGTTCCGTAGTTTCCCGTCCGTCACAATAAGTGTTCCCACTTATGAGTTTAAAAAAAACCGGCCAAGTGCGAGTCGGACTCGCTCATGAAGGGTTCCGTTCCGATATACGGTTTATGACGTATTAAAAAAAAACTATTTACTAGATCTCGTTCAAACCAATTTTCGGTGGAAGTTTACATGGTAATGTATATCATATATTTTTTTTTGATTTATCATTCTCTTATTTTGGAAGTTACAGGGGGGGGGGGACCAACATTTTACCACTTTGAAAGTGTCTCTCGCGCAAACTATTCAGTTTAGAAAAAAATGATATTAGAAACCTCAATATCATTTTTGAAGACCTATCCATAGATGTCCCACACATATGGGTATGATGAAAAAAAAATTTGAGTTTAAATTCTATGTATGGGGACCCCCAAAATTTTTATTTATTTTCATTTGTACAATCTTTTTGTCTTTTTTGAAAGTCCTTATAAAGTTCTACTTTTCAGATCTTTTCTTTTGTTTTAAACTTTTGATTTAAAAGTTAGGGGGGGGGGGCACACATTGTTTTTTTGGAGAGATTATTTTCCAAATATTATTAACATAATCAAAAAACAAATTTAGTAAACCCCTCTTCATTTTTAAATACCTATCAAACAATATATCACACGTTAGGGTTGAAATAATAAGAAAAACACTTCTCACTTTATACAAGGTGTATTTTTGGTCTTGCTCAACCCGCTAGGAGATGATTCTACTCATAAAAACAAACAACTTTCATTATGGAACCAACTCTGAAATCGCGAAAAAAATATCAGCTGTTTCTAAGAAAAATTCAATTCTTTCGGACTATAATGTATGAACCATAACAAAAGTTGTTTGTTTTCATGGGTAGAATCATCTCCGAACGGGTTGAGCAAGACCAAAAATACACCTTGTATAAAGGGCTACCCTAATAAATTATTTGTCCCATTTTTATTTTACATCTTTGTCGGCGTGATTGATGAGTCACAGAGATTAAGAGAATACGAACAGGCAGACATGGCGAAACTATAAGGGTTCCTAGTTGACTACGGTACCCTAAAAATGGTTAGGTTAGGTTAGGTTATTTTTGTCAAATACGAACTAGGTACTTCGGTGTATGCGTGTGTGGAGACAAAGAAAATCAGTAAAAAGTTCAGTCTTTGGCGAAATTTAAAGTGACGGTGACTATTCAGATTTTTGTTTTTTTTTTTGAGCAAGATTTATTTATTATTTATTTATTTATTTATTTATTCAAAAAGCTTATAGTACAACACCTTACAGTTTTCTACCAAGACGATGTTATACACACACATAAAACTAACTACACATGTCATAAATATAAAAAAAAAAAACATAAAACTCCAAAATCAACATTCACTCAAATAAATCAAAATTAATTAAAAAAGGACAAATAAAATAAAATCATTAATCCAATACAAAAATAACATTAAATAAAAATTAAATAAAATCAAGGAACAAGATCACAAAAAACATTAAATAAAAAAAAATTATACAATCATGAATAAAATAACAATAATATTTAATCAAATCCTAAATTAACATTAAATTACCAAAATTAAATCCCGCTTTCGATGTGTCTTTGCGCTTCTGCGACAAATTTCGGCAGGCTTTGATGGAATACGTCAAGTTCCGAGGGCATATTGTTTATAATACGCGAGGCCCTAGACAAACGAGCAAACTTTAGCAAATTAGTCCTTGCGCAGGGCACGTGTAACAGAGCGGGGCGACGGCGCGCGCCTACGTACCCGTCCGGCGCGCACAGCCGCAGTGCCTCCAGCACGTCCGGGTGGTGCACCAGCCCGCGCAGCACGCGCGCCACGTACTTCACTAGCGCGACATCCCTCCTAACGGCCAACCTAGTATACCCGACCATCCCCAGTACAAATAAACTCGGATACATTAACGGGTAGAATGGGTAAACCCCATATTGTTTCAAATATAAATATCTTGCGAATTTATTTTGTATTTTCTCTATCATGAGACTGTATTTTGTCTTCTTGCGGACTCCATATAATGGCACTTGTCTCAAGGTGGCTACGAACTAAAGCATTGTAAAGTATTTTAACAACTGCTATGTTGTTAAAATCCTTACACTGCCTTAAAATAAAACCTAAATTTCTGAAGGATTTGTTACACAAATTTCTAATATGAGTGCGAAACGTTAAGTCGGTTACCATATGGACACCCAGGTCACGCACATGCGTGACACGTGAAATGACTGTGCCGTCCATCTCATACATATTCTGCAGCGGGAACCGCGCGCGACTATACGTCATCACACAACACTTCTCCACATTGAAGAACAGGTTATTTTGCTGACCCCGTTCCACCACCTTGTCGATATCCCACTGAAGATGTTTCTTGAAACCCTTGTGTGTGTATAGACAAAAAGAAAAGGATTCTTTTAGTCCATACATAGTGAAATCAATTGTTATAGGTTCCTGAACTATATTCTGACCTTAACCTTAACCTCGACCAGAGAGAATGACCTATTAAACTTTTAATCAAATTCAAGGTGTTGGTTAAAGTTACTTTACAAATAACTGTACAAGCAGTTAACATAACAGTTAGAACACAAACATAAAAACTACAATTACCAACCTAGAAATTTATAGAAACAGTAGTTTTATTTATGGGACATAAATGGTGTCAAACACCAGTGTTAGTTCCCATGTTAAGTGAGTAACAATGATTGTATCTATATTACATGAGCAGAAACTAGCCCAAGTGGAAAACGTGGTCAAGTGGTGTTTCTTTCAGACAGACATTTCCTCAATTAATAGAATGGGAGACTTAAGGTGCAATTACACCAGGTCGTTAGCTTGTGTTCGATTGCTTATGGAATTCGGACAAACGACCAAGTGTCAATGAACGGAGTCAGGTACGTCCGTATTCTAGCAGCTTTTGTTTTTCACTAGCACAGTCAAATTAGGTAAAAAATGGGGCCAACCTCGGAATGAAAGAGAAAGAATAAGCTGTAAATTGGTATACCCCTCCGTTACCTTCGTTGTGTCGTTCTAAATGCTGTCTCAAAAGTCACAAATGTTATCGTGTCCGCGTCTTAAGATATTGAAAGTCAAAGGTCAGAAAAATTGGTTTTTCACAATTATCTCACTTACTATCTTACATTCCGAGGTGAAACCCTAATTTGACTGGGCTACACGCTACAATCTTCGGAAGCGAGGCAGTAACCGAAGACGCGGGTAAACCGGACAACTAGTCTACCAAGAAATAAGCCCTTTTTGTGTATACCCCGTGTCCACCACAGAAGTCCCAAAATACGAATATTGATGAGACCAATCTTCACATTTTGTTGTTGGTATTTTTTTCGTGTAGCACACGAGGGTACATCCGTTATGTGCATAATATATAAGAAAAGTTATGTCCGTCCCCCATAAATTAAAGCTAGATGGACTTCCTCACTGCTTAGCTGCGGGGCTTGCGGGATCACCGGTGGAGCGAACCGGTGAGTATCCTGTCCCACAACTTTACGACTTTGTGTCCCGACTATCAGCTCATCTAAATCATCTACCTAACCTATATAAGCGAGGTATGTTCAGTTTGGTGTGTTTTACGTATTATGGTGGCACTACGCTCGGCATATTTTGCAAAATATTGGCGTTACTTGGCTAATACGCTATACTTTAGATTTATATTACAATAACGTTCATATTGCGTTGCATCGATTACGCAAACATTTTGCCAAATACGCCAAGGTGCCATCATTATACTGGTTGTCCAGAAACCCAAATTCGAGCGTTTTTTTATTTTGAATCTTACTAAGAATATCCAAGTAATCTCTGTTTCTAAAATGGGAAGGGAGGGATAGTGATTATTAGTAAGCCAGCATAATCTTCCCTAACATAAAAATATATGCTTACAAATTACTAAGCACAGATTTACAGTAGCCCTCCTCTAAATATGTGTGACTAGCTCTGCTAGAAACTGTCACTGACACTGTGAAAGGATCTAGATACAGTTCAATTTACTCTTCATCAAATATTTCAACAGTTACGCTCTACAACATCACGCGGGCGCAGTAACGGGCCGTTACTAGTTATTTATACCGCTCCTGATTGAATCGGATGGTCAGAGTGTGGGATGCGTTTGTCGTACAATACAGATGGTGCAATGCGATGCAATAGTGTCACGATTCGCGACCTTGTGCCAACGCCCAGCGGCCTATTTCTTCGTAACACGTTTAGATCAGAGTGCGCCAGAGGCAAGGACGTAACGGCTCCCCTTTTGAAGGTCTGTAGTAAGCAGAGGCGTCTATAATAGTCTAGTTATTCAAAATTATATGGGTTCAAGGATTTTGTATAGCTAAACCCTAAAAATACAAATTTCCTACTTTACAACTGATTCGAAGATAGTGTCGTGTTAATGAATAATAGGTACTCGTACTCATGGATGGATTGGTAAAGTATTCGTAACTTGATAATAAAAATCATTTTGTGGTACCCAAGGAACACTAATATGGAGCCAAATATCTTTAACCTATGCAAAGTGGAGAAAACCAGCCTATTATTATTGCCCTACTGGGAAAAAGCTTTTTTTCTTATAGAGAAGGCACGCGCATTGCACCCTTCGCCCCGCTTGCTCAAGACAGGAGGGTAATTTCACATTTAGGATGCATCATTGATTGGATTGGATTTGTTACGTCCAAGATTAACTTTCGAAAGTACATCTTTATGAATTGAAATATGAATTGAAAAAGTGACATTATTACTAGTTGGGATTTGAAATTTCGAACCCACATCGTTTCACATGAGAAGCAGGCCCTAACCACTTGGCCATCAGGACACATGTGAAGTCCTCGAATAGAGTTAAGGAAAATTTAGTTTTTTGTTTATCTTGAACTTAACATAAAAAACCGGCCAAGAGCATGTCGGGCCACGCTCAATGTAGGGTTCCGTAGTTTCCCGTCCGTCACAATAAGTGTTGCCACTTATAAGTTAAAAAAAAGGCTATTTGTTACGTTAACATACTAAGTACGCAGAAATTATTTTGTACAACTTTTTTGTCTTTTTTGTACAAAAACTGTACTTTCTATCAAGTTCAAAATAATTTTCCTAGAAAGAACTTATAAAGTTCTACTTTCCAGATTTTTTTCATATTTTTTAAACCTACGGGTCAAAAGTTAGAGGGGGGGGGGGGGACGCTTTAATTTTTCCTTTTGGAGCGATTATTTCCGATATTGTTGACATTATCAAAAACTGATTTTAGTAAACCCCTTTTCATTTTTAAATACCTATCCAACAATATATCACACGTCAGGGTTGAAATTAAAAAAAATATCAATTCCCTCTTTACATATAGGGGGGCTACTCTAATAAAACATTTTTTTATAAATTTCATTTTACCACTTTGTCGGCGTGATTGATATACATATTGGTACCAAATTTCAGCTTTCTAGTGCTAACGGTCACAGAGATTAAGCGAGGACGGACGGACCGACAGACAGACATGGCGAAACAATAAGGGTTCCTAGTTGACTACGGAACCCTAAAAAATGAGAGAATTTTTACTTATAGCCCTCTTAACCGTTTGCCTACACTATTTTACGTTATACCTTCACAATACGCTTACAAGTTACGTTACTTACTGATGAATATATTATTAAATAGAGTAGTATTAATTACTGATTAAGTAGATCGTAAATTCTTAAACATAGGTAATAAATACCTTTGTCAACCTTGAACCTTTAGTGTCCAAAATAACAATATACGAAACTAAATGTCTATTAATGTTAGCAGGTAGGCTAATTCTATTTTCGTGTACAGTTGGTTAAGAGGTATAGATAGTACAGTATTTTGCTACAAATATCTGACCTTTTCTACAATATTTAAACTTTCTAACACACGTGATTCGAGACACAATAGAAAGACGATAGCAGCGCGACAGCCGGCTGTGGCTTGGACGTCAAAAAGTTAAATAGTTGTAGTTGTTGCTTAGGGTCGAGTAATTGTGCCAACATACTGTACCTTTTTGATCTTTGGATCAGTATTTAGTAGTGGACAAGCCTGCTGGTTTAGCGGTTAATGATCCGAATAATGGAAAACTGGGAATTGAAACCACTAGGTACCTCCGGGTAGTGGTTTCAATTCCCACCAGAGACAAACTTTGTGTGATGAGCATGATTGTTAATCTGTATTCGAATCTAATTTATCTATAAACTACTTAGTTGTCCCCCGCGGTTCTACCTGCGTTATTTCAGATTTTTTGATTACTGCCCTACTCCCGTGGATCATCTTTTGATGTTACGTAGCCTATTCGTTTTTCTGATGTATTATTGTAGTTTCAACAAAACAAGTTCAAAAAATTTTTGCATGAACGAGTAACAAAAGATCCTCACAAAGTTTGACATTTAAGTATGATATTTAAAGGAAAATAATAATAATCAAATAAGTTTTACCAATTTCATAAAATTCACGAAAGAGTTTTCTCATATTCAAACTTATGCTCAAAACTGGCTGTTTTATTCAAAAAACAGATGACGGCCATTATTTGTTGAGAAAAATAAGAAATAAAAAAAAACACAAATGGCGTTTCAAATTTTTTCGACGAAAGAAGGCCAGTAACCCATAAATCATCTAATAACCAAATGAGGTTCTAATTAAAATAGTACCTACCTACTAGAACTTTACAAAATATGGCCGTAGAATTAAAGGTTTTTCTGAAAGGAGTCTTGAATCAGGATTACCTATTATTTTGTATTATGTGCTGCGTGTAATTTAATTTAAAAAAAATTCAATTTCAATTTCGGTTCTTTATTGCATTCCACAATGTATAGGCTTAGGTGGTAAACAAACATTAAAAAAAGTTACAATAATGAACCTGTTGGGCACAGTAAAAGAAATACAAGAGGACTCCATTATTAATTATTACATAAAGGTATTTATTAAATTCTTTTATTGATAATTTCTTTTTGTTGTTATTTGTCTCGACAAATACCTAATGACCGTCACCAGTTTTACAAACGCAAAATATGACGTATGGTATATTTGAAGTAGACTTTCGGTTGTCTGAGAACTGAACAGAATTCCGTCTTATTCATTTACTTTTTTTTATTATGTAGTTTTGTAACCTTGTTTTGTTTTTATTATATTTTTTATTTAAATAAAAGATTTAAATAAAAAATATTGTTTTTACTTTACTTACACAAACCTTTAGATATCTGATATCTCGACGCGTTTCTGAGTAAAAGGGTCTTGACGAAGACGAAAAACAAAGTGATCCTACCTATAAGGGCTCCGTTTTTACCTTTGGGGGTACGGAAACCTAAAAATGACACATTACAGGTAGGTAGTACAATAGGGATGACAACAGCATAAAAATAATGGCATTCTGTTTAGTCCGTCTTGTAGATCGGCCAAAAATACGGGACACGTATTTTTTGCTTGATCAAAATAATAAAAAAAAAAAAGATAAAGAGCAACAAAGTTCCGGAGTGGGGGCTTTTGACGTCACCGTGCTGCAAAAATTGTATCTGATCGTGACGTCACGCGCAACTTAAACGCACTGTATCGTTGTCATTTTTCGTTTACTAGAAAAAAGAAAAAATACGAGTCCAAAATTTTTTTTAATAATCTCACTGACGGACTAATTACTTTTTTTTCGTCGTCTCGCCTATTGGCGAATTGACCAATGATGAATAGGTACTTATATTGCAATAGCTTGATCTATGCACCGTAAACTGTCTAGACGCTGATTTAATAACTATTCCAATCCAAGTCGAGTAAAAAACAAAACCTACATTCATACAAGCCGGTGTTGCATTATGCATGAGAGTCAAATCACGTGCATTGTATGCATTCAGCCTGTCACCGTAATAACAGGTCTCTGTGAGATGGGAAACGACCTTTTGTACCATGATATTGAAAAGTTGCGGATGGTTGCTCTAAACATTGTTACTGCGTTTGGTAACTAGAGAATAAGCTAGTTTAGAGGAACACGTGGGTGCTTTATGATTGATTATAATCCACTGTATCCTTAGTAGTACAGTATTATCATGCGAAAGGAACTGTTTGTCTATCATGCTTTCACGGCTTAATAATAAATTACTACATCCCGGGGTTTTGTGCACGTAGATTTCCGACAGAACCTTATTGATTAGCCTCCCCTATCCAGCCGTCTTTTCTTCCATAACAAAATAAAAAAATAAATTACTCTTTTAGTTTTATAAGAAAGAAACCTAATGGTGATCATAGGTAGCACGGAACTCTTCGTGTGCGTACGAGTTAGAGTGCGACTGGTCCTGGGTAGTTCTTCAGGGTCAAAACTATCGATGTCTATGGGAATATTTTTGAAACCAACTAACAAAACGGCATGTAATATTTTTTTTGTATAGTTTAGCTATATCCGTTACTAGGACAAAAAAGAAGTGAGCCGTCACGGGACGCCTGGCAGATGTGAAACATCGACATTACATCATCGCCACACAGTACACAAGACTGTGACTGTATATATATGTCGCAGTCATCTGGTTGAATCAGCCATTTGATTGTATAGCTAGCGTGTTAACTGAATAGCGACATTTAATTGAATGACTAAAGGACAATTCGTCAAGTTGTTTAATGTAACGTTCGACGTCTTGACTGAACGTCATTTAGCGTTGTCGTTGAATGGGATATTATAGCCGACTTTGAAAACAGTGGAAGTGCTAAGTAGGCGTGGCACGCGTGGCACAATTAAGCGTTGTAACTCTTAACCGATACCAGTCGCGTTCTGACATCGCGACGAGTTGCTTGTCTCGCCACAAATTCATATTTCCCTAGCTATGCCGTATTGTTACGTTTTAGAGAGCAAAAATGATAGTAGGAGAATAAATCTTAAAAATGGAGGTATTTCGTATTATCGTTATGTATAATTTTCAGTTTTCCAATAAAAATCATATTTTGTTTCAATTTACTAATATTTAATAGAACAGTTAGTCAAAATCAACCTTATTCCATTACGAGAAAGTTTATTTTGGATTGATTTATTACAATAGTACAACTGCGCTACTCAAGTAGTGATGTGGTCAAGTCGAATATTGAATTTGTCGATTGATATCGATACAAAGAATAATTTGTGTTTACTTAAAAGTTTTTCGAAAAGAAGTGGCGATAAAACAAATAATGCGAAAGTTAATAAGAAACCTAACAATTAATATATTTTATTTCAAGGGCAATAAATACATTATTCATAACGTTGCAGTAATTGTGTAAAATTTAAATATACAAGTATACCAGCACTTATATTTTATTTTAAATTTACCTGTCTATCTATAATTATCTATTAATTATTGTTTTAAATTAAACAGCGGTTTGTGTACCTAATAAATAAATGTAAGTACTCGCAAGAAGTCTTATTTATGCTAATTGATCAAAATATCAGGTATCTATCGATATCGATAAAGAATTATAATATGCTACGTGGTGCAGCCTTGACCGAGTAGGAGCTGAATTCGACCGATCACGCAAATGTCAGCCGTATGTATAATGCAATTAAGTTGATAATTGCGACCTCTGAGAAAAGCGCCATCTGTGATCAAGTAGCGGAATTAACTTGTTAACCGAATCTTAGAGTGACTATAGACCGTAAATACGTTTTGAAGCTAAAGCAAAATAAATCTTATTTGGAGGTCACGCTATTTTATTACTAATAAGTCACTTTAATATAAATTTTGTCAAAAAAATATCAAGACAGTGCTATCTACACAAGCTGTTTTACGCCATATTTGTTTTGGTGACTACTAACGCCGCAGTGGGAAAAAAATGAACTAAATTTCAATCACCTGACTGATTTTACGTCCGCTCTGTTCAAAGAGCTATGTTTCAATCCGCTATCTAGTTGGACGTTGAGCGACTCTTGTTCAATCAACGTTCGGCCTAGTCATTCAATTAAATGTCGCTATTCAGTTAACGCGCTAGCCATACAATTGAATAGCTGATTCAACCAGATGACTGCGACATATACACCATCATATAGCGTGGCGACGCGTCGCCACGGCATGCGTAGCCACGCCAGAAGTTTGTTTTACGTGCGGCTATAGATGTTTCACATCAATAATATTTTTTACATAATTGCAGTGTAGGTACAAAATAAATTTTTGAAGCTTTTTCTTCTGATTCATATGACGCGTCCGTTTGCCATTTTCCGGAACAAAGTAGTCGATTTCGCATTTTCCCTTTGATACTTCAATATAAATTATAATTACATCGGAAGGAGACGAGTTGTCCTCTTCAAAAAAAATATTCATTCGTTATAACTATGTTAGTATGATTATAAATAAGAAGTGTCCGGCATATAATACTGATTAATGTGACGTAAGCTGCGCATGACCATACTTGGTCGGGTATTAATAATGAGAGTCTGGCTTCCAGCGCGGGGAGTAGCCTGTTGTGCAAAGGATGAGCTAGAAGGCGGAGGACGTCCGGCCGGCTGGATTGCTTAGATCCAGGTGTTACTAAGGTAAATGTCTGCTTCATCTGTGTTTGGTTCAGGTGGCATTCTGATTACAATGCCTACTTTATAAAATTTATTTTATAGTTTGAAATCTGTGTTTCGTGTGATGCTTTTGGGTAATAGATTCATGTAGAAAAATGTCAAGAATATAGTCTGTATGTGTGATGAGTTATGCATGATTGAAGGCAAAATCCTGATTCAAATGTGCCTGATTCATATGGTCAAAACCTTATATGAATCATAAATTAAATTAGTTTTTCATCTTTGCTGCACAGAAGTGCTTTTGTTGCACTGTTCAATGTTTTACTAACTAGTCTAATTTCTTATTTACAGACACTCCATGTGTATCAAAAGAAGGAGAAAATAAAAAACTTTTTCCAAAAAAAAGAACCGCCTTCAAAAACTAAAAACCCAGAAATAACTAAAATTTCGGAAGTCGGTGGCAACACAAATTGACTGGTAGAAGAGAAGCCACCGACTTCCGAAATTTTAGTTATTTTTGGGTTTTTAGTATTTGAAGGCAGTTCTTTTTTTGGAAAAGTTTTTTATTTTTTACTTTTTAGTGTCGACTTCCAGTGGCGTATTTACCCTAGGGCCAAGAGGGCCATGGCCCGGGGCGGCGCGCTGCGAGGGGCGGCGGAGCCGCCCCCGCAGCTTTTTCATGCCGCCTCTTATTGTCAAGTTTAAACCAAGACTCACAACTTAGCTTTTCTACTGCGAGGGGCGGCGGAGCCGCCCTCACAGCTTTTTCATGCCACCTCTTATTGTCAAGTTTAAACCAAGACTCACAACTTAGCTTTTCTACTGCGAGGGGCGGCGGAGCCGCCCTCACAGCTTTTTCATGCCGCCTCTTATTGTCAAGTTAAAACCAAAACTCACAACTTAGTTCTTCTACTGCGAGGGCGGCGGCTGCCGCCCCCACATCTTTTTCATGCCGCCTCTTATTGTCAAGTTAAAACCAAAACTCACAACTTAGTTCTTCTACTGCGAGGGCGGCGGCTGCCGCCCCCACATATTTTTCATGCCGCCTCTTATTGTCAAGTTAAAACCAAACCTCACAACTTAGTTCTTCTACTGCGAGTGCGGCGGCTGCCGCCCCCACATCTTTTTCATGGCGCCTCTTATTGTCAAGTTAAAACCAAACCTCACAACTTAGTTCTTCTACTGCGAGTGCGGCGGCTGCCGCCCCCACATCTTTTTCATGGCGTCTCTTATTGTCAAGTTAAAACCAAGACTCACAACTTAGTTCTTCTACTGGGAGGGGCGGCAGGGCCGCCCCCACAGCTATTTCATGGCGCCATTATTGTCAAGTTTAAACCAAGACTCACAACTTAGCTCTTCTACTGCAAGGGGCGGCAGAGCCGCAACAGCTTTTTCATGCCGCCTCTTATTGTCAAGTTAAAACCAAAACTCACAACTAAGTTCTTCTACAGTGAGGGGCGGCCCTGCCGCCCCTCGCTGTAGAAGAGCCGCCTTGAAAAAACTGCGGGGTCGCCACAGCCTTTTAAGGGCGCCTCTTGTTGTCAAGTTTACCTACAATTTTTTTTTAATTGACATTTAAAATAGCATAAAATAAAAAATACTTAAGCTGTAAAAAAACCAAGACTCACAATTTAGTTCTTCTGCCATCATCATTTATGATCTGTGGAATACGTAGAAGGTGATGGTTATCTATCAGTAATAAGGAAATATCACACGATCTTTCACGCGGCGGTTTATGCTTTGGCCGGTTCTTCACCTTGAGACCTAGACGCGAATTGTGCTTGCGTCATTGTACCGGTGCGGCCTGAAGACGAGGGGAGCAACCAATGCAGCGGAAGATAGATCTATGTCGGTTGCAGCTGCGTAAAGTCGAACGGCGTGGACAGGCTTTTGCGCCCTTCCGCTGGCCTCATCGTCATCTAGGCAATCCAACCATCAGTGCTCGATGACGTTTCGGGTATGCTTCGGGTACCTGTGCCTCATTTACAGGGACTTACAGGGATTTACAGGGACGCTTGTTATCTCCGCTGAGTCGACTGCCGGGAGAACACGGCGCGACTTACGCTGGCAGAGAGTGCCACTTAAGAGGCACCGCGCCGTGCTCTTATCTCTGTAGTAGGCAGCGACTTGTCGCTGCAGGTCATAGTCAGCACGATGGCCGGCAGCGCAGAGTCCTTAGACACTCAGTGGTCTCTTTCTGCAAAAGAGCTATCGTGCAGAAGGAAGCTGTGGAAAGCGAGAGAGAGATATGACTACCTCTTTCGCAGCCTGCAGCAGGTTGACCGGGCGTTGAAGTACCCATTTAGAGAGGCTAAAGGAGCCTCCCTAGATAGGTCCAGGCGTGGCAGACTTGGGGACATCCATCACCCCTAATTCAACTAGACCTGAGGTGGCGGCGCATAGTGTTCCCGCACCTCAATTGCAACCCCAGACCTGAGGAGGCCCGAAAGACAGAAAGTCACATAAGCTTCCGCGATCCTCGTAGGTAGGAAAAGGAACTTCAGGGTGGTTTCTAGTCAGTTAAGTCTGGCAGACCCCTCTTCGACCGCACAAGTGATTTTCCACCCCGGATCAAAAAAAACTTATTACTAATATACATAACCAGTAACGACTGTCAAAGTTCTACGTATGACAACCGGGACCAACGGCTTTACGTGCTTTCCAAGGCACGGGATGTCAGTGATGTCGGTGGCAGCACAAATCGACCGGCAGAAGAGAAGCCACCGACTTCCGAAATAGTTATTTTTGAGCTTTTGTTTTTGAAGTCGGTTATCTTTTTTTAAAAAAAAGCTTTTTATTTATCAGTGTCTGACTACGTTTTAGGGTAGCTCTCAAAATAAACTTATAATCTTACAAAATGAAAACGGCACTATGCGCGCAACGTCACAGAATATCCATTAGTGTTATATACTAAAACCTTCCACAGAATGTTACAAAGACTTTTCTGAAAACCGCATCGAAATCGGTATAGCTAAACGCGAGATAATCGCGGTCAACATACAATCGTCTTTGAAAATCTACAATCCAAGAAAGCAAAACGCGATCTATGCGGGCAAAGTCACGGGATATCCATTAGTGTTATATACTAAAACCTTCCCCAGAATGTAACAAACACTTTGCTGAAAACCGCATTAAAATCGGTTCAGCCAAACGCGAGATAATCGCAGACAAACATATATACATACATACATACATACAGGTCGAACAGAGAACCTACTTTTTTTTGAAGTCGGTTAAAAATTACTTTAATTTTGCAAACAAAAGTATTCTGAAGAACTGTTTTTTTTTAGGGATTTCATAGCAAAATTTGTTGGTTATCATGAGCACGATCACGTGTTTGAGTATCGTACACTAATTACCAGTCATCCTATATACTAGTTTTGATGATCGGAAAAATATTTTATGGGGCGGCAAAGCTAACTGGCCCGGGGCGCCAAATTTGTAAATACGCCTCTGTCGACTTCCAATGTCTGACTGTCTGAATCTTTTTTTTTTTTTTTTTTTTTTTGGTGAGTGGGAAATCATCCAATGACTGCTCCCGTCCTGGGTGCGGCGGGAGGGCGTGTCAGACTCTTACTGACTAAAACCCACTCATGTTCCTTCGATTGCCCTTTACGTTCCAGGGTCACGGTGACTACTATACACATTCCGCAACCCCGGCAGGCGTTGACCCTGTTAGGCCCCTTCCTGTGCTGACTCCTTCTCTTTGAGGCGCGCGTGGAACACTAACGCGCCGTCGACGCGGTCCTGGTCCTAACTGTCTGAATCTTATAAAACGAAAATAGAAACTTGAAGAAACGCACACATCGTCTAAGTAATATACATAGATGATGTGTGATGATCTTCAAGTTTTTGGCACTCGGTGAATTTTTCGAGAAGCACTAAACCGATCGCCACAAAACTTGCCATGACCACCCCCACCCCTGAATCATGACTTATCAAACAAAAAAGAACCATCAAAATCCCGTTACAATTGACGGAGATATCGCGTAACAAACATACAAAAAAAAAACATACAGACGAATTGAGAACCTCCTCCTTTTTTGAAGTTGGTTAAAAAGTGACTACAAACTATGGAAAATTTATGAAAACATCAAGACGAGTCAGCTTTGTGGCAATTTAAAATGAAAGAAATGTATTCAAACTTGTTAAAATATGAATATTTATTAATATAAAGCTCATTAACATAAAGATTTATTTAATTTTATTTCGTTTTCTGATTCATCTAAAAAAAAATCTGATTCATCTGGGCACAAAATATTCGAACGCCGATATCTTGAAAATTACTTTTTAAAAACGAGTCCCTCATTCATATATACGTTACTAGCTTTTGCCCGCGGCTTCGCTCGCGTTAAAAAGAGACAAAAAGTAGCCTATGTTACTCTCCATCCCTTTAACTATCTCCACTTAAAAAATCACGTCAATTCATCGCTCCGTTTTGCCGTGAAAGAAAGACAAACATACAGACAGACAGGCAGACACACTTTCCCATTTATAATATACTAGCTTCTGCCCGCGGCTTCGCTCGCGTTAGAAAGAGACAAAAAGTAGCCTATGCTACTCTCCATACCTTCAACTATCTCCACTTAAAAATCACGTAAATCTGTCGCTCCGTTTTGCCGTGAAAGAAAGACAAACAGACAGACAGACAGACAGACAGACACACTTTCCCATTTATAATATTAGTAAGTATGGATTAGTATTACCTATCTATTGTCATATGTACATGTGTTAGAGAGCTTAAAGTGAAATTAAATTTTGGCCATATGAATCAGTCGAAGAATCGAATTTCGAAGAACTATTCTGACTCTGACGGCTTGAATTTGCGACTATGATGCATTTCCGCCGGCAAATCCACTTATTAAATTGAGCCTAAACAACGGTTGGTTATACTATTATTTAGCGGACATTTGTGTGGCGTTCACGTTCACCTAGTTTTTATATGTATTCTGTAATATCATAATTGTAATGTGTAACTGTTTAAGTTCCAATAGATCATTAGAACAATTATTTTCAAATGACTTTTTTTGCATATAAAAAAACTATTCTATTGGAATGATGTTCGTAAATATTCGGTGCTGGTAGCCCTAATTTGACATTGATACAATGATTGACAATGACATTGACTGATTGACACTAATTGGGATTGGGAATGAGAATGACAGCCAGCGACAGCACCAAGCAGGAAAACGGATAAACATGTGATTTGTTTTATTGTTTTCAATATTTATAATTGTTTTACAGTCTAATTATTATAGTTTATGAGATAAAACAATGTTAGGACTATCAGAAAATGTACGGCATGCCATAGTGAAATTGATTCCCGCATCTGATGTTATCGACATCCAATGTTTCGTTTTCTACGATAAACATCCGAGCGATACAAAGAATATTGATATTACAATATGCACAACTAATGGAGAAGTAAAAGAATATTACCAAAGAGATTTAGTTTCATCTACAAAACTCCCAGGTGTAACAAAGCTTATAGAAATAAAGATATTGAGGAATGTAAACTGTGATCTTTTTTACTTGGTGGCTGCGAAGGAAGAAATAATTATTCTTTCAAGAAAAGACAAGATAGAGATACACCAAAGAGTCTCAGGTGTTGAGAGGTTTGATATCAGTGATCCTTCTTGCAGTGGTCAAGCAATTCTGAGAGTATATTGCAAAGGTGATGCTGTTCCTCTCATATTTGATGACAATTTTGAGAATTTCAAACGCCCTGATATATCTACGACCATTACTGAAGCACAGAGTGAAGATACATTACCAATTATAACGCATTTGATGAGAAAATTAACTGAAGCTAAGTACAGTGTCAAATGTAATGAAAAAACGTATAAAGACTTGTTAGATCTGCATCAAAATGTTGCATTTTCATCTTACAAGAAGATACATCCTAGTTTAGATGATTCTGTGTTTAAGGATAACGCTGTAAAGGTGATCTATTTAATTTACTGATGGTTTAATTTTTTTTTCTCCCTCGTGCCTTGGAGGATTAATTATTGCTCTAAGATTGCTTCACATTTAACCTTTTAACGACCAACCGACAGCCGGCTGTTGGGCTGCTATTGTCTTTCTATTGTGTCTTGAATCGCGTGTGTTTGAAGGTTTAATAAGTATTAGATAATGTAAAAAAAAATGTTTTGGTACTATCCCATTTTTTGACATACCTATTTAACTTGTTATTAAATAAGTATTCTAAAACTTACAGATGGCCAGTGTTTTGAAAATAAACACACAACCTCCATGGATAAAAGTTTGCAATAAGAAAATTGTCATGGTTTTAAATGTATGCAATCAGAATACTGAGTAAGTATAGGTAATATTTAATTAAAATTTAGATCAAGTTAATTCTTGCATTTTATTTTAGCACTTTGCAAAAAAAGTTACGTAGTTATGAATTATTTTTTATTTATCATCAACCAGTATTAATTTGTGTAGAGTAGGTACTTAATATATTACTATAGTAAGTGGTTTAATCCTCTCCAGATTAATCTATTACTCAAGGAAAAAATTTTCACTCATTTAAAACTGTATTCAAACTTTGGCCAGACTATGAGTGTCCCTCACTGACCTAAGTATAAAAAATAAACCACATTAAAATTCAAATATACCTTCCAAAATATTTTTTCAAGTATCAAGAACAAACCGTGTAAAGTTTTCCAACAAGACATGCTAATTAATTTAAATCAAATAACTTCCATAAAATTACAGGCCGCTAGAAGAAGTCCACATACTAATCCATGGCACAACGGGAAAATCAATTGAATACACAACAAAAATATTTGAAAAGACCGACATCACATTCACATCACCATTTTGGAAGGAAACAGGGACACAGAGTCTAAAATACAATATCAACTCTGCTATTGTTGTTGTTATCAATTTGGAAGAATTAAAAAGCAATGTTGCAAGCAAAATTGAATTTAATGGTGTCATATTTTATAAAAAGAATGGGAAGGAATGCCTTCTGCCTGTTGAAGATGTGAAAATGTCATCTTTGGATACTATGGCAGAAAAATTTGATGCCTTATCTAGTTTTCCTTTAGGTTTGTTTTTACTTGTGTATAATCAAAGATTCTCAGTTAGTTAGATTGCTTCGTTGAAAGTCTCAGGAGCTTTGAATGTGAAGTTTTTTGGTTTGTTCAACTGCAGTTCTAGTAACAGAAACTTTTAAACTTTCCATGACCAAGCGACAGCCGGCTGTCGCGCTGCTATTGTTTTTCTATTGTGTCTCGAATCGCGTGTATTTGAAGGTTTAATATAATATACACCAAAATGAAGTTGAGATAAATAAACCTTACTTAGCAAATGATTTGGCCTAGCAATATTACTGTCATTGCATCTTTCTTGATAGAGAAGGAGAATAGCTGTGCTAAACAACATTTTATTATCTGAACCTGAGACTTTTAATTCAATTTGAGAATGACTACAGTTACGATAAAAGTGCCACAATCTTGACACCATTTAATTTTTTGTTTTCAGACTCCAACGCAATGCTAGCAATACTAGCTACTTCAGAGAAAACGGACCTCATTTTAAGGCATATAAAGCGGCATAATGATCAATCTTTGTCTCTTTATGTCTTTTGTAAATATATGTTGATGGAAACACTGCCTAATTGTAACAATATTGTCATACATGCAAAGTCCCCATACCACATACTGTTTGGTGTTATGGTGGTAGCAGACAGTGAAATAGCAAATGGAAATGATTCTTTGTTTGTCTCAGTTTATTCAAGGTAAGTAAATCTGCTATTAGATTTTAACACATTCATGCAATTATCTACCTTTTGTTGTATATTTAAAGTTCATATTGCATTTTAAGTAACAAACTTTCTGTATTGTACTCTCAGGAAACTGGGTCTCAATATTGCTGTGTCTAGAGGTAAAATTAGTATAAACCACATACTTTTATGATTTATGAAAACACCATCAAATCACTGAGACAGTCCTCCAGCTTTTTAGTATCATAATTGTTCAGTAACAATTTTTTTGATCTTATTTAGCAATCTAGGCCTTTTCGCCTTGTATGAAGATTACGGCACTGCAATGTGATGCCATTTGATGCAGAATTAAGGTCTAAATTCGATTGTAACAAGGTTTATTCTATTTTCAGGAAACCATCTCAAGTGCTAGCCCTAATACACCACATACATGATGCCGTACCACTAAGAATAATTATCACAACCCCTAACTACAAAATCACAGCAAAAGACAACGAATTATCGAAATACAATGAAGAGATCATTGATGACACTCAAGTTCTATTAAATTACCCAAACTATGCAACATCTGTTCTGAACCGAACCAAGTTGGTCATTGAATACCTAAACCATTGTAAGGTGAAGATGGGTGAGTCAAAGAATTCTGTAGTTCAAAGTAAGATTGAAACTGAAATTGATCTTTTTGCTGGTGGTGAGGGAAGGTACTTAGAATTTAAAAATAGAATGAGGAAGCTAGCTGTAACGGGCATTGAATCGTTGAATGGAGATCAAAGTACGACTGAGAGTGATGTTATGTGTGTAGACTGACTTAAAGTAATGTTTTTTATGGTTTTATAAATAGAGTGGTGATATTTTGTATGTGTTTTACACAATATAGTTTTCAAACAAGTAAACAATGTATTTGTGTTATCGTTTAAATCATAGCTAAGCTTTAAGTTTAGTTTACACTGTTTAATTTACTAGTAGTGCTTGTCATTCTATAATGAACGTAAGTAGATATTATTAGAAATAATAAAATAAATATATTTCTATAAAATAAGCAGAGTTTTAATATAGCACACAAGACAAGCAACAAAACATCAGTAGTACAAAAAAGACACATTCTTTTTTAACATTTAAATAATGTGACAATATGAGAGACGGCCAGGATTACAGTAGGTAGGTATTAAACCTCCAACACGCCCTCTTAATCTTGGACGACTTCCAGCATGTCCTGAACAAATGCATTATGCTTAGAATACAGCAATGCCTTCGTGAGCATATCAGCAGTCATATGATCACTGGGCATATACCTCAGCTCAATAACATTATTATCAATAGCCTCCCTAATATAATGATACCTAATGTCCACATGCTTAGACCGTTTGTGAAACACAGGATTATTAGCAAGCTTTGCAGCAGACTGGTTATCACTATGCAGAGTTACAGTATTACATTTACCTGTAAACTCACCAAGAATCGCACGAATGTATACCGCCTCTTTAGCAGCCTCAGACAAAGCTATATACTCCGCCTCGGTAGACGAAAGTGCGATACAAGATTGTTTGTAACAACCCCAGGAAATAACATTCCTGCCTAACTTAAATATATATCCCGTGTAAGATTTACGATCTGCCCCGTTAGCCCAATCAGCATCAGTAAATCCAAACACACGAAATTTATCATTTACATCACTTTTCCTGTACACAAGACCTAAATTCATCGTGCCCTTCAAGTAGCGTAATACACGCTTTGCTGTCAGGTCTAGTGGTCACAGACAAGTACATCAGGCAACCTATCAACTCCTGATATGGTAGACTACTATCATGGGTAACACTATCAGAAAACTTCAGACCTACGTCTAAGGGCGTCTTAGACACTTTACAGTCACTCATACCGAATCGTTCCAATAACTTTTCAATATAGTTTTTCTGGCTCAGCTTCAACTCACTACTAGTACGATCTACCTTAATACCTAACATGTGTTTTACCTCACCCAGGTCTTTTATCGTGAAATACGACTTCAGTGACATTTTCAGCTTATTTGCAAATGTCACAATCATAAAATACGAAAAAATCATCAACATAAAGCGCAATAATAATGGTACGCTTACCCACCCGGCGACTGAAAATACAGCTCTCGTGCTTGCTCTGCGTGAAGTTTTCTGCGACTAAAAATTGCTTTACCTTATCATACCAGGCACGAGACGCCTGCTTTAAACCGTAAACTGCTTTCTTGAGTCTGTATACCTTATGCTCTTCGCCTGGTTTAATGAACCCTTCTGGCTGAACCATATAAATTTCTTCACTCAAGTCACCATTCAGGAAGGCAGTTTTGACGTCCAGATGATCAATCTTCAGATCCAACTCGACCGCAAGAGATAACAACATTCTTAACGAGCTATGTCGTACAACTGGAGAGTACGTATCCATATAGTCAATTCCGAATTTCTGGGTAAAACCCTTTGCAACCAATCGCGCTCTATAACAAGCTATTTTTCCATTAGCATCGCGTTTAATTTTGAATAGCCACCTATTCTTGACAATATTCTTGTCCGCCGGTCTATCAACAAGCTCCCAAGCCTCATGCTTATTAAATGAATTGATCTCATCCTGCATAGCTTGTCTCCACAGTTTGTTATCACTCGATTGTAAAGCCTGTTTTACAGTTGTTGGCTCGCAAACCTCAACTTCAAGTACGGACATTGTCTTCGGCAATCTTGGCCGCAAATTATAGGCTGGTCCATCAATAACTGGCTCCTGTAGATCATCACCTGCATCGGTTGACGAGCTCGGCATCTGCGCATCCGCCTCATACCAAACATCAGGTGGTAAAGGCCTCTCCGCCTCAACCTGAATATCCTTATTTGACTGCGTTGGCATCTCCGCCTCAAGTTCAACCTCAGGTTGATCTTCTAAATAACCCTCAACGGTATCTCCGTCGTCATTCGTAGGGAAGAACATCTCCACTGACCGTTTGCAGGTGACCCCTGGAAATATTGTTTCATTAAAGACAACAACACGACTACGAAAAACTTCCCTTTTCGTTAAGTCATACAACCTATACCCGTTACTTTCATAGCCAAGAAATATACAACGCTTGCTTTTTGGTTCAAGCTTATTACGTTTCACCTTATCAACGTGAACATAAGCTTCACAGCCAAACACACGTAAGTGTTTCAGGCTAACCTTTTCACCGGTCCAGGCCTCCTCAGGTGTTTTCCCCGAAAGCCTCTTTGAAGGTGATACATTAATTAAATACGCTGCAGTAGCAGCAGCTTCTGCCCAAAATCTGTGGTCAAGGTATGACGTATACAACAGACATCTTACTTTTTCCAGAAGTGTACGATTTAGTCTCTCAGCAGCACCGTTTTGTTGAGGACTATACGGCACTGTGACCTGATGGACAATCCCTTTACCCTTCAAAAAGTTATCAAGGTTCCTGTTTACATACTCAGTTCCATTGTCTAACCTCAGGGCTTTCACTTTATCACTAGTTTGGGTTTCAACCAAAGTAATAAAGTTTTTAGTGTATTGACTCACCTCGTGCTTATTCTTCAAGAAATACACGAATACCTTTCTCGTATGATCGTCCAAGAACGTCAAGATGTACCTCTTCCCTCCAAGCAAATTTACCGGCAAAGGCCCACACAAGTCAGTATGGATCAAATCCAACCGCTTCGCAGCCACAGACTTCTCAGGATTGCTGACAAAAGGAAATCGAGTTTGCTTTCCTTTTAAACAAACCTCACAAGCAACGTCTTTACAAGGGTCGTCCTGAAAACTAATATCATTAGCAAGTCCCTGCCTCAATAGCTTCATATTATTGCAACTTAGATGACCAAGCCTTTGATGCCAAGTAGCAGTGCTAATAGTTATATTCGCCCTTAGACTGCAAGTCTGAAGTTTGTACGCACCTCCTACGTCATAAGCCTTAATTAAAAAATCACTTGATTTAGAAATTATACAACTATTAGTATCAAAACTTACAGAATTACCGTTCTTAATCAATTGAGAAACAGATATGAGATTACAAGACAGTTTAGGTACATACATCACGTTAGACAACATTATACTTATTATCCGACAGCCTAACGTTACCTATACCTGTACACTGCAGTTTATCTCCACTAGCAATCGTGACGTAACCACCTCGCGATTTAAAGTCTGTCATCAAATCGCGCCTGCTAGTCATGTGATTAGTTGCTCCCGAATCAATGAACCACGAAGAATCCGATAGTACTATATGCCGACAAAATCAAATTTCCTGAAGAACCAGCCTCGTTCCGACAGTCTTTCTTCAGATGGCCCTTTTGTCTACACTTCCAGCACCACGGTTCTCTCATTCGACCAGAAACATTCTTCGTTTTAGATTCGTCCTTATGCTTTTGCGCTTTTCTCGTTCCAGAGTTACTCGCTGTAGCGCCTTTTATCATTGATGACAAGCACTCACTAGAATCTCCACGAGCAGCCCACCGTTGATCCTGCAGCAATTTTGATTTGACAAGTTCGGCCGTAATAGCAGCTCCGGAATGCTCCAATGCCATGATCATTGGCTCGTACTCTGTCGGTAAACCTTTGAGCATCAGCGCACCAAGAAACTCGTCATCAACTGGTTTATTCATATTCGCCAATTGCTGCGCTAGCGATAAAATTTCGTTGACGTACGCTTCCATGCTGCCGAAATTCTCCAGTTTGACAGCGCACAAGTTCTGAAGTGTTCTCACTCTCGAACCGAGACCTTTGTCATCATAGGCACGTGCAAGTGCATCCCAGGCGTCTTTTGCCGTATTTGCCGACATCAAATGTGAGAAACAAGACTTCTCGACACTCAAGCAAATTTTTGCCTTTGCTTTTTCGTCACGTCTATCTCTTACCTCGGACGTCGTAGCATCGTCCTTAACGTATCCGCATATGCTGCTCCATAAATTGTCATGAATCAGTGCATTTTTCATCACTTTCCATTCGACGTAATTTTCACGTCCACGTAATTTTTGATACGTAAAATTATGACTTGCACTTTCCGACATATTTATATCAACGATTAACTATTTACGCTGGCACATAACCTATTAGAAATAATAAAATAAATATATTTCTATAAAATAAGCAGAGTTTTAATATAGCACACAAGACAAGCAACAAAACATCAGTAGTACAAAAAAGACACATTCTTTTTTAACATTTAAATAATGTGACAATATGAGAGACGGCCAGGATTACAGTAGGTAGGTATTAGACCTCCAACAGATATTTGTTAGTAGAAATATGTTGCATGTTAAAATTCAGTTGATTTTCTTGATAATTTGTAGTTGTATCTGTGATAGTGTATATCTGTGACATTCAAAATTTGTTCTGATATTTAAAAATAAGGGAATACAACAAATTAAAAGCCAATACATTGTTCCATCATTTAATAATAACAATATATTTCATAAATTGTTACAAAGTGCCAACTTTCAGCTTAGGCTGTCCTTAACATACTTACTTAGGAATATTAACTTAATGGTGACAATAAAATAAATTAAATGTTACATTATAACAAATTAGACTAATATAAATATAATGTACAAACGATAGCCACTATTAAATACTGGCTGTAAAGAGAGCTTTCATTATAATTATAACGGAAAAATAAATCTATAAAAAATAATTTCCTTATAAAATATTGAGCATTTCACAGTTGCTGACACTGTTCTTAAACTAATTTAATTAAATAATATAGAAACAAACAGTACTATTTACAAATGTTCGCATACATTCTTCAATTACGAAAAGGTCTAAGAAGTAATTGTGCCTATTATTTCAAGCGTCTGTATACAGTTGAGCCCTAATCTTTTTTAAATTTGATTGCTTAGTGCAGTAACGCGCACTCCTTGCAATATAAACCTAAACATTCAATAGCTACAATATTTGGTTTTCATTTATACCAAAAATAATGCCTTGTTTGATGCAAAATTTAATATTATTTGTATAGTACAGTATATTGCCACAATTAAATTACCTGACTCACCCTAGAACTACACAGCAGGGTAGGTCAGATAATTGTGGCAACGTACCGTTCATGTCTGGTGGCTGTGCACTGAATAGATTTGGGCTAGCTAGAAGTCACAAAGGCCTACCTCAAATATATTTGAAATTCAACACATTTGCCCATATTCTGCTTACCTTGTCCGAAAACCAGTGCACATCACTAAATCAGTGAGTATAAAGAATTAATAAGTTGTCTAAAAAAGTTAGTAACAAATATAATACAAAATATCTACATATATAAAACCTATGAACAATATTTTGTGCAAGCTTGCACATTTCCGAATTCGCTTCAAGCTAATTTATAATTCCACATGTTCGGCTTTTAGTACACCATTGTTTAACAAATGTTTGATTACAGATATCTGTGTAGCGATTTTTAAAACCTAAGCTAAAAGAATCTATTAAAGACTTAAAAGCAGGAACAAAATATAAATATTACAATTAGTAAACGAAGGTAAAGTAACATAAGCTTATTATTACAACCCGGTTTCCCTTTTTGCGTTTTCTTAGCACCATTTTATCAGCTACTTTCTAATTTTACAAATCTAGTTTTAAAATTATAAATATCCCACAACCTTGATACCCCGACTGTTGGTAACAAACAATCTGATCCCAAAAATAATGTAAATATTGCCATCATTATCTACCAAGTCTATTTCATAGACTTTTTGTAGTTTTTCACATAGATGGCGCTGTGAACCTTTAGGTTCGGCTTCGATGCGTACACGCATGGTATGACTACAATTCTATACAAAGTGCTTTTCTTATCAATGTCTATTCGTAGTTGCCAAACGGCTTACATTGCTAATAAAGAAATTCAAATTCCATTTTAATAAGTAGGTTTTAATCGAATATGGTTGCATAGTAGTCGTCGTTCTTTTGAATGTAGCGACAGTGTGAAATAAACGGGATCCCTTCTTTTCGCATAATGTTCTTTGTCCTAATATACTTCGGCATAACGATTTTGGCACAATTTGTTTTGGCATAATAATACTTCGGCATAATTTTTTTAGGCATACATTTTATGTTGGCATAATCATGTTAAAGACTAATTTGTTTTGGCATAAATTTGATTCGCATAACGTTAGTAGGCCTGATGACTATTAGCATAACGTTAGTAGGTCTAAAGACTATTAGCATAACGTTAGTAGGCCTAATGATTATTAGCATAATAATATTTAGGCATAAAATTAAATATACATGTAAAGCAAACCAATTTGCTATAGTTTAACAATCAAATAATATTGTTGGTTAAAAAAATTAATATGCTGTGCAACAAAAGTTAGTGACAGAACCGAATTGCTGCAAAACCGACTCCACGTAGTCTTGTTGGCCCTACCCCTAGAGTGTTATTTAAAATCGCGTAGGCGCGTAGGGGTGAGGCGGCCCGCGGGCTGAGGAGCAGGCTGCGGTGGTGAGCGAAAGCCGTCTGCGACGATTAGCACGCGTGGGGCCGCCAGAAGCCCGCAGCGCCGGAGCCGTCACAGAAACCCTGCCTGCTGCATGTTGCATGCTTGCTTGAATGCTGCATGCTTGCTTGAATGCTGCATGCTTGCTTGCATGCTGCATGCTTGCTTGCATGCTGCATGCTTGCTTGCATGCTGCATGCTTACTTGCATGCTTGCTTGCATGCTGCATGCTTGCTTGCATGCTGCATGCTTGCTTGCATGCTGCATGCTTGCTTGCATGCTGCATGCTTGCTTGCATGCGTGTATAGTGTTTTATACTCTAGGTATTAATAATTTTTTCATTGATACACCTATAAAAATATGTTTTAATATTTTTATGCGTAATTTATGCTTAAAATTTATGCTTTAGGATATTATGCTTAAAAAAGTTATGCTTTAGAACTTTATGCTTAAAAAAGTTATGCTTTAGAAGTTTATGCTTAATAAGGTTTATGCTTTAGAATATTATGCCTAATCATTATTATGGTTAGAGACATTATGCTTAAAAAAATTATGCATGAGCTGTTATGCGTAATTATGTTATGCGAAAATATAATTATGCCAAACAACATTATGCTAAGTTATATTAGGTCTTAAATTTTTATGCAAATGGATAGGGAACCGAAATAAACCCTAAAACCAATAGTTAGGTTATTTTTGGTAGGCACTCGGAACAACATCCTACAAGGCTACAATATTTAGAGCGTTCATAGTTATATAAAATATTCATTATAGCCCAGGATCCAGCATCATATGCTTCTTGATTGTTTGTTCCCAACGAACGTCGAACCACAACCGTAATATTCGTGCTCTAACATTTTACGGAGAGGACGTATGTCTCTAATCCTCTCTGGAGCACTGTTTTCTGTCAGGTACTAGGAAGCTTCACATTGCTGCCTGACTCTTCGTCTATAACCTAAATACAACTAAAATATATTAATTTATCAACAAAATAATTATACACTGTACATTGAATAACAAATAAATTATGTTATAACATGGAATTATAATTTAACTAAACTATTTTTGCATTGCACGTCCGGCCTCTTTATTTCACTAATTAACCTATTTTCTTAAAATAAATAAAATCGATGATTTTAAGAGGTATTTGCTAGAAAGTGTAAAAAGAGTAAAAAGTGTACTCTTGTTATTTAAATTACACACTTTGTCTGAGTAATTTTACTAGAAAATTGAAGCTAAGTCAAAGCACGAGCTAAATAACCTTCTATCTTTGCCTGAATGAGATAAAAAACTTTATTAAAAACATATAATTTAAGAACTTAGTAATAAGTTATTATATAAAAGTATGAACATTTAACGTGCGATGGAGCGCAGCATACTTGGTGTTAAACTAAGCGACCGCGTCCGAAACACTACCCTGCGCTCCAAAACACGAATCATTGACGTGGCTCAAAAGGCTGCCCAATTAAAATGGGACTGGGCTGGACACGTCTGCCGCATGCCTAACAATAAATGGGCCCGCAGAGCCCAAGACTGGTGCCCCGAAATGGGGAGACGGAGACGCGGCAGACCAAGAAAGAGATGGCGGGACGACTTGGTCGGCTTCCTTGAGGAATGGCAAGACGTAGCGCAAAGTCGCGACAGATGGAAGGAATGGAGGGAGGCCTTTGCCCAGCAGTGGGACAGTACGGGCTAGCTATAATAATATAATATAATAATGAACATTACCTATTTCAATTATTATCTTGAAAACAGAACATTAAATAACAACAAGAAAAAGAATTTAAAATAACTAAATATAATTATTTTGCTTATAATACTGTAAATCCTGCAATTTTATCTAAATATAACTTCAACCACTTCTCATTTATTGCACATGATATTGCACGCTGTTCATTTTCTAACTAAATATTTTTATTGCACCATTACTAAAATTAATAGGAATACACTATAAACAGTCATGTTTAAATTTTCCATTAACGTCACTAAAACTTTTACTACTAAAACTCAAGTCATCCTCTACTTCAGTTTGCATTTTCCTAAAGCTATCGAAATAAACGGAATGTGTCTCTATACTTTCGGCACCAGATTCACTCCTAGCTTCATTTTCAGTATCGTCACTTTCACTACAACTCACTATTTTCGCAATCACTAACTTTCTTGGCACTTGTCTAGAAGATGTAGAGTCACTGCTCAAATACCCTGAGTCTTGTATATTGGAACCTTTCTTTCTCCTGAAACGTGCCTTAGAGTGTCCGTCTAGCTTTGGTCCTTTTACGAAAGTGTCAGTATTTATATTACTACTTCTTCCTGATCGTTTCCTCATTAGATTCCTGCTCATGTCACCCGCTTTTCTAACTGTACCGCTCACGGACTCCATGTTTTCATATTCCGAGGACTGTGATTGGACAGAAGCTCTCATTGGACTGCAGGAAGGTCCATAGTGTAGTTCAGGAGTTAAAGAACTATCGTGAGTAGATTCAATAGTCATATTATTCGTAAATACCCTCGGGCTGAGGCTTCTGCCAGTCACGTTTTTTGGATGTATTTCATTAATTTGTTCTAGATCCTCAACTTTCCTAGGCGGAAAAACTGGCTGTTCATAAATAGGATCATCATCAGTTGGCGGCAAAGGAGGCAATACATCAGGACGTGCTAGAGTTTTCAATTGCTTAATTGTTGGAGGCGTACTTTGTCGTTGCCGTTTAGAGTGTCTCAACTCTAGTGTCAATATGCGACCTTCTTCTGTCTTCCACTCTTCGATTTCTTGCCAATTATCGTCATTCGAGTCTTCGAGACTTTTTGAACCGCTATAAAGACCTGTACACAGCTTTGGACGCTCATAACCGTTTTTGTGTTGTTCATATTCATGCCTGAGACTATGAAATTTTGTCGCATGTTCTGATTTATCACTTGTTTTTTGGAAAGTGCCACTACTCCTAAGTTGTATTCGTTGTTGACTTGGTGGACTCTCCTCTTTGTCAATATTGTTTATTAAGTCTTTTCTACTAAAGTATGTATCGCTATCTTCTTTATGTTTCTGATGCTTTCTATCTAAAGTATCGGGTTCAAAACCATCAGATTCATGAATTTTGATATAATTTTCAGGTGGATCTTTCACTTCTATTGTTAAGCAACCGGGCTTTAATTCAGTATTGTTGATAGTCGTCACTAATTTTCGGCTTCCCATGGAACAATCTGAGCCACTTGGTGATGTTGGGGTGCTCCCGAAGTTATAGGTATTATTCACATAAACTTCACTAACTAAACTAGCTTTTGGTGTTTTAGATGGAGGGGGCTGGTTTTTTTCTATTGTTTCGTAATGATTTGGATCGATGTAAACTTCTCGATGTGGTGACGGAGTATTGCTGTTGCTGCTAGATTGAATTTTATATACAGCATTTCTCATTGTAAGTTCTTCTTCTAATGGTAATGCGCTACTCAAACTTGGACTCGCTTGCGATGAAGGCACATCGGGGTAGTCAGTCGGTGTACACAAGCCCTTCTTGTTGGTACTTCTTTCTAAACTGTCAGTTTCGTAATCATTTCCTGATGGGCTCTCAGAAGTGTTTCTTGTATACGGGTTGAGAATAGGAATACTGGAGTTTGCGTTACTGATTCTTTCATCATCAGAACTACTTTGGTTGTAAGATTTTGTGCAATGATCGAGAGCTATGGCTTCGTTGACCATATCAGGTAAAGCATTTTTATTAGTGAAAGGTTTCGATATTCTTGAATTTTGTACCCCATTATTTAAACGGTAAACATTGAGACCGATAGGTCTAATATCATCTACTCGTGCTACTGTTTGACAATATGCATTAAAGTCAATGCGTTGAGAATTTGAATTTTCAAATTCAGGCAAAGGTATATTATAATTTCGCATCATTGGTTCGGATCTAACAGATAGTGTTGATGATTTTTTGGGCACTGCAAAATTATCCATCATATACATAGAATTAGAGCTGGTAAAGCTGTTTTGCTTTCTAACCTTACGGCGACTTTCACTGAGGGGAAGCGATAATAATGATTCTGCCAAACTGTTTTGATTTGTGGGTAAAAAGTCGTTGTACATGGAGTGTTGTTTTGCCGTGGGAATATTTTCCAACCACTTTCGTATGCTATTTTGCTTATCTCCTTTGTTGCTAAGACAGTTAACACAGGCTGGGATATTATACTTTGCAATTTGTTGGATATCATTGTCTCCGTCTATCTTACAACCAGGGCAGCCAATACAATTTTTTTTTCTGCTATTTTCTCGTTTCAAGCTAACAACACTACCACTTCTTTGGCTTCCCATACCTTGATAAATATCAATACTATTTCCGTTCGATGCAAAAGTTTCCTCTTCGGGAATTTGGTTCAGGATTGGTTGAAAACGTTTTGCTGCCATCTTGTGCTTTGCTATCGCTATTACTTCTCTTATTTTGACCAAAAATTCCAACGCAGCAGCTGGAGGCTCCTGTAAACATAAGTATAATGGTTAATGATAAAGTGATTCACAAATTATAACAAAAATATATTGTACATTTATTATAATTAGAAAATCGATTATAAAGTTTGCTTACCGCCATTAACTGTGGTTCAAAATAAGCAGGGTTAAAGTATAATTTCCGCCGTGTTGTGCCGACTGGTCGCGCTATTTCTCTATCATCTTGTGTTTCTACAATTGACACATGTTCGTCTGGAAGCCTTTCAATGCCCGACTCATCACGATGACTTACTTCTAAATTTTCATTTTTATTTACTTTAAAATCACCATAATGCTGATGAATCACTGCCGAAGTAGTTTGATTCTGAAAAAGTATGTTCACATATCTAAATACTTAATAATTACTATCTTACAAACTCAAAATAGTTTGTTATGCATTACTTTTACTTACATTGTATAAATTATCGTCACTTCGTCCGCTGTCACCAAAATCATCCGAATCAGATATATTGCTGCCTGAATCGCTCGGAAAATTTTTGGTGTCGTGGTGTTGTCGACTGATATTCAACAATGGATTTTTCTTAACAACTCCATCATCTTGACCCATTGCATTCGGGAGGGTTTGAATTCGTTCGTTATTTACTCTAACTATATCTCGTTCAGTAATCACTGACCCGTCTTTCTTTTTGAGTCCCTTTGGTCTTCTGTTGCCGTCTTCATCAGACATTGCCTTTCGTCGTTTTCGAATGTGAAGGAATAGAAAGACAGATGCAACGTAGATGAGACCTAGAAGTAAAGAGCTGATGCCTATAGCCACGTACTCGGAGACTGAGAGACCTGAAGTGCTGGACGACCCTGATGTTTGTGCGTTTGGTGCGAATTGGACTTCTGTTATATCTGTAAACACGGTGGAAATTAAACAAAAGAAAATTAAGATGATTTTAAGAGGTTGTCCAAAAGTGATGTTAAATACATACTAGAATACGGCTTAGGTGGAGTTCCTTGCACCCTAAACGCGACGCATGGTGTGAACACTCCTCGCAAATCAAGTGGCGACGTGGGAGTGGCGGCGACATCGCGGCACAGCAATCGAACTACCATTACTCGTCCGGTCATTCTTGCACGCACATCGTTCTCCCCGCTCCACTGAGAATATCACATGATTAGTTTAGTAAAATTGTACATCCAACACTTATTACACGATCAATCGTATGTGAGAAAATTTTACCTGGAGAAATGTCCTGCCTTCGTCACGAAATAGATTGAAGGGGACATCAGCATCCAAAGTGTTTCGAAGATCGAGGAAGCCTTTCCTTGTAAGAAATTGAGCACCTGATACCGCACATATTGGTGTTTTCACATCTGGAGAGCGTTAAATAAAGTATTCATAAAAAATGCAGAAGATAAACCAAGATAGGAAATAAAAATAAATAAATTATAATCAAGAGTAAAAGAATGATTTTACACTCACTTTGGAAAGTAATCTCCCTGGATGGGTGTATAATTTGACCTTTCAACGGCAAATAAACAAATGGTATTCGCTGCACAGCGCTGCCGGTCCCAAACGTCGCCAACGAACACTCTGCAAAACAAAATGTTTCCATACTTGAAACAAATCGTGAAGATTATCACGGATGGAAAAAACATAAAAAAGCTGGCAGCGACATTGCCAAAAGTTCGTAAAATAAATATTTGTCAAATACGATATAGGAATAACGTGATCAGGGCAGGGTCTGCCATTAGTTACGTTTTATTGGACATCTCATTTGTAATGGAATTAAGACTAATATCGTACCATTCGATAAAATAAGCCTCTTTCGAGAACTCAGAGTGTTATTAACAGTGTATATTTGAACCCCTCGCATTTACACCTTAAATGTCGCTAAACGCAGTAGTTATCGCGCGCCAACGTTTTGAAGGTTTTTAAGTTTTCGAACCCAAAGTGTAATTACGGCCATCGATATGTTCCAAATATGAAATTAATCCGAGAATAGCTATAATTTCGGAGGAATTGGGGTGTTAAGATGTGAAATACTTCCAATTATGTAAAATTTTGTATTTAACTTTAATTTGAACGTTAATATTTTTCCAAATCGAAGACACGTGTGGCATGATAACAAGTTAAACAGTAATCAAAGGAAATAAGCTCTGCTTACACAGAGTCAATATAACATAAGTTATTCTTAAAAGAAAGTGCTCATTAACCTTTCAACGACCAACCGACAGCCACTTCGAAGGTTTAAATTGTCTCATACTTAGTATAAGGACATAAAAGTGTCAAAGTGTTAACTCTGACCACAGGATAAAATTTATGAATAATTTTAAACCGAGATCAATAAATTACCAAACAAGGAGAGTTAATTGAAACATTCAGTCAAAACTTCAGTTCTTTAACAGTTCAATGAGCCTACTTCGCGTATATTATGGTACACAATGATTACCTGGCAGATCATCGACGCACAGCTCTCGGTCTTCCCTAAACAGCGGCGCGCGCTGCGGACACGCGCACGCGCACTCGCCGCCCGACTCGGATGCGCGCGCGCCGGCGCCATGCTCGGCACATCGCGCTGCGCTGCACTCGTCTCCTAGAAACATAAAATTATAAAATAGATGTATGCTGGAGTGGAAATAGTCTTTTCCAAAACTTAGATTTAATTAATTATTTCAATTGCTGACAAGCTGACAGCTCTTTGAGGCGCGCGTGGAGCATAACACGCTTTTGACAGTGGCCTAGTCCTGGGGCCCTAGTCTGCTATTACAATCGTGTCTCAATGACCAGTCATCGGCCGGATATTTGACAACTTTGTCAGTTTTTGTATGGGAAATGTGTCAAAAGTTTGACGTTACACGTCAAAAATCGATCATTGAGACACGATTGTAATAGCAGACTAAGGGGCAAGGGCCCTGGTCGGGCGGCGAGCTGCAGTAGGCTGTCTTACCGGTAATGGTGAAGATATCTCCCGTGTCGCGCCGCGCCAGTTCCCCGAGGCGCGCGCCGGCCGCAGCCGTGGCCAACACCAGCAGCAGCGTGGCGGCCATCCTAGCCCCCGCCGCCGCCATCCGCGCGCCCTCCCGCCACCCGCATCGCTGTCACCACCTGAGAACATTATCATTTTGATATTAGAGATGTTAAAAATACTGATTTAAGGGTGAGGCCAAACGAGCGTAATTTTGTGAGTTGTGAGTCGCTGAATTTCGGTCGCTTTAATAGAAAAAGTCTCGCAACGGAAAAGTGGCCTCACGCTTTCTATGAAAGCGACCGAAATTCAGCGACTCACAACTCACAAAATTACGCTCGTTTGGCCCCACCCTAAATCTTCGAACACACTCGATTCGAGAGTTCGAGATATAATAGAAAGACAATAGCAGCGCGACAGCCAGCTGTCGCTAGGTCGTTGAAAGGTTAAAGCAACGCTCTAAAGTTTAAAGGAGATGTTGCAGGTTTTGAAAGTATAAGTAGATGTTTTCTTTAGGTGTTCGTCAAGTATGGTATTTTGGCTGTAGGTAGTAAAGGAATACATCAAGCTGCATTACCAGACCATATGAACCAGATTTTGTAGCCTAGGCTAATCGTGTTTAAAAACGGATCCGGGTTTATATGATGTAAAACAAATCTTCGTTGTCATTCGCTGTTGCAAAATAAAACTTTACAGACGTATGTACGAATGGGAGCAATTCATTGAAAATAATGTATCGGAACGAGATGAATATAACAAGAATGGTGAAAGCTAATGCATCGGTGTAAAAATTTTAGTGCATTGTTCAGTGTTCAATTTCACTTGGTTCACATGTTTTCCTCCGTGTTGCTAGTTGTTTATATCAAGAGTTTTCACAGACACTTGATGCTTATCTCGGATCAATTCTACTGTTTAAAATCAAAATCTTTAACCTTTTCTCAACTACGTTAGGTTCGGTTAATAATACCAATGTTTTTTAAGAAGCTACTGCCTGTGAGACCTCCACAAACAAGTTTTTGAGTACCTAACTTGATAGCCCTTGGTAAATAATAAATAATAAACTAAAAAAAAGTTGTTGTCAAAAATCAACGAATGACCACTCAGGACCAACAGCTTCTACAGTGAAAATAGCGTAGCCGAATAATTAATTAACGTTCAGAGGAAATGACACTCGGCAAATACAGAAAACATGTAACCACTCGATAGTTCCTAAACGGAGACATGTCGCAAGCCAATGTCGATTAACTGTGAATTTATCAAATATTGGAGGCGTCATTTTATAGCTGTGTCACAAAGTCTTCAATTTACCTACGTGTGTAAAATTTCTCTGTTAACTCACTATACAACTGTAGCAATCCATAAAACGTCGATGCTGTTCATATTTGCTTTACTTTTCATCCGCGCGTGTGCGCACGAGTCGATACTGTTGACACTTCGTAATTCCGTGTTTTCTACCATCTATTGGTAGTAGGTGTTTACCTAACTGTCTAACAAAATCGCACTTAAAACTCAAAAAACGGTATTAAAATGTATTATTGAAGTGACAATGTTAGGATCTAATGACACTGACAAACTCGCTCAGCGGTGGGCCGGTGCATAGAGACACCCACTTTGTCGATTTAAGCTGGTTTCCGACATCACAGTCAATCATTTCTCAGAATATCAGTTGGTAACATATTAACATTGAAGTTTGAAATATGAACACTCGTATGTCCGTTAGACAGATGTCGATTTATTGTTGTTATCCATCCCTGCGCGCTAATAGGTTTCCTTAATCGCTGTGAACCTTTGCTTTGCTGCTTTGAGATAATTATTTGAGCGTGATGAGGTTTCTGGAAGGTACTTTTTTTTTTTTTTTTTTTTTTAATTAACTTTAGCATTTGTAACGGATATTAGTTTTACCTGCACTCGTGCAATACCTTTTGTTAAAATATTGTACTTGGTAGAATTAGCTACATTTTCTGGCTGCTTTCTCTTTAATTGAGTATTATAAGCTTGTCTTTAAAAATTATTCAATTTACCTATCTCTTGCAAGCTCGTTTGAATTTTATTCTGATATAATATCATGTTACCTACCCATTTATGTGGAATCTCGGGGCATATTTGATTTAGGGCGACCAATCTGTAATTTTGGTCCATTGAGGTAAAATAACCTATGGATATTAAATTGTAGAGGCCGTTTAACTTTACCTTAGTAAATAGCCCATTGTATTAGAGTTTAGATATTTGATGGTGCAGGTTTCATTTGCATTTTACTGCCAGTCATCATTTTAGTAAAGATGTGGCGGTTTGTGGCGAACGATGAATAGTTTGAGGGCAAATACTTCGTTTGTCTACAATGGAATCGCTTGGAGGCAAATAATTAAAAAGGAGAAAATTATTTTTGTACTCTGTAATAAAATATATAAGTACAGCTAGAACCGTATGAGACGTGCAATTAAGTTTTCGAAGCTTTTTACTAATAGATAGGCTTGTTGTTACTACTATCGTTGGTTTCTTTGTTGCCAGGGAACAAAATTTTTCGAAGTCGATGGGTAAGTACCAGAATGATAGGTGATCCCATTTCTGTAGTTAAAATTGTTAAAATCGTGTTTTGTATGTATAAATAGGTACGCTCCTCTTTAATTATATAGGTAAAAAGATATTCACAGAAATAAATACAGATTAGTAGATGCAGCCGTGCAGATTCTCCAATTGCGTTGCCCGATGCGTCTAATGGTAGCTTTCCTTAAAAGAACCTCATATCCACGAATAAAACCACACATTTGAGTAAATAACGCATCCAATAATTATAAACAGACGACTCACGACTGACTTATCATCACCGTGGATAATCTTAGAATCTTACTGCCGACCACCACTTAATATTTCTGATTATTGCTTGTACATACACTTATTAATGTTCAAGTAGACATGATTGCTGTAATATCACCAATCTGAAGCCTGATTGATAACGTCGTGCATGAGATTATCATCAACATCTGACATTTCAGACTACATAGGTATATAAGCGTTGTATTTCTTGAATCAAGTGTCGCCGATTGATGTTTCTATCGTGCGCTTGCGACTAATAAGTATAGGCTATTAGACAAGAAAATTAACTATTTGAAAGCAATTAAGGAAGTTAAGTTTGATTGTCCAGTAGAAATTTGATTCGCGAAATACAAAGATGAAACGCCTCTTTTCAAGTCTTTAGAACGCCTTTTTCGAAGAACGGACTGTGGTTGTATGACATACACAATAATTGTCCTTTGTCCTATGTGAAAGCTATTATTGCCATAATAACTGTGAACACCGAAACAGCAATAAAGTAAATAATTTCGTTAATTCGACTACAAATTATCAAAATGTAACATATTTCCTTGTAATGATTTAATCTAACTAAGCTGACAAGACAGGCTCTTCAAAAACAATTTAGATGGAATTAAAACAAAAGAAATCATTGAATAATGTTGGAAGTTGAACAAGACTTAATATGAACCAAACATCATCTTACTAGAAATAAGAGTGATGTACAACTACTTGTATTAGTCGATAGTCGTTACATTTAGCAAAACATGAATGAGGATTTATTTATTAAATGCCAAACGAGTTCTTATTATAAAAGACCTTTACATAGTAACATTGTGAGCAGCAACGCCTCCGGAAGTTGGCCAATGCAGATCTGCGCAGATGCATCAATTGATTTCGCATGCACAGATAACTATTGATCTGCAACCATTACCGAGACTGCCTCATGTTTGTCTAAATACACACATGGAAACTAACTTAAACATTATAGCATTAAATATATTGAACAACTTCTCAAGAATTGCAAACGAATGTAGGTCTTATAGTATTTGAGTTAAAGATGTCAATAAATGTAGCAAGAATTTGGACGTGCGTGCCATGTGTACCAGGATCGCAAAAATTGTAGAGGTTCGTTTAAAGCCGTAGGCGCCGGGGCTGACGCCGCGCCGGTCGAACTGGTTAATTGCCAGACATTATTTACTCCTAGTAGCATCTCAGGACTCATGAAGATTGATTACTGGGTTAAAAGACTTCTAATTCATAAGTTATCCTTCTACCTCGAAGGGACGTTTAGAAACTACGTATTAAGGCTAATTTCACAAAGTTAAATGGTATTTGAGCTTCCTGAAATGGTAAGGAATGCTGGTTAGTATTACAGCTGGTGAATAATATGAGAATCACGCTGGAAGACCCTTAGGAATGAATGAATGAATGAATCACCGCGCTCACATTAAATTCTGTTAATCTACAGTATACCTTTTACGATCTTTATTTGTAAGTAAAGCATTACCCTAATTAATTATTAATAGGATAGAATTAGAGTCTAGAAAGTGTGATTTTGCGCTTTCGTCTTGATTGTGTTTTTTAATAGGTTATCGGTTTAGGTTATACTTATTTACAACATTAGTTTTACATGATTCCTTATATGGGGTCGGTATCGAATACTCGTTAAAAGTAACGATAGAAAATGATTACTCCATCTCAACCATGTCACCAAATCTATTCATTTCAATCGATAAATAGTACTTAATACAATAACCAAAAAAATTATGATTACCACAACGATCTCAACATGACTAACACTCCGCTTGACAATTTGTACCGCCAACATACTGCCTATATATCGGCAGCGCTTCCCAAAGAATTGAGTTCCATACATATTGCGAACGAGCTTATAAGAACATCATCTATGCTGGTTTTTGCCAAGACCCCTAATGCTTTGATGAATGACCAGCAATGTCATTATCATGCACGTTACAAGCAATTTATCACTGAGAAGTTGGTAGGTGGCCGCACAAGGTGACGATGTACCACATAATTATAATTTGATTGGTTTTGAACACCATTTGTAATAGTCTTGTACCGTACTATACCGATCAGGTCAGGTGTTACTAGATCGGATGCATTTATATCGTAAATTGCCTTATCATAACGTCCAATGGCTATTCTATTAATAATATTGTAGTTTGTTGTGATTGCTTAAAGATACCGTTTGTGTTATTGTACAAATGTAACGTTTTATGCGCAATCATTGCGAGGTAAGGAAGGCCGGCTTTTTTATATTTAGGACACTCAGACAAGTTAATAAGTCTATGCAATCTTACGCTCAGCACGGGTAATGTCGAACAAGGGCTAAATAAGAATTACTCCAGTCTATTGCTGTTCCACTTCTGACTAAGGCCTCTTCTCATACCATGAAGGCACAAACTTACTCATGACCGTTCGGTGATTTCAGACTATTATGATTTCAGGTGCTAATTATATGTCCAGCTTTCATAACAATTTTCTTCATCGATTTTAGTGATTGATATCCTAGATAGTACAATGTACTTGCATATTAATTGAAAAGATAACATTGGTACTGCTAGGTGAATGAGAGGCGGAGCCATTAACACTCCTCACGACATTCAAAAAATCGGGCTACAGATGTCGACGTGAAATTATTTTATAGACCCTGTCGCAGTTTCTATTCTGTCCATTTTTATCTTAATGTCCACCGAACTCTACCATTGAAAACGTTGAAAAACTGGTCCAGTTTAAAGCCTACAATGTTGAAATAAGTCGTACCTACCATTGAAAAATAACATCTGGATTTTGCTCTTAACGTTGTAAGTACCGATGTAGTTCAAGTGACCATGAAAGCTGTTAAAACTTGAGCGCATTTCACTTATTTCGGCTTGCACGTTCTTAGTGCACTCGACGTGTTTGCGACCATTAACAAGTTTTGTTTACATGGAAAAAACCGATCTTTCTAAGGCACTTTACTGCTGGTACATGTAGGTTTTTTTTTAAATAAAAACCTACACGTAAAAAAAAATGCTAAACCTAAATAAGGTCAAAAAAAATGTCTTTTAAGTAGAAAAATAAGTCATAAATAAGTGAAATCCATTTAGATCTAAGTCATGCTTATCCAAATACTTCATCGTTTACAAACAGAGTTTAACCAGCCATGGCTAATGAGGTCCTTGAGAAAAGAGGTCTCTTGAGACAGTTAGGTCGGGTCTCCGGTTATAGGTAAGTATGCAAAATTGCTAATATTTGCTAACCCACTGGAATAGGCTTCTGAAGATTCGGCATTGAGAATTAACCGCTCTGAACCAAAATCGTTAGTTGTACAGAGTACGTTATGAGCATTTAAATAAAATATCATTTAGAATAATTTGATATTATTGATTGATAGAAGAGCAACACACGTTTAGTATATGGTGCTAAGTGCGGAAACCGAGTATGTACCCCAAAAAAGAAGAAGAATTTATTACGATAAAATTATTGTTAAAATTTTAGTGCTGACAACCGACTGTGCAAAGCGACTTTTGTTTAAACGCAGACATAGATTCTATGCAGCAATAAATTATAAAATCATACTTCAACGTTTGTAGTCTTCCAATGTACAACGTTTTGTACATTGGAAGACTTGTTCATGGTAAAATCAATGACTAGTAATGTAGGTACGGGTTCCTTACCTTGCCTCCATACAAAAGATCATAAATATTTACGCTGCCCAAACACATTTCTCCATTATTTCTCAAATCACTAAGTTTTACAGGCGATTAATTATGCGCATCATAATTTAAAACGGTATAACGCACATCAATGGTAGTACAAGCTAACAGAACAGAAGCGAACAAATATACCGGAAGGTTCACAAACCACATAGCTGAGTAAATAGGGCCACGTGCCAAGTACTTGGTAATTATTTTTATTCCTCTTGATTTCCATTATAGTAGATGATCGGTCTAGTAAGCCGCGGAGCTGTAATGTTTATCAAACATAGATCGTCAAATAGTGGTGTTTACTCGCCAAAGATTGCCACGCACCATTAGACATGTATGAACTATCCGAGTAAAGTTTTTCGGTGAAATGTTTGTTATCCCTGCGTCTACGCTTTTGTGGAAGTTGTCGAGCAACTTTAGGGGACCACTTATTTCTACGAAGCATCCATGTTCATACACTTAAGCTTGCTACATTTTTTTGACACAAGTTGGTGTAGGTATTTTTTAGCAAACATGTAAATTTTGTGCATGTAGATTTAAAACATTTTGCTCCAGCTTTTTCGGTTTTAGTCGTATTAAGAACTTGTAATGTAAATTAGAATTGTTGAGTGTTTCCCGGTATGAGTTTTACGGTAATTTTATAAGCTATTATGTGCGCCTTTAAGGGAATTCAATAACAAATGTCATGAGATGGAACCTTGGAGTCCATTTTCATACACGTCCAGTATCCATATCAGATCGCGATCAGCTAATTACAGCATTGGTATATGTTATTCGGCGTCTGGATCCACTGCTCCTTAAAATATCAATAAAGTAAGATGAGGCCGTAAAGTTTATCGACAATTTAAGGCTCAAGTCTGAGCATAAGGTCGATGATTCTCTAAATGTTAAAAGCTTCAGGTCATCAAAACGGCAGATGAGAAGCTAAAATAACGCAAAGCGTATCATGTGAACACCGACTTCTTTAATTATTTTAAATGCGCTATTCTCAATTATTAGTTAATAATTATCTTTTGAACTGTTTCCGAAAAGCAATATCGTCTAAGTAGAAAGTCTAGTCTCGGCAGATTTTAATAAATTATTTCGGGTGGTCATTAGTTCATTAACACGCTGATTTTTAAATAACATTTAAATTGAATGCGTGAAATATGACCAACTTATTTTAAATAAATCAATCACCGTAACATTGCAGAAGGAGCAATCACAATCAATCAACTCAACGTCTAATTAAAGTAGTTTAGCTGTCTTTCATTGGGAAGTTACTCGTCAATCGTCATTAAATTTTCCTATCCGTACTTATGAGAGAAATGGACTCTAATTCTTTGTTGTTGCAATCAATCAATATTCATAATCGTTTTGTATCTCTATCGACATCAAACAATATGTTTAATGGTTAGAAACTAGAAATCAACTAAAGCCATATGAATGAAATGAGTCAAGACGATAAAGCAGTCAAGTGAGCACGTCGTAATCGTAATGATTTAAGTTTAGTTCGGTGCCAGTCTTCACGTCCTGACTGACTTCTAAATCACAGTATTTACAGCCAGCAACATCTAGAATATTTAAGAAACCTTTCGGCAACAATTCACAGGAACCTTCCATACAGTCTTCAGTACAGTTAATTTCGTACAAAAACTTTAATTAGATACAAACAATCATTGCTGGCTGTCAGTTCGTCTAGTTATTATTTCTGTCAAAGTATGTGAAGACGTTACCGTGTGAACGTTGTTCTGATCGTGACGAGTGACGTCAGAACAATTGTCGATCGCTTGTTATTGTGTTGGGTGTTCGCCGCGAGAAGGTTCTCATGGTGAAGTAGATTTCGCGTATACGCGTGACTTTGCGACTCTTTCTATTGCCGTGCTGATACATTCTACATTTTTTCGCAACATTATTATCATACAGCAACTAACTACTTTTTCCATGAGGAAAATTGTATACATACTTGAGTAATTAATTGGTGCAAATGTTCCGATCACAATTAAAATTTAATAGGATTACAGTAGGTGTAATTTACTTCATAACTTACTTTGATAAAGAGACTTGGTAAATTGATGAAGCAGTACAATGCGAGATGGATAAGAAAACTCAGTTCAAGACAGAGTTTTGATAATAAATCGTTCTTTAGAAGGCAAACAAGAAGTCTTGCCTACAAATTGATGAGTATCACTTTTCTACAGAATTATAGCTATTTATTTATTTATTTAAACTTTATGCACACATGTACAATTTATAAGAATCATTTCACTGAATAGGTAACACATATGTTAATTTGACTGATTTTAATGGTGATAATATATTTACTTAAGTTCGTATAATACACAGGGTAAAGTTTCAATGGACACTGAAGGAAATCTATAAATATTGTTTGTTTTTAAAAATAAAGTAAAAAAAATCTATTTTAACGATTTAAGTTTTCTTCCAGGGCCAAATAAAACTATGTATAATCGTGGTCTAGTAAATGTATGGTGAGCGATATTGTTGTCCTATGAATTATAAGCTTAATAATTAATTATAATATTATGGCGGATTCTGAAATTTTAAGTACTTATGCTAAAATTAGCTGCGTTTGGTAATTAAGTTTATAAGCGCCAGAAATTGTACTAAAGTCGTATAAATTTTATAACATATCAGTAGCAGATAATTTACATCATGAGGTTGGAACGAATTAATAAATGTAAGATAAACTTGAGATTAATGTTATTTGTATTACATTGGGAGGTTCTCATTTTATAGGTCATCAATTTTGGACGCCTGTAGATCGGTGGAATCTTGTTGACATTTATGATTGGTGCTTTCCTTATAAGTAAGTATGTACAGTCAGCAAAGTATATAAGTATACAGGGCCGTCATCTACAATTGAGGTTTACTTGAAAACCAATGAATGTATTCCAATGAAATTTAACCCAATTGAAGAACTAGTAATTTTCTGCTATAGTTTAATTTTTTATTAGAGAATATCCGTGGGTTTTTGAGAAAACTTAAACTGTATCTGACGGCCCTGTATACTTATATACTTTGCTGACTGTACCTAAGCAATAAACAGGTGATCCAATTAGCTGTTTTTTTATTATGTTGTTAATAAATTGCGAACCTTTTTATAGAAAGTAATAAGCAGCAAAACATTTTCATGTGGCTTACACTATCAGAAAGTTATGTTCTCATTCTATTTATCTTCTATCTCAAGACGTCCTAACTATACTTATAACACAAGTTCTAGCTCTTTATAATAAAATGTACCAGTAAAAAATCGGCCGATTTTGACGGGACCTGCGTCAGAAACGGCCTGTTCAATTTTATCAATATTTAATTTTATTTACCTATGTGTGAAATGAAACGAATCTATTAATTATGTTCTGAAGTGTGTTGATTAGTATTCATTCATTAAAGTAAGGTATTTCACATAATAGTTTTACAAAGATTTCCCGTAAAATTGTGTACCATCAGCTATATTAAAATTATATTACAAACTACTTGCTGATTTATAGCCACTAAAATTAAAATTTTCGTAAATCTATAATATTATCTTTTCACTTAAATGATTGCTTTTGAAGATGAAAAGAGGTACTTACTTAATTTAGCAGGTAGCTTTAACTATGAAAGAAATCAACAAATGTTATATGGTCCCAACTGTTGCTAAGGCATTCGAATATACCGGCAGTACTAAATGCAGTATTTACAAATAAGTTAATATCGTTAATTAATGAGTTTCGAGATTTAAAAAATGTACATATAGTTGGTGACTTTAGCCCCTCTAGTTGGTAACTTCAGCCCCTGTGTTTTGTGTCACAAAGACAATTAGATTAGATAAATTTTCCCTTTCTTTTGGATGGGAAATCAAATGACTTCTTACGCTCTGGGCGAAGCAGAAGGGAGTTCCAGACTTTTACTGCCTTACGCGCATCCGTGTTCCTTCTGCGCCCTGTGCGTTCCAGGGCCGTAGTAACTCTTTCGGACTAATCCCGCAATAGATAAATTTGCTCTTTTTGATCAATGCTTACTTTTAGCCCCTGAATACCCAACCGTAGCGAAATCTTTTACAAAGCAACATTGATATCTACTTAATTACAATATTGACTAACGCCAACTACCACCCGCGTAGACTACAACTAATTTCCATACGTTTGAGCTGTCAAATTCAAAATTCGAATCGCAGAACTCGATTTTTTTCTTACTTTATGGCAGCCGTCAGTTATGCTGAACCTACCAGTATTCAAGTATATGTTTGTCAAGCTTGCAGTGGACAATGACCATCGTTAGACTTGACCTCAGACGTATGCCACGTTGACCCGTGAGATTTACTTGGAATTTGTTGCTTGGATAATTTTGACCAGCTTGGACAATGAGATAAATACTTAAGTTACATTTTTTTTTTCATATAAAAGCTTTGCCCTTTTCAATTTCTACTAGCTGAGTACGTTAAGGTGCGTTTTTTTACATGCAAACTCATATATACTCACAAATGATGAAAGCCAAAGAATGTCTTTCAACTTTCAACTAAACCATCTACTGGCGCTATAAAATTGTCAACGAGAATAGAATAGAAGAAACGTTTATTGTCTCCAGTATTACAGCTAATAAAGCACTTAAAGCTAATTATTATAATTTTTCTTTTAAACGTTTCAAAAGCTACTTCTCTATTTTCTTGCGCTCTTCTCAATATCTGTAGCAAAGTTGCTCTAAAGGGAATAGGTATTAGAAAGACAAAGTAGTATAACAAACCAGACAGTTGTTGGCGCAGATTTTTATCTGCGGCGGTAAAGTGCTCAGAGCTTAGACATTGAGCCCTCGCGTCTTTACAACAGTTGACGATTTAAGAAACTTACGTATAATCCTATAATGTGGCACGCCACGCCACACGTGCTTATTGGACACAGTTCATCCTGTACTGCTACGTTGAGACGTTTAGCCAATGAAAATGCACGTTGTGGCATCGGATGTTACAAGTGTGCTGCGGCTTTTATTGTTTCTTATTAAGAAGGGACCCTATGGAAGAATACTTTGTTGTTAAAAATAATTTCCTAGTAAGTAATTTTTGCTTCTTTTATGATACTTGAAAAGTATTGTCTATTTAGTATTTCGATTATATCCTGGGTGGGCTTGAATTTATGTTCAACTTGCAAATCCATTATCGTGTACATTTCTGAAAACATCTAGCTAGAATATATTTATCTTACCTTGGCAGGGAAATAAGAGTTACATCATTTTAAGAAAAAGATTTTATTTACAATCTACATTATAATTATGCGATAAAAATATTTCCAGTGAATAATCAATATTCACAAAAAAAAAGTTTTTATTAATCTTGGTATGGCCTAATTTAGATGTTAGGTCATACCTTGGTATGGTTTGCAACCTTAGCTAGCCTTAGTTACTTAATGTATCTTACCGAAAAATCTTGAAAAGCCATCCATACAAAGTAATTTACCATGAGACAACCGATTACAACAGTTCTAAGTAGCCATAAAGTAACTCTCAATTGAATAAAGACCGCACGTGGCGTAACCCGTTCGAAGACATTTCAATCCAACGTTTTATTCTATTAATTTGTAATCCGAATACTGTGCGTATAAAATGAAACGATTCGCTGCGCTCTTGAATTTAGTTACGTGTCGTTATTAGTAGTGTTCATACTGTTCATGTTCTGTTGGGGAAATTGGCAGGAAGTTTCCAGAAGGTCCAGTTAACGAAAATTCTAAAATTCAGTTCAGTTTTCCTCCTTCCTTCCTATCAGCTGAGTTTTTATCTTAAACACGCTTTTGTGACGAAGAAAACTAACAATCTTGGTTGACTAGTAAAAATGTGTTGCTCAGCGCAAAACTCGGTTACGTCAGGACCAACCCAGCTATTATGTTTTTTCAGCCTTTCAGTTTATATTCAGTTCCCTTCAAAAATAGTTAGTTCTAAAAGTATTAGATAAATTTCCCAAACTAAAAATAGCTAAATCTGAATTCCTTCATCTACTTAAACATTCTACTACAGAGTAGTATTATACAACAGTACTGAGCCTTCTGCACTTATTCGTATCATTGGTACTTATTCCGCATCTTCATGTAACGGATGGATGCGCGTGAGTGTGCCGCTTCGATCCCCTAGCATAATCGACTGTGTCTAGATTACACACGCACCGCGTCCCGACGTGACGCGACATCGGCTCGGCGCGGGCGCAGATGTCTGCTTTTATACAGATAATTGCTTATCTCCCTTCTGATACCAATGTGAAATGAGAGACGATTGATGCGAATTGATTTGTATTAACAGTTTCTGATGGTAGATTTCCAATAACCTATTTATCGGTGGATCTATTTAGAGATAGATATTTGACGTAAGCTTCATACATAACGTGACAGAATTCTATCTCAAAGCCAAGTTCGCAGACAGATAAGTTATTGGAAACGGAGGTGCTAAGGTAGGTTTGGTTTCAATCTAATGGCCTATTCTGAACACATGAAGAAGCGTATGTTTCTCTTTGCAATACGGTAATAGTTATAAAAGTAATTCCGGTTCTCAAGAAAGAACAGATTACGTTAGCTAATAAATGATAAATCAATTGACCTTTTGAATGTAGGTAGGTAGGTCAGAAGGATTAGAATTGTTAACGGGTATTATATAATTTTTAAGTAATCCTTTGGATTATGTAAGTACATATATTTTTTACGTAATTTGGTTCAGAAATATGAACAAACAAAATGCATACAGGTTGAACTAAGAAACTCAATAAAATTGTTAAAACCCCTATTTAGATTACAAAAGGATACTCAGCAAACGAAAGAAAGGTAAAATTAGCTTATCTTCAATATATCCTACCTTCCCTTTCCCTACATAAGGTCAAATCTATCAGGCGGATCTTTGATAATGACACTGCATTATTCTAAGATCGACTTAAGATAATCCAATGCATCGTCTAACGGCTTGACGTGTAATAAGGGAGCACACAGTAACTAATGACTTGCCATTGCGAGTAGCGCTTAGGATAATAGCACAAAGTACAGCTACACTACCCATATATTCATTTGCCTAGCCCCAAGGGCAAAATCTTAGAACTGTACAAACAGTCAGTTACTTTCCGTTTAATAATATTGTTGAGAGATGCAGGCCACGCCTTTTGTTTTGAAGAAGTTTCTAGAGTAGCTTGTCAGGCATTTCATCTTTGTTAAAGACTAGCTAGTAACTCTCCCCGTGGTTTCACGTAATATTACATAGTGTATAGCATCCGACACAAAAAACATTTTTCCAATCGAAACCATAACTTCTTGAGATTAGCGCGTTCAACTAAACAAATAAACTTTTCTGCTTTTGCAATATTAGTGACCCTGATTGCTAAGCCGGAGGTCGGGGGTTCGATTCCCACCCAGGACAAACTTTGTGCGATGAGCATGATTGTGATACCGACCCTAAAGCTTTATCCGTTTTGAGACGGACCTATCAGCAAACGTGCTTACAGCCACGAAACTAATGGGGTAGCTTAATCCTAAGTTATAAATTTATTATATTAGCTACTTGCCTAATAAACGGATATCAATCAAATAAATAATTTATTTAAATTGCTTTGCGGTTCTCAAACCGTGCATTTCAATGCCGAAAGGATAGACAAATTGAAAAGATATATTTTAAAAGCTCATTTAAATTATGTAAAGGTATATTTTATGGCAGTGGGAATTCAGATAGCTTTCTTAGGAAGCTTTATCGCTTCATGGGCTATTTTACTATCTACTTGTAGGCAAATTTATTTTTTATAATTTATTATATTTTATGTTCAAACACCGTACAGAGGCGGACTGAATGCCTCAGACATTTTCCGCCAGTCTATCTTAGAATCGAATACCGTTCAAATCACAATAAATAACGTTCGTGTTACATTAATATCTAATACTAAAAGGATGAGTTTGAAATGAAAAATAATGGTTAAAATTGATTTAGTTACCTAGTCAACAGTGCTTTTATTGCCTTACTTATATTGGTTCATCTAACGCTTTTTGCTCAATGTTACTTAAAATTGACTCGCACCTGAGCAGTTACTTGGATTTACTATAAGTAAAGATAATTACTGTATAAAATCATGAAGAAATAAAACAATCTGAAAGAAAACATTTTCTTGTTTAAGAGTTCTCTAATTTTTTTTTTTCAAGGTTTTCTATGGTAAGTTACTTTGAAGTAGAACCGTCTGACTGCATATCAATTTGTATGGGGAACTCGAATAATTTTGTATTTTATTACCTTTTTTAGTATACTGTGTAAAATTTCGCGAGTCTACCTATTTCAGTTCAAAATATTGTAACAGACCGACTGACAATGCGATAATTAAAAAATGTTACTTAGCACTTATTCTGGCTTAGCCAAGTAGTTATTTACTTACTTTGTGGCCATGTTCCATCTTTAAGTTTGTCAGTTGTGCGACAGTGACAGTTCTATTACTTCGTAACGTATATTTACTTAGGCCATAGTCTTTTGGTACAGAACCCTAAAGATTATAGTTGTCGATATTGGGCACACTTCGAATGATAAATCGGATATTAACCGCCTCGGCGACCTTTTGTACACCAATGCTATAAGCAGATAAATAAGTAACCTCTCGATTCGACTGACAAATTACATTTTAATTTAATACTACTTCGATCACAAAACAAAATTACGTTACGCCTTCCAAATTATGTAAACCCGACGCAAATTGATGTTAAACCGTCTTTAATGAGACACTAACCAGCACTTAATCTGCGGTTTACTTTGACGAGAGTAAATTAAAGGTTAACAGAAAAACCAAACATATTGTAACGCCTCCTATTAGAAATGATTTGGTAAACTTATTTACACAATCATTACAGTGTAAAACGCATCGTTTGCATCTATTAGAGATGGAATGTTAAATGGTGGGCATTGACAACAAACAAGTGAAGAGAACAACAAGAATTTACGTCAATAAGTACTCGTATACACAACAATATTCCCATTTGTGCTATTGGGTTTTTAACTAGCAATTTCTCTGTAGTTAGAACAAAGTTTGTGATGCCTCATGCCTTGGAAAATACCGCTATACTGTTCCAGACCCTCGCACAAGCCAGAAACAATAGTGGGGTCCGCTAGAAAGATTCCTGGAGAAAGGATTCAACTGTCTTGGTTCCCGTAACGAGATTAATCAGAAAAGCACAGCGGGGGTGTGAGAAAACATAAGTTATCACATTCATATAAAGCAGAGAGAGCCTCAGAAAGCCTTTGGCAATTACTTTGGCGTATTGTATTAATTTTTCCCGGTTCTATCGCATTGTCGTCCTATCCGATTGGATGAGAGTTAGGGAAAATGGAGTGCAAATACAGACATTTGCGCACTAAATATCTCTTGTATACTTGGGCAATCTTCATTGCCAGATTTACCAAACATAATATCGGTGTATCTTTTGTAAATCTTAGTAAGTAAATATAATATCAGTTTTAAAACAATTTACTAAAAAAATACAATGATGACAGCTTTGACAGACGATTAACATAACGACAACTTAATCGCTGGCATGCGGTTAAATTGATCCGATTTACCGGTCAGTTATGTCGTCGGTAATCTATAGATCGATTCATTGTGTAAAAAGTTACATGTTAAATTATTTTGATGTTGCATTGTGGAAGACAGAGTGACTAAATATTTATTCATAAAATATTAGCCGTCGACTTTAAGAAAAAAACCCGGAGTTTTGTTTCTTTAAATTTATATTCCTCAGAATAATGACAAACGACGTGGGTGCATGGTCTTCTGAAGAAAACCCGCTGCATACATCCTGTAATGTCGTCATTGTTTTAGGTTTATACCTTTAACTATAAAAAAACCTTTTAAATCAGAAAAGAGTTGTAAAATACCTTCTAAGCGAGATGTTTATAGCATAATTGTTTTTAAAGATCGCAGTATTGTAGTAGTTTTATAATGTTTCTTTCAATTATATAAGTAAGTATTATTACATCTGTTATTGTACCTTTTGTCCTCATAGTGTTTACGACACGACAACCATTTCCAAAAGAGGTGATAATGTCTAAATCTACTCGCTCAAGAGCTGTTGTTGGGACATCTCATAAATATGAAACGTTGTGAAGTTTGTGCTTGTGTCAAACGCATCAAAAAGCCGAGGCGTCGCGATGGCTCGTCACATAAACAGTAGGCCGACATTCGGTAGCAGTACACAAACGAGGCGTTATCGCAAACGAGGCGTGTTGGCGAGCCGTCGACGTGCCTCGACTTACGGCCGCGGTTCAACACTTAATTGAAACATGCTCTACATGTTTACTTGTTCGTATGGTATAACCTGTTGTTGTTATGGACCTTTGACCGGTTAAATGGTCAACAAAAAGTAGAAATTTTGGAGTACGCTGCAGTGTTTCTGGTTTGTTTACGTGTTTAAAGAAGTTAGCTAGTGTACAGTAGTACATATTTTTTTTTAACTACAAACTTTCTTTTTCTTTGTTGTAACCCATGTATGAGGGTCGTAATCAGCATCAGGGGAAATCCTCTGGAGCAGAAAATTTACCCCCACTACTGCATTTATTACAACAGTGTAGAATTTGGAGGATGACTCTATTCTTCATTACTAAAACTTACTTTTGAAAAACTAAACCCGTTCATGAACGACGGTTTCGTATGCGTTGATTTAAACGAATATCATAATTATACTTCAATACCGCAATCTCATTGTTGGCATCAATAGAATGTTATCTTCAATTGTACTAAGTTTTGTTTCCTCATTCTGCCAAAAATTCCGATCCGAATTTCGATCATTCTGCCAAATGATCGAAATCGGCTACAATTAAATATTACAACTGGCAATCTTTATTTAACAGTACGTTTAATTTCAAACTAACCTACATAAAGTTGCAGGGCACAGGTTGTCTTTGTTTGTTTAATAGTCTTATGTTACTTTACTATATAACGGTGACACCTTGACCGTGATGTCGCATACAGATTCAAAATTAAAAGATTATCAAAGGGAAGTTAGTTGTTTTACTGATTGCAATATAAATGTTTGATATGGCCGTGAGTGAGCTTATTGCTTTTAATAAGTTTTTAACGGTTTAAGGGAAATCAGAGGTGTCCAATTGCTGTCCCGTTTTGTCATGAGAGTGAAACAATAGAGAATTTATCTGCATTTGCGCACACGCCTGTACACTATAATATCTTCGACAATGTAGGTTTTCCTGTAATCCATATGAAAAGAAATATTTAATTTTAGGAGTTATACTAGTACGTCAAGTATACCCTCTTATTACAATAGTTTTAAATGTTCAAATATATTTTAAAAACGCAATACTGTTCGATTGTAGGATCTTTAAAAGGTACCTAAGTATACAAAGTTGTTACCTTGTTACGACCCAAGTATTTTATAACCCAAGAAAACGATTAAATATTAATTTATAACCCTTTCAAGTTAACGAGACTTACCTACTAATAAATCGGGAAAACTCTTTTTAAATGTCTACTTAAACCTTCGAAAGCACGTGATTCGAGACACAATAGAAAGACAATATCAGCGCGACAGCCGGCTGGCTGTCGCTTGGCCGTCGAAAGGCCATAAGAAACGAAAGCCTTATTCAAGTCCAAACAATTTGGTTGTGTCTTGTCTCATCATTCACAAAGTGCGTCGTTGATGGCGTCAAAGGTAACAAAGTGCAGTCAGATGATGATCTTATGTGGTATTGGTAACCGAACCTAGAGCATTATTTCAATAGATATTTGTCATACCTGCATTAGTTGCCTGTAAAGTGTAAAACAATATCTCTAGTCTGCCAGCGGGCCTTGTCCCATAAACCGTAATAGGTAATGAGTTGAAGTTTTCACACAATTTCTACTACCTATTTATTTTATTTATTTCAAAAACGTGTTTTTTCAGCGTTTTATGCCAGGCCGAAGTGCGGAACCCTAATGTTTGTAAGTAGCCACATAATATCATAGGTATCTCTACCTTTTGTCAAAGTACTAGTTTTTTTATTTATTTGCAGATCAAAATTCAAGTTATATTAATATGCCTTAGCCTGTATTGACCTTTATAGAATGCAATGACCGATCGTCGATCATTACAGGTTGGCGAAGAGATAACATGCTAGATGCATTGTTACATAAAAATCACATATTATGCAACAATTCATGACCTTTATGTATTGAAAGTAATATATACCTAATTAAATGATATTGATATTATATTGAATAATATTATGTTGTAACTGATACTGAATTTGAAATACTCCCAGAAAGTTAAGTTGCGTTTTTCGAAAAACAAAATTATTTTCCTGAAGAAAAAGTGCCAAGTTGCGTAAACTAATAAAGAAAAAACCAAACTAAAACCAACGACAATTTTATTAACCACGTATCTTAATAAAAATCTATTATCAACAAAATCGAACCAGCTAGTCTTGGTACTAATAAAATTTGCTCGGACATATCAGCTGCAACACGCTTCTAGAGTGGCGGCGTGTTGCCGCTGAATCTCAATTAAACTCACTAATGACTATATCTAAATCACCGACCTACCCGTCTTTAGATTGTATCGAGTGAGATAATTTGCATTCGCTTTATTACCGAGACACCAGCTTGAGTAATTTATGTCTGTTACGAACTAATGTGTTAAGACAATGCTTTATCTATCCCCGTGTCTTTAATTAACACTTCTATGTAAATAGGCTTAGTTTTGCGTAAGCGAATCAATCCGTTTTAAACTGTCGGCTATGGCTGTAATAGGCGAGACGACTAAAAAATAGTACATTTATGTTTGCCTAATGTACTGAACAGCTGATATTTTTTTCCTGATTCCGGCTTTACTCACATAATAAAAATTCGTTGTTATCATGAGCACATTCACGTGTTAAGTATCGTACACTAATTACTAGTCACCCTTTATACTAAGTACACGGCAGACTCTGAGTTAAAATAGCCTCACTAATGGTGGAATAGACAATAGACCAAATTGCGCGCACGCGTCAGAGTCACGCAGGCTTCCTCTTACTAAGTGACGTCTAACATGCACTTTGAAGAAAGAAAAATTTCATGCAGGCAAATGGTTAGGTGCCCTTATCTTTACTATTTATTTATAATCATAATCAACGATTGTAAGTACATTGGACATATTATATTAATAAGTTAGACGTAGTTTAATTTATGTAACAAAGGATTTTGGATTGCATCGCTTTGCACAACTAATCTCAGTCTTAGATAAATATTCATTTCTTAGCACTTTAACTTAGCTAATCTCCGTCTTTATCTTGCTATAGTAGTTTTACAATTGTGTAAAGGAGACAGTAGTATTGCTTTGTTGAAGCACTTGCTAAGCAATTTCTTTTTACCTCTGCCTCAGTAAATTTTTCTAAGCTACGAAGAACACTTGACGGTTTTTTAGTCTACGTATTTTCTAACCATAATAACGGTAAGTATAGCTAAATTAATGGTGTTGTTAATTTTCAATAAAGTCATTCGATAAGAAGCTAATACAATTTAACAAAAATTAATACAACGTGTTATATAATGAGGTTCCAACCACATCCTGAAGTGTAAAGATACTCGTCCCTACTTCAAGCAATTAAAACATTTAACCAAATGAAAGGAGTCTGTGGCTCGTCACAGTACATTATGACACTGACAGTTTTTAACGTCAAAAAATTGCCATTGAAACGTCGTCAATATTTCCTCTGGCATCCATAGTTTAACAAATGTAGTCTTTAAACTTAAATCTAACCCGTTAGACTACACTTTAACGGTTTAGACTTAAGTATAAAGACTTAATATTCACTTACTAAACTATAGGGTGCCGTATATGGGAACATTGACGGCGTTGTGTTTATTGATTGCAAGTTTATTTATTAATAAAGACATTTTATAGATATACTAGCTTTTGCCCTCGGCTTCGCTCGCGTTAGAAAGAGACAAAAAGTAGCCTACCTATGTTACTTTCCATCCCTTCAACTATCTCCACTTAAAAAATCACGTCAATTCGTCGCTCCGTTTTGCCGTTAAAAAAAGACAAACATACAGACAGGCATATAGACAGACAGACACACTTTCCCATTTATTATATTAGTATGGATAATCAATACCTGCAAATAGCAACAATGTTATTATTTACCTCATTACAATCCTGGCGTCGATCCTATGCAAATGGGAGGTGCCTACGTACGTAACATCATTACAGTATCTTGCCCATTACGTCTGATTGATGAACCGCCTAGCCGTGGGCTTCAAGACACATCATCTTGTTTATGTTCATTGATCGCACTTATCACACATCTTTTAGATACAGCCGGTGTAATTAATGATCTACCGATACACGAGCTACTTACATTAGTTAGTATTATACGGTTAATGAACATATTTGTTTTACTGTTTGTCAGATTAATTGGTCAATCAACACTTCGATATACAAGCTCCTTAGATTAGTTAGTTTTATACGGTTAATGAACAATGATTTGTTTTACTGTTTGTTAGGTTAATTGATCAATCAACTGTTCGAGCTGTTGCTGTGGTCTTCTCCACATTTTTTTTGCAGTTACGCTTCTTCAACACTTTCATTTCATTTATTTATTTATGAAGAGAATTTCCTGGCATTCTAAACAATTGCCAATTAAGGTCCTGTCAATCCCATATACCTACCAAAATATATTAATTTAAAGCCGCAACGGTGAACAAGCATGGTTAGATTGAATGGCAGAGACAATGGTGCCGATTCTCTTGTGCACAAACTATCGTAAATTTAAGTTAAATGCATCTTTCTCTTTCCGTTTCATTAAGAAAAGGACAGAAGATCAAATATTAGTTAAGTCCTGTCAAATTTAGACACTCCATAGATAATTTAGACGCAATTTAAAAACATGGCGTCTAAATATACGTCAATTGTCATGAGGCGCTGTCTAATTTGACAGGATTAAACTAAAATGTATCTTCTGTCCTTTTCTTTAAGAAATGGAAAGAGAAAGATGCACCTAACTTAAATTTACGTTAAGTTGTGCACAAGAGAATCGGCACCAATAGCGCATTCATTATTGTGTTAGTCGAAGACCGAAGCGCTTACTGTGTTCCGACCGGTAAAAACGTTTTGTCGCCTCACTAGACAGACGGTTACCCGATTTTCGCATCAGGTACAAACAATTTCGACGTCAACTTTTTACAGAATACGGACTTACGAAGAGTTTCTTTTCCAGTACCGTATTTTGAAGTAGATAGAAACTCACGTAGTGGTAAATTGTTTCAGTTGCGTTTTAAGGAACGGTAATGGGGCAAAAGAATTTCTGGATCGTATCGTGCTACAAATTAGATCTCAATCTTATGAGTTTTTAGTTTCAGTCTAGAATGGTCATGATTGATTTTGTATAGCTAATCTCATCAGCAGTTGATAGCGATTCCTTTTAATCGACCTTTTTTGTGCAAGATATTAGTCCCATAAATTGGTCTTTGATCTTAAGGCTTTATACAAAAAGTTACACCAAACTCGTTATGAAACGTTATTGGAAAATTACGTTATAAAAACGTTATTAAATTATCTATTGGAAAAAAATCAACGTCAAACGATGTTGATTTTTTTCCAATAATGTACCTGAGGACCAGACTTTACGAAGAATTAATATTCATTGTTTTGAATATTCATTGTTTTGAAACGCATAAAAGAGAGCGTTCATTCGGAGATGTATTAATGAGACAGCTGCTGTACGGAAGTATCGTCTGTTATGACTATCACCGCTATTAAAGAGAAGCAAAAAATGTAGTGTTAGGTTTGATAGAAGCGAGAAGCTTAATCGTATCCGCGTGGTGGTTAACCATCGCTTACCGCGGCTACTCGCAGGTTTATAGGAGGAAATTAAGCCCTAGAATTTTCAGAAAAAGTGAATAAAAAGTTTGTCAAAGAGAAAGGTTCAGGTAGTGGACCTGCTAAATATATTTAGCAAAAAATCAAGGATCTTTTTGGTATTTCCACATTGTGCGGTCACTCTGTCCATAAGGTCGCATTAGTGAAACGTGAGTCAAGTGCTTGTCTGAACTCTCTGATCTTACCCATTAGGTACTTGGCATTGAACCAGAATATGAAAGTTAATATCAAACATTGTTTACGCATTTCAAGAATCACAAAAACATGTACATATAAATTGATCTCCCGTATAGATTCTTGAATAAATCTTGTTATATGGAAAACTTTCATTTGTCCGGTTACAAATGCTAATATCTAAGTTGACGTATTACGATACAAGTTGTTCATTCGTGGTCTCAGTTTTCACATGCGGTTTCCTTGTAAGGATGCGAGCAGCATAATGGGCTTGTTTGACGGAAAGCTGTCTAGAGTAAATTCTATTCCAAGTTACTGTGTATGCCAATGATATGTCTATGATATTGTACACTTTCATTTTATACGAATTGTAATAAAGAACTTTTTTTGAACGTATAGACATGCTCATCTCGCAGTTCCAGTCGCAGTCCACAATAATTAATTGATGAAGTCTGTATATGGCAAGTAAAGATATTTCCGAAGAGTAAACAACAGTCAATTCGATAGAAATCTCATCATTGTCTCCTTAATTCAAGAATTCTCGTCTAAAATGTGTGACTATAAAATCTTATATTAATCGCTCCGTTCGTGCAAAATTTGAGCTACATAAAACTATTGTAAAACTTGAGAAGATTTGACCTTGACCTGTGGTTTCACCATCACAATCATGCTAGTCTTTGTCTGTATCGTGGGTCGTCATCGCCGCGATGCTATTGTGCTACGAACAATATTGTCAAACCTTGTTAAGAAAGCGACATAGCAACAATACAGATACTTGTTCGGCAGATAACTTAAGAAATCACAAATGCAACGATTGTCTTCAGTGACAGGCCAAAGGTAACGGGCGGATATGTATGGTTTTGTATTTATAAAAACTTGATTATGTTCCTAATGTATAAATTATGAAAAATACCATTTTGATGAATCATAAAGGTGCGGTACCAGATAAACTATTATTAAATTGCAAATTACTGTTTCATAACGTTAACTGCAATTACGTTTAAAACTAAATTTAGGCACAATTTGACAGTAGCATATTTAATAAGCACTAAGCATTCGTAATTAACGGTGTTGGGAACATTTTTTAAGGCTGTTGATTCCTCGTAGGCAACCATAATGTCGAATTAATGAAAGAAAAAATAACGGTTACAATGTTTATTAGAACCCGTTCGGCTGTAATATTTTGATGAGTATGGGTTTGTAAAAAACGCCTTAGACTGAGAACGAGGACAAAATGGAAGCAATGGCTTTATTAAAAGATGTATTACTATCTAACAACGGACAGTATGGTCAGTCAGCACCTCAGCACATACATGCTTACAATACTTGTAAGCATAGTATCGATAGAAATATTGTACGTATTTTAGTAACTGAATGGGGCGTATAATTGAGATGTATATTTCAATCCTTCTGTAAAATAAGGAATAACATTAAGACTCTCCTCCATGTTCCACATTCACTGGTAAACTAGACATGTATTGTTCTGTCCACATGAGAACTTACATAAAGCAGGGCTATAAAACACGATTATAAATAAATTCTCATACACACCGTAAAAAGGCGAGCAATGCAAACACGTATAACTGAGAAAGTATTCTAGTTTCCATTGCATACGTCTCTTTACGTAGCCTCCGTACTATGTTTGCGCGATGGTGAAAGCTGCAACAGTTTCATATTGCCACAATCATAGGTAATGTAGACAGCATATGGTGTCCAGGCAATGGTAAGTGCACAAACGGCGCTTTTATTTGCAATTTGCTGCAATTCCCTCGTCTGTCACAGCACTCAGTGCTCTTGATCGGTCCGTAATTGCGCTCGACAAGGCGCTAGGGACAGTGAGGCAATGATTCTCAAAGTGGTCTTTATTTTCGACGATCAGGAAAAAGTATTGGACGTGTCGAACCTCTGAGGCTTGGCCGCCTACACAACTGTTGCTAAAACAACAGACAGAACCAAAGCCGCGTACTACAGAAATAGGTTATTTTTCCCTTTAATGTTTTTATAAACCACGCCACGATGCAAAAAGTGAGATGCTATTTTGAAAGTTATGTGTGTGTGTGTCTGTCTGACTTTTTGTGGTTAAAACACTTGGGCCAGCTGGTCTTCACGTGACCAGAGTAGCATTGCCACGTTGTACATTAAATATAATATATTGATCATTTAATAAGCTATTGTAAAAGACATCAATAAATGCAATAATTATGAACATTTATATTTAATGACTATATTTAAACCGAAAATCAGCAACAGAGGCCTGCAAGACAAAAGTTTGAGAATCTCTACTCTTAAGAATACACATCACAATATGCCGACTACTAGTAAAAGCTCAAAGACAATTGGTAGGTTGCTAACAAAGGCCTGATATTAGCATTTGATTGACTGCGAAATGAAATTAAAATATTTATGAAGTAGTAGCATTAAATAAAAGGAAGATAGAAAGTTTATGCATGGAATCTTTGATGAAACGTTTGTTAAGAAAAAAATAACTTAACGATACTGGTTGTATTCTACAGTTTCGCTGACGACTTTGGTTACTGCCCCGGTCCTATAAGACGTAGTAAGATGGTGTAGCAGCACATACATATATACATATACTAAGCATATACTCTTCTTCATGAATTAGGTTATCATATAAACAAAACGGACAAAAAGAACACTTAAATAAATAAAATAGAACTGGTTTTTTTTTAAATAAAAAAACAGCTTTTTAAACTATAGTTATTTAAAATAACTATAACTTCTTCCATAACCTACACAGTAATATAGCTTATCCCTTCGTTTATCGACCAGGCCAGTTTAGTGAACCACAACCGCAGCACAGATAAAACAATAAAATGACATTGGTCATAACTACAGTCATAAGGGTCAATTTCGCGTGGCAGTAATGACACCTGACATTAATGACAGTTGTCAAATTGTCATTTCGGAAGACCACAGGTTAAACATCAGAATAATACAAAGGCTTCTGTAGCCTATGACCTGGGGCGGCCGTAATAAAAGACGTTACACAACGCGGCTGAAATCGCAGGGGACAGCTAGAATTAAGTACGTATAAGCTTAAAAGTCGGAAAAACATTTCCAAGTTACCGTAAACGCAATGTAAATTTAATGCCTATAAAAACCATAGAATCCATTAAATAATGCTTGTTTGTCATTCAGGCTGCCGTGTTCACAGGAAGAGCATCTAACAATGTCGCAAGCTTATAAGAAAGTGTCATTAATCAATGAAGGAACGAGGGAATCTTAATAACAATCTCTAATCAAAACGGCAAAAACCTTACTGAAGTAAATCTTAGCTTACAAGTAATTTGATTTATCATTTTCGCTAATCAAAGATCCATTACCGTGATTTCTTTATTAGAGAACAATTATACCAGGAAAGTTTGGCGCGGATCGAGTACCTTATGAAATGACTTCTGACCTCCATAACTATTGACCCACCTTGGGCTGGTCCAAACTTGATACTTGCTGACTCATTGTCGGCGGTAAAAAAAGTTTTGAGCCATTGTGGCCAGTGTCATGTAATGCGACAAAATGACAGGTGTTGACTGTCCCTTATTTATGTTCCTTTTCAAATTCGTTGGTTGAACAAAGTAAATAAATCACTTTTTTTACGAAATATCTCGCCATTTTTTTAAGTAATCGTAATAATAAATTATAGATGCTTTATAGGCCCGAGTGATGCGTTATTGCTAGAGAGATAGTAACGCTTTTTACATTTTTTTTAAGTTATTAGGTAATATAATTATTTTGAAATTTTACTATCTTCAATTCACTATGATAGTGCAGATGAGGAGCATGAAAGCGTAAGTTTCATGAATGGCTGAATTGCCAAAGTTATTTTCAGCTTTTACTAAGTCATTGATTTCTATTTTTACGTATGACGTCGTCATAGTGACTAGGTAATTCTTCCTTAAATTACAAGTAGGTATCTAAAAGCTTTCCATAAACTAGGTTCTACAAAGTAGGATCATTAATGGGGTTCTCTTTTAAAGCATGATTTAATAGGATGTGTTACCTCTAGAGTTATAGTTTTCTGTCAAGTGAGACCTAAAATTAACCAGAATACTGCACCTACAAGCCTGCTGATTACTACGGAAATGTGAGACAAGCATATAATAACAGGCCTACATATGCGGCCGATGGGTCTCTAGCAGCCATTTCCTCTGCCGCCTGTGACAGGGTTGCATGTTACTCAATTATTGTCTGCGGCAGATAGGTGATGTGAAAAACCACATACCGCAGAGTTGTCGGGCGCACGGTCGGCGCATGCGTCATCCGCGGTCCGCAATACATCAACCACATCAAACGCGCATTAGTTGCAAAAACGCGCGATTTTTTATTGGAATTTCTGTTTTATTGTAACTTGCGATTACGATATAATTGTCTGGTGTTATTGTTAAACGCTTCTTGATTGGGTTTTTTAGTTACAATAAGATTGCTCTACGATTCTCTCAAGTTTAATAACGTCCATTTAAGGTGTTTAAATATCTGTAATATAATGTCGTTGTCGTAAAAGTCATCACGTCTTCTTTTATACATTCTTCAATTGGTTACAACGCGAGCCGCGAATGATTGTCGGCACATGGTCGCCATGACAGATGTGTTATGACATTGATCGCGTGCGCAGCCCGTGCGCGGATAATGCTGGCCACTTGCGGTTGGATACAGCCTTACATCCCGCGCTATCTTCGTGGCGTAATGGTCAGCACTGTACTTAATGGAGGATGTACGTACGCCTTAAACGATTCGAGACGCTCTGTTTACTGAAAAAAGTGATAAAAAGAATGCTGCGTGTTATAAAGAAAGTAAAATGGCACCTGGTCATTTGTTTTTTTATACACAACTTTATATTGAGTTGTTGATTCCATTTAGCACTTTTCAATTCCATTTCCAAGAAAAGTATTAAGGCGAAATACTTTATTGATTAGTTGGAAATGGATTTAGAATATTAAGTGCCACTTGTGTTGTTTAAAGTAAATAGGCTGGTTTATTATGAATCTATCGGGCCCATATCGAATGGCTGAGCTAATATTGACAACAAAAAACCCAATCGATCTTCAATGTTAGTATTAAATCGAGTGTTGAAGACTCAACATATTTTTTTCTGCCATATATCATTTTCCGGGGAGAGGTCGGTGGATCCAATCAATTATTATATAAAATGAATGACGAATTAGATAATAAAAAGATTATTTTGCAGACACTAAACCACACAACCACAATAGATTCTAAACTCTTGAGGTACTAAGAAGGACATTTAATCAAATCCTTTAACAGTGTTTCTCTTTGTTAAGCGCATTTTGTACAGTCTTAAAGGAAAGTCACTAAGCATGAAAATCTTTTATGGCTAGTATCGGTATAATATAATTTATCTATTAAACACATTGTTGTCGTAAGATTTAACTGTACTTAAAATTTGCTTTTAGAGCCACAAGTTTTTTAACTCAGAGGATTCAACTAACGGCCAGCTGACTACTACTGGTCCATACAAAAATATGTTCCTTTGAATGTACGATATATGTTAACAAAAATTTTATGTTTTCATTTATAACACTGTTAATTAAAATATGCTTATTTACTTTATACTACTTGCATTTCGTTTAAAATGTATTATTAGATTGACACACTTATTTTTTTATTATATATTCCAAGGGAGGTGTAGCCCTATTTTTCTTCACAATAACCTTTATGTAACCTGAAATTGTATGACGACTCGATTGACGTAGTGGTTGAGCCAATTGCAATAAAATTCCTTTCCAACATTAATAGTTCAATACCCCCACGGGACAAATTTTTGTATGACCTACAGGCATTTGTTTCGAGTCTGGTTGTTTGTATTTGTGAGTTTGTAAACGCAAGTACGATTCGCCCGGTTCGGTCGAAACAGGAATAACATTATTATTTATATGTTTGAGTGCAGGCTGCTTCGGACGATACTTTTTTTTAACTAATTCTGTACCTACAGTCAGATTGAAAAACCCTGTTTATTAAAGTAAAATAATTGTATTTCGTACGGTGAGAATAAAAAAAATACACTCTCGAGTCCAAAATAGGCTTTAAAAAGAGTATCGTCCGAAACACCACTCATAACGGGTGTGATACGTGACTTAGAAAAGTGTAACCCCGAATATCACGTCCCCGAAAGTTCACGTATTCGAAACACTTAACAACGAATGCACGCTACCTCGAAAAACTTGACGCCGAAGCCATGTGATCTCGAATAACGAAATCTCTAATTCAAGTCTCTAAGAAAGTTTGATTTGGTTGATTGTTATATTAATAAAGACTTATTATGATGACTTTTAGAGGTTTAGTTATTCGAGATCACATGGCTTCGGCGTCAAGTTTTTCGAGGTAGCGTGCATTCGTTGTTAAGTGTTTCGAATACGTGAACTTTCGGGGACGTGATATTCGGGGTTACACTTTTCTAAGTCACGTATCACACCCACTCATAACTATTAGTAATAAGAAAATTCCTGTTTCGACCGGACTGGACGAAGCTCAGCGGAACACGTACTAAGCCAAATCGGAGAGTAGGGCAACGTTGAAAATGCCATTGCATTTACAACGCCTTTTATATAAGAAAGTAATTTAGATTCACTTAAATTATTATTTACTTTGACCCTGACTGAAGTATCTTAGTTAATGGTGGGTATGAAGCACCGTTTATTGCCTCGTAAACATTATATTACCGCCACGCTTAAGACGCCGGTTATTTTATTAGGCTTGACTTCTCGTAAAGTTACTCTAGAGATTTTTAGGTCTATATATTATTGTATATAAAAACACTTCTATGAGTGGTTATTGAAATCTTAAAACATAAATGTATAGTTACAAGCATGTATATACTACGCGTTTCTTTTCACAATAAAATCAGTTTTCTCTTAGAAGACTATAATAACATTTAGTTTTAGGGCTGGAGTAGTAGGAGTATATGTTATAATAGTCAATGATATAATTACTATAAAACACGTTTTAACTGAAAGTTATGGCTATTTGAGAAAATATTGATCCTTACTTAACATAAACGTAGAAATTATTTGTTTACTAAATATGTTATGTGATCTCAATGACAAAAGTTTTTTAGTTGCAAAAACGATTATTTAACTGATTATTTAGTCGATCTGTTCGCAATAAATTTAAAAAGAACTAAACGGATTAACATGTTGTTTTTATCAAGCAGTAGACAGATTATTTCTATTTTACATAATAAATGTTATAAAAGACAAAAAAAAATGCATTTTTACACCCGTGCGAAGCTGGGGCGGATCACTAGTATTTTCATAAACTGCTTAGCAACATTGTCCATTATAATTATGCTTTTACAATTTTAATTGGACATTATAGTATTTATGGTTTATGGGGTCTATAAAGTGATGAACACGGCTATGGTAGCTATAAGCCCGCTATGTACGGTATGGTCTGATAAATTTATGATATGATAGAAATTGCGGGACTATTGAGGCTTTATTATTATGAGCTTCCGATTGTTAGTTTGTTTCTTTGTAAGAAACAAGTAGGTGTAAGTAAAAGAAAGAATAGGGTTCCGTAATAAATCATTTTGCATTACAGCTTCACCACCATTTTAACAACCATTTTGCATTATGCCGCTCATATTTTATCGTATTAGGCTGAGATTTGGGATTTCCTGCGTTTCTCAAGTGGTTGTGCGTTCGAATCCGGGAAAATATTAATGTGACTTTTTCAATTCATATGTTTTTTCTCAAGTTTATCTCGGACATCACTGACATCCTATGCGTCGGAAAGCACGTAATGCCGTTGGTCCCGGTTGTCATTCGTAGAAATTTGACTGTCGTTACGGGTAGTCAGAAGTCAGAAAGGTCTGACCGTACTGTATCATGTCGCCCAGTTACAGGGTTGTAGAGGTCTGAAAGGCAGTCGCTGCGTGGCACACAGCTCAATCCCGATAGGCTGAAAGCCGACCCGTTGTTGGAAAAAAGGCTTGGGAGATGATGATAATGATGATAAAAGGACTATCAGCAACGCTATCTTTCACTTACTGATTATTAGAGTCCACAAGACAGGGCTAATAAGGCGTAGGTCTGGCTACCTCTGGGTCTTAGAATTACCTATTCTCGCTTGAAAATGATGACGTAATTGTTTACCAGCTACTGCTTAGCAACTAATTACATAGCCACATGGCGTGCATGTCGGTTACTTATTAAAATAATACTCTGCTACAACGTACTATCTGTACAGCATCATTAGGTGTTTCCTTTACTTTATTTCTTGTTAGGCAGTCAAGTTTTAGAACTAGATTCTTAGGTTTGTATATGAGGAAGTAGAGTTTGTATCAGTTATGTATTCTTTGAGCTGTTAAAAGGCCTCGGAATGATAGATTTTTTTGTTTTTTTTTTATTTCCATTTTACCTGTCTCTTTTTTAGTTTTGGATAGCTGTTGGTAAGGACTGTACCTAAATACTCGCTGGTTTACCAATGCTCAAACGCAATCAACAACGTTTTATGTTTTATTTTAATTATGAGAAAACTACTGAAAAAATGTCTTGACAGTTATCCCGTGGGTCTGCCAGGTTTCCGGCTTTTTCAATCGTACTTGGTGCGTAATTTTGGTTGGATTATAATCATGGTTGTACTTTTAAGACTATTTCTTTCAGCAGCAGCTTCAGCAGCAGATTCAGCCTTCCACTCAGAGGATACTCAGAGACAATTCCTAATTCGGTTATAAAATCATCATTGATCATCTAAAATCAGATGCTATCTACATACCTATAACGTTTTAGGTATTCATTCAATCTTATTGCCAACTTGTTATATATATTCATCACACTTTAATATTGATTTTCTACTATGAATATTAACTACAACTAATTAGAATTAACATAAGATCCGGCATTCCGTGCTTAAACAAATACGACAATACTAAGTACCTATTTACTATTGTAATATTTACATTGACTGCCACGTTTGTCTCGTGTTAGCAAGCGCAAATGCTGGGAGTAAGGATTCTGAGAGTTCCAGGCCTGGGTAGGGCAATTTTTTTATACAGACTTTAAAAGTTTCAGGCAGCACGTAAAACCGTTTGTCCCGGTAGCCATTCAAAGATATTTGACAGTAGTTACAGGAAGAGAAGAGCTGAATAAATCAGTCTTACTAAAAAGTGTCTTCGGATCAAAGAGTTAGGGTTTAGAGTTGGACGTTCGATAGGCAGTCGTTTCATGAAAAACACTGATGTCTGCTGCCTAAATGTTGAGTCTAACATATTTGGTAAAAGTTTAGGGAATCAAGAAGTAGCTTTTTCTCACGTCAGTGCTTAAAGTGGACCTGGAAAACTTTACTTTCAATTGGGGTTCAAAAACTATTTATTTGTAATGAAATATCAATCTAACATTTTCGCCTATGTTTATTTTTTAATTACATTAAAAACAGAATAAGAATAATCTTCATCGTTAAATCTGGCAAAAGCAATTTAGAGCTGTACTTGTGCAAATATGCTTGTAAAAATATACAGCTTGATTATATTATATTCTTAGAAAGCATATTGTTTTGGCAACAGACCTCGACAACTAACTATATCGTTTAGAGAAAATATGAGTATGTGAACAATAAATTCCGTACATTATTCCAATATGGTATCAATCTTCCTCCCTCGCAAAAAAGCTTGGGACGATATCTGGAATTAAATGTTTCTATCAAACAAAGCTCGTCTACTTCTTTAGTAGATAACAAACTCTTACGGATCGCGACAGTCATAATTATTTTAAAAATATGGGCGCCAATTTAAAGTACCTGGTGACCCCTTGTCGAGTTTTAACCTAGGCCAATATTCATCAAAATTAGTTCAATGGTTAAGGCGCAAAGCCAAAAGAGACTTTGCATTTATAACACGCATGGCGTATAATTTCCCTTCAATCTTCAACTTTAATTAAATCATAATTTTCATTCATCGTTCATTCAGCACTCAACGAAGTGACTTGCGTTCATTCAGTCTCCTTCACATTGACCTATCAGTTCACACTCTTGAACAATAAGGCAGCGATTACACGGTGGTATTAATGGAAGTGTCTGTCAGTCTGTATGTTAAGTTTATCGCTGGAATAGGCTTTGCTTTGTAGCTAGAAGCTTTTCATTAGTAACGTGCAATTAGCTATTTATTAGTTGCTATCTAGATTTCTTATAAGAGGTGTGGTAAGGTTGGTAAGGCTTGCTTCCGGACTGTCGACGTGATTTAATTATCCGTTTATATTAATAACTAGCTGTCCTCCGCGGTTTCACCCGCGTTATATCAGATTTTTTGTTACTTAAAATTGCTAACAACCAAATAAATAGTGTAAATTGCACTACTTATTGTATTATTTTTGGAGATTATGGCCAAAATATCACCTATTGCCATAAACTTATATTTTCATAATTAATTATCTCTGCAGGAACCTAAAAAAAATATTAAATCATTGGGCTTCAAAATTAAGCAGCTTTTGAACTTTGTTTCTGCCTAACCGGCTAACCATAAATACCTTAACTTTTATTAGGTTGATCCCTTTAATGGTCTTTTATAGTGCATTTTTAAAATAAAAGCTATTCCGTCATAAGAATTTCTTCTGTTGAAGAGTTTACAGCCATTAAAATTCACATAAACGTACAACCAGTGATGTATAGTGGCAGCTAACCACTCATTCACTACACGAACACGAATATAAATTCATTGAAATATTAGAAATTGTTACGGTGCTGTGAAATGTCAGAATAATGATATACATCAATCAGTTTGTCAAAACATTTAAACACTCAAGTCACAGATACTATCTACCGTCACTATTAGAGAGAAGGATTTATATTGCAAAGCAATCAGTCATTCGGACTAGTAAAACTGGATAGTACGCGAACATTTTGTTTTGCAACATATCCGTACTAATATTATAAATGCGAAAGTAACTCGTCTGTCTGTCTGTCTCTCCTTCACGCTTAAACCACTGAACCGATTTTAATGAAATTTGGTACAGATATAGTCCGGGACCCGAGAAAGGACATAGGATAGTTTTTATCCCGGAAACCCCCCTGGAACGGGAACTATTATTCTACGCGGACGAAGTCGCGGGCAAAAGCTAGTATTATATATATATATATAGATAATTGAATCCAAATGGTTTGTGGTTACCTGAATGCCCAGGTCGGAGTAAATGTTGTATTAGACGGGTAGATAATTATTTACTACATTTAGGTTAAGGCCACAATGTAGCAATGAAGACATTAAGGGAAGCTGTTCGTTGCCCCGGTTCAATTCTACTGAATCTTAAATGAAAAGAAGGTAAGCCTTTAAAAGGACACAGGCTTCCTGGAATCAAGTTGTGTTACTTATTGATGCTTTGGTCTCGTTAAACAATTACAAATCTACCGCAAAAAATGTCAAGCGGTCAAGTCATTCTGGGGATAAATGGGAACATTCATTGAGTTTGGTGTGGTCACACACCCTCTCTCCCCGTCGTGGGTAAAAACGCAACAACTCGTTAATCAGGAACTCTAAAAACCAGGGCCAATTGTCGTTTTCAAAAACGTTTTGAATTTAGAGCTGTCTCCATCCAGAGATCCGTACAATAATCAATGCCACATTGCACAGATTTTTAGACAATTTAGTTAAACAAGACGGCAAATAACTTCAATGTTAAATAACCTTTTTCAAATAACCGATCTGTACTGGCAGGCCTGTCACACATTTCTCACTTTTCATCATTCACGAGATAGAATCGCGTCTCATTTAAATTCCTCGCATACTCTGATTTTGCTATCGGCTAGATCGCTTCTTGTCATTTTCCGTTCTGTCATAACGTATTATAAATGTGCGCACTGGTTGCAAGATGTAAGGCATTCGTAATGTGATGTATATGGTAAATAACTATCATTTATATAATGTTTATTTATGCGTTTTTCGATTTTTGATTTTTAGATCTGTGGCCTTAAAGATAAGTTAATGAAATGGGAGACTAGTCCTCGTAAGAGCTGGAATGAGGAAGTGATTTTTTGGAAAAACTTTTGGTAGGTACCACAATAACACATTTGACGCGTCCAATGAAGTGACTTAGGCATTTTTATTTATTTTTTTATTTTTATTATTTACAAATACGATACCCTATTGAATTATTGTAACGTTAACACTATTTACATAGCTTTATATTTTAACTATAAAATCTAAAAATAATATATACAAAACTTATAAATAACACTAAAGTAAATATATATACAATTTGTATAAAGCCTCACAGGGCATCAAAAAATTCGTCCGCATCGCTGTCAACAGGACAGGTGCCCAAAAGGCTGGCAGCATTGCCACGTTGTATATATTAATAAATTTTTAAATTATAAGTTGTATAAACGAGATTTTCCGAGAGGTATCTATCTATCTAAATATGTACATTGTTTCAGATGTCGAAAAACTTCTATGATGCCATACAAATTTACCTGTACTAAAATGGCAAATAATATTAGTCGCTATGAGATGCTACTTTATAATTATTCTATACCTCGGGACGACAATATCACAAGTTATTCGAAAGAAGTTCAGCAGAATAAAAAAATCTGAAAGCGACAGTGTTTATAGTTAAATTAAACAGAAAAAATTCAAGGTGACCGAAATTCGGCAATATAGAATTGTATTAACTTATTGTTATTGATATGTCAAGGTTCATTAATATATAGGTCGGAAAACCGAAAAGAATAGGTTTTTATGAAAAGTACATGCTACCGGTACGAAAAGTTAACAGATATCCGGCATTATTTTTCACATAAAGTTCAGACATTTCGACGATTTCTCTTGTTTCTGTCACTGGAAAGGGCTACCGCTACCAATCTTTAATACAATATTATAAAACTAATCATTGTGGTTTGATTACAAACTCTCCATAAGCACTAATCACTTAAACAGAAAATAAGATAATAATTAAATACAGACACGAACTATGTCTCTTCAAGACAAGACTTTATCTAATCCTGACTATCAGACGTGTGATAAACGACGCAAGAGTACGTCCAACTCATTATTATTACTATCAGACGCATTGATAATGTGATGTGATGTTTCATATTTATCAGTAAGATAAATCGGTTGTTAAGTTTATGTTATAATAGATTATGTTTTGCCTGCGACTTTATCCGCGGACACCCCGGTTCTAACGCAGACGAAGGTTAGAAAATCAAACTCTATATCAAATCTAATAAAATTTGGTTTAACCTTTCTACGACCAAGCGACAGCCGGCTGTCGCGCTAGTATTGTCTTTCTATTGTGTCTCGAATCACGTGTGTTCGATGGTTTAACGGTTCTTAATTTTAAGACTTCATCATTGTTACCCTGACTGCTACCGGAGGTCGTGGGTTCGGTTCCCACCTCAGACAAACTTCATGTGATGTGCATATTTGTTTGTTTTGTGTCTGGGTGTGTAATTTATCTATGTAAGTGAATATATATTGTGTATGTGTTTATTTATAATTAATATCATAAGGTTTATTAGTAATTGTCTGGTTATCATACATATCATAAGCCCTGCTTAGCTTGGGATCAGATGACCGTCACTTAAAAAAAACTTACCTTATGCATTCATCTTGCAGGGTTTGATTTTCACTCTGAAATAGAAAATTATTGAATTAGACAAAGCTAGGTCTTAATGTATCTTTAACCTACATCAGATATATATATATATATATGTCGGGGATTGAAGATAAGAACCTATTTGCTACGCCATCTGTGGATGAACAAGGGCGTCTTGATGCCTGGGTGGGAGTCGGTGAAGCAGTTCTGTCCTGTGTCATAATGACATGACGTTGCCGGTCAAACAGAGGGGACATGGCTGCTGAGGGCCGTCGAGCGGACAGAATGCTTCATGCCTTCAACCGAACCTGCCAGTTCAATCGGTGTTGTGATATTTTGTAATTTATCAATGTCTCAAGTTATTATTTGACTATGAGTACTTGTTCAACTTGAACAAGTACTCATAGTCAAATAATAACCGAGTTACATGAACAATGTTTAATACAATGAACTTGAGACATTGATAAATTACAAAATATCACAACACCGATTGAACTGGCAGGTTCGGTTGAAGGCATGAAGCATTCTGTCCGCTCGACGGCCCTCAGCAGCCATGTCCCCTCTGTTTGACCGGCAACGTCATGTCATTATGACACAGGACAGAACTGCTTCACCGACTCCCACCCAGGCATCAAGACGCCCTTGTTCATCCACAGATGGCGTAGCAAATAGGTTCTTATCTTCAATCCCCGACATATATATATATAGAAATATGTATGTGTGTTCTATCAGTGAAAAAATGTTTGTTAGCAAACCCGTTATTATTCTAGAGATTAATCTTTTGTAAATAAAAAAGACTTTACGTCCGTATAATTGCCGTTTATAGTAGACATAGATATATTGGGTTGGACCCAAGGATTTCTAAGAAGTTAATTTTATTTTCAAAATCGGTTATTTTTTTATAGATTCACTACTACGTATTTCTAATATAAGTATGTGTTTTTAATGATTAATAATTTTGTTTTCAATCAACGCCGATAGTTAACGAAAAGCGAGTAGAGCTAGTAGCTTGAAGCGAATTGACGAGCAGGAAACGAGTGTCTAGTTCCAGTAGTTTCGTCACAGTTTTGTCGCTGGATGACGGGAGATTACTCGCGCCACTCGCTCGCATCAAATACATCATCATCGTCATCTGACAAGGTAACATTAAAATTTAAATGATTGTTCAAAATCCGTACTAATATTATAAATGCGAAAGTAACTCTGTCTTTCTGTCTGTCTGTCTCTTCTTCACGCCTAAACCATTGAACCGATTTGAATGAAATTTGGTACAGATATACTCTGGGACCAGAAAGGACATAAGATAGTTTTCATCCCGAAAGTCTCACGGAAATGGGAGCTATTATTCCACGCGGACGAAGTCGCGGGCAAAAGCTAGTTCATAATAAATAACTTCGCTGAGAGAAGAGCGAGTATTATTTTTGATAGCTTTATGGCCGAATACTCAAAAGTCACTCAATTCTAAGACGCTCTCAAATCTATTGCTGTCCTTTTTATGAATTTAGAGTGACAAAAAAGGAAATAACGTTTTATTGTTTGATTTTTCTGTTGTCTGTAGGGAATTAAACAATATGGCGGATTTTATTTCATAAAAATAGACTTGTCTTGTGGCGTGTTTACACATACTTATTTTCGTGACGAATCAACTTTGTGACGAATATACAATAACCCCAGATTTGAGAGCGACATAGAATTGAGTGACGCTTAAATATTCGGCCATAAAGCTATCAAAAATAATACTCGCTCTTCTCGCTCAGCGATAAATTGGTGGAGCCGAAAGCCGTAGTAACCGTGGCGCCTAAAACCGTGGAGTCAGTCATGCAATGAGAACACTGCCGGCGAGGACTAGACAAGGACAAGGACTAGAGGTTCACACTGCACCTGTTTTGTTTGCACGGATTGTATATCTTGTTGTACTTTTCTTGAGTGAAAAATCGCCGAGAGTTAGTCGCTTCTAATCCGGCGATGAGACAAATACATTATAACAATGTGTGTTAGCAGTTCGTACAAATAAGTTACAAGAAAAATCTATTTAATGTCAGTAGAACTTCGGCATATTGCTATTAACTGCAATGCCCGCGGCTTTGCCCGCGTGAATGCTGATACTTCCATCCCCAAATTCTCTTAAGGGTTGGAATTTCCAAAAAATCTTTCTTAGTGATTACTTACTCTTAATAAAGAACACACCCTGCAAGTTTCATGTTTCTAGGACCAGTGGCTTGGGCTGTGCGTTGATATAGCAACAGTCAGTATATATTTTTTTATTGGCGCCATGCTTTGGACATAGCACCGGCGTTGGTTTCTCTAAAATGATAACAAATGACGTAAATATCTTTGCTTGTTGAATAGACGTTGCTACTCAAGCAATGCTGTCGTTTATTTTCTGCCATTTCTTTTTATGGCCTTTTTCTCTGCAGTAACAGCACTTAAATCTGAGAAGTAAAGTATCAAATCATTTTAATAACCCTCGATATCAAATAATTCCGTAAACTGTATCTCGTTGTTGCTCTTGTGTCGTTCAACATAGGTGGATTCGTTTACAAATTCCTAAATAGTTTAGTTCATTGGTGCTGCTTATCATAAATCATAATCTTCATAGCGTGAGCCATTCGTAGTAGACTTATACTATATTATTTTACTCTTTGTAGTCAATACAACATAATCAACCTTTTCAGCTGTTTGACATCTTCATCGCCGCAGCACACAAAGCATGTTATAACATGGACACAACGGACAGCTGTAAATCTTATTTTATAAACGTTAGATATAGACATTGCCCTCATTATATATCCTGGAAACTGTAATGTTCATTAAATCCAATGCTCATTTATTACCGCGTTTATCTGATGCTGTCCCTAGAAATAGACGTGATAATTTCGAGCTCTGTGTTCACGGCGCTCAAACAACCCTTGCGTAAGAGCATCTTTTGCATGGCTCCAACCATGTTTAATAAATTGCCTAAATCATGAAAAGCTTTAAATATAACCTCTCTTAAAAGTAAATTGGAAGAATTTACTAACTGTGGCATGGGCATATTATAGTATAGCAGAGTTTATGAAAGAGGACAATTTTCTTTGCTTTTAAGATGACAATGTTTTTTTTTGTCATGTTCTTGTAATCTATTGTATTTCTTTAATGTAATTGTCATTGAATTGTAATAAAACCTAATGTTTAATGAATTATGATGAAATGTAATTTTGATGAATATTATCACGGTTTATGCACCATCTCATCCTATCAATTTGTACGCGACGATATGCGGCTGAATATGTTAGAACTTTTTTGTACTCCACTACTATCTGGCATGCAATGTACACCATGTTTAAACAATATAAAACATACTTACTAACTTACATAATACAGAAACAACCATTTGATATCTTCTAACTTGACTAAGTTAGCGATGTGTTTGATTGCAGTTAGATCCTCGTAATAGTCGTAATAAACCGAGGACACATAAACTTATTATTTAAACGACGTATTGAAGATCAATATATAGTTTTAACCAAAATCCTTTTCTATGAAAGGTTCCGCCTCTAGGTATTCAGGTACACATACAGTCATCCATATCTTTTCTTAGATAGACAGTAAATAAAATAACCTTTTCATTATTTGCTTTTGTGAGAAGCGTCTTCCACTTGTTTAGGTAGGAAGCTGTACCATTGTACAAAACTGTTTAAGCTGTTTTATCACTTTCAACAGTCTGCCGATAAACAGAAAAAAATATCATAAGACCTTTTTTTTTTGGTGATTGGGAAATAATCCAATGACTGCTCCCGTCCTGGGTGCGGCGGAAGGGCGTGTCAGACTCTTACTGACTAAAACCCACTGATGTTCCTTCGATTGCTCTTTATGTTCCAGGGTCACGGTAACTATTATAAACATTCCGCAACCCCGGCAGGCGTTGGCCCTGTTGGGCCCCTTCCTGTGCTGACTCCTTCTCTTTGAGGCGCGCGTGGAACACTAACGCGTCGTCGACGCGGTCCTGGTCCTAGCCGGGCGGCGAGCTACCCATTGCTCGCCATCCGCAGAACCGCGCCTACGGTGGCCGGTAGTCGTCCTGCGACTCTCGACGTCTTCGCCTGGGTCTTAGTCCGGGGCGAGAGGCTCGTCGTTGCCTCTCGCGCGCCGCCGCTTCCTTCACTAGCATAACTGCTTCGCAGAAGGAGGCGACGGCATCCCATTCCGTCTCGCCCCGAAGCACGGCCTGAACCAGCGCCGGGCGCGAGAGGTCACCGCCGCCGATCACCTCTACGAGGACACGTCGATGCTCCGCCCATGCGCGGCACACCTCAACTGTGTGCTCGACCGTGTCCTCCAGGCGACCGTTACTGCAGTGGTGACACCCAGGCGTCGCTTCCGCCCGAATCCGACACAGGAACCTCCCGAACTGACCGTGTCCGGTGAGGACCTTGTCAAGCGAAACGTGAGGGTGCCATATCGCCTCTCCAGCCACTCCTCAACGAGGGGTCTCCAGCAGTAATTTAGTCTGATATCCAGTCTCATCTCCAGTATCTTCTATAGTGTTATTCCACACCGCATAATCGAGTTGAAGAAGTTTTCAGTGATGTTCAATTGTTTTTTAAGAATGATCTAGAACTATGGTCTAGAATAATCCGTTGTCCAAGTGAATCCACGTTTTAATGTCGAAACGTGGGCGATTCTTTAGGTTTTGATAAGTAAAATCATAGAATTTTGTTTAAATACAATTTCTTTAAGCCTTTAAGCAATATTAAATTAACAAAGTATCACAACACAGATAGAACCGACAGGTTCGGATGATGGTATGAAGCATTCTGTTTGTCTGCTTGACATTCTACTGTTTGACTTTTTATGAATCAGTCAATGAATATTAAAAAAAAATATTCCATACTGCCGCACATTAAAAGCAACACATTGTGTACTCATTCAACAACAGTTTCTAAACCCACAAAGAAATACAAAGCAGCTCAATTCTACTGAAGTCCACAGTCACTGAAAAGACTTAAACAGGACGCGGAAAATCCAACATATTCTCACGCCGGTCGCAGGGTGGTCCACCGACCGTCGCCCATTCACAAATATGCATGTTTATTTGTTTGTTTGACTTTCTTGTACTACATTAAGTACGTCTGTATGTAATGCGCCGAAACCTTGTCAACTTGCGTAATTGCACTTTCGTGTCGTTCTGTATCTTCACTGAAACGTATGACGTATCGTTATTGGTATATTCTTTTTGTGTTTGACCTTTATTCAAGTAATTTGGAGTATCGAAAAAAAGAATAGAAGAAAAAGTTGTAGAACTATCGCTTATGTTTATGTATTTGTATACATAAACATGAGCGATATTTCTGCAACTTTAAAAAGCAGGTTAATGCAGTTTTTATCCTTGTTGTACCTACTTTTCGTACACATTATGTCAATGAAAGTGAAAATATGTTTTCTTTGTGGAGCAAAGATCTCTTCTCATACAGAGATAGCACGAGCATTGATCACCACGCTTGCTCGAAGCTTATTGGCGATTTGAGTCTTGAATCAATGTTAAGCCCAGGTTTTCTCACAAGTTTTCCTGGACCGATATCAGTGATATGTGTTTACTAAGATTATCTAGAAATCTTAGTAAACCCATATCAAAAGTACACACTGGTACTTGTCTGGCTTTTAACCCTCAAGTACGCTTGCGAGGCGGGCGCCATAACCACTGGCCCATCACAACATTCATCAAAGAAGCAAGTCATAAAAAAATAATCTACCTACCTTATTTATGCTTTACAAACAATAAACGATACACACTGCCCGTTCATTCACTTAGTAGGAGCAATTACCAGAGGCCAATGATTCTGGAACGCGAGAGTACTTGAGTGTATTTAGAGATGATTTTCGCTAAAACTTGTGGTTATGACGGGTGCGATATGGTACGCTGGGTAGCGGGCGCTGAAGCGTGCAAGTAACTGCCCAGAGGTGCGCTACTCTGCTCTTCCTGGTTTTTTACTCAGGAAATGGAAATAATTCTTCACAATTATTATTAAGTCGTTGTGGAATATTTATCAGTTTATTAATAGTTTTGTGATTTTTTGTGGTTAAGTAATTTGATGGTTAAAGGTTCTTTGTTAGAAACCTAATAATATGGACTCTTCTGATCTGCATTAGATTAATGGTTTATTGTTATAATTGTGCAGATTGCAAATCATAATACACTTATGTATACACTACAAATGGAAGTACAAGTTCAATAGTACCTAGCTACCAAACTTTTAGTAGCGAGCTTATTGCCTACCTAGAAAAAAATATAAGTTGAGGTTATTAAACCTTACTTAACAAGTGCTTTGGCTATTACTCTTAACAAGATGAGAGTCGCAAGATTATCCGTCAAGTCTACAGTCGCAGCCAATCAGCTTAAGAGAACACTAAATAACTTCTAAGTTCCCACAGTTGAGTAAATTCAAAAAACCACAGTGTAATGCAAAGGGCAACGTATCGCAGCTAATATTCTGTAATAAGCATGCTCACCGCGTAGTAATGAGGGTGTATGCTTGACAATCTACACAGGCATAGAGCAGAAGTACAGCTTCCTATAGAATTTCGAAAAACGAATAATGTTCTAGTTTATATGCGATGCAGACTCCGATAAGTGACGGCCAGGTTCTCGTTCTTTAATCTATGGTTTTAATCGAATGAGGCGCCAATTTATGCGTCAACAACGATTATGGAAGATGTTAGCTGAATTTTGAGAATGGTTTAGTGAACTTAGCCACGTGTCTGGCCCGTTCTAATCTTAACACAGATCTATAAATGGTTTTTAAAGATGCTTCTTCCAAATGTAAACTATGTTATGTTTTTAATCTTGCTGTCGGGAATGAGTTCCCTTAAGATATAGGTAGGTATGTTTAAAAATTGATGTAGCTACTGGAATAATAGTAATACCAGCCAAATTTCTTCAGGATCTTCTTCAGGACAAAGGTTTCTTTTAACAGAGAAGGCACGAGAATTAGTCACCATGCTTGCTCAAGGCGGATTAGTAATTTAAGACTTATTAATTATAAGCCTAGGTTCATGTTGTCTCTTTCACCGATATATGTGATGTCCAAAAAGTACTTTTGAAAGTATACTGGAAAAAGTGATATTACTGCAGTTGTTACTGATGCATGTCAAGTACATTCAAGATGCAACTTTCGGTCAGAGCCCGTGTCACCGTCGCGGAAACACACTTGCATAGGCCATGTTAGAATTTCTGCCAATTTGCTAACAACGAAATTAAAACAATGTTATGTAAAAATATGAAATTAAGCACTATAGTTTCTTTTTATAATTTAAAGTCGCATTAAGGACAAATCGATTTTCGTAAATTCAATCTCTAATGGAATAAAATAAAGAATTAAAGTTTTTATGTAAATAAATAATTTGGTAACCCATAAACTTTCGACAAAATATTTATTAATTTGAACAACTTTTATCTGTGCTACATACCAACTTTAAGCTAATTAATGTAAAATGTATCTATGTCAAATAACAATTTACATAATTAATTGATTGAAGAGCTGTTTCTATGTTAATTTATTGATGAACAGCTATAGCTAACTTGAACGAACACCAAAGACAGAGACAATACAAAAACACCAAAATATTTGTTGCTATAAAGCTATTAACTTGATGGCTGTAGGAACGCTAGTAAAACTTGCAAGGACTATAATCAGCTTTACGTTGTATTGTGTACTGTCTGGTTATTTACTTGTATGATGAAAGAATTAGTATTGGTAAGAGTTTTCGATCGTAACTTTTTGTACAAATGCTAATTGTACATAATAATTATTGAATTACGGCACTGTTAACGCAGGGGTCAATTTCCGCACGAGACATATATTTGTATGGCCTACGGGTATTTAATTTATTCCGAGTCTGTAATAAATTGTGTATGTAAGTTTTTATTTTTAAAAATGCACGTACGACACAAAATAAAAATAAATGCTCAAAATCTAGACTCAGTCATCTTAGAGGTCTTAGGAGGTTTTAGGAAAAACACAGGTAATATTGACTGATTAAGACTAAGATTTGAATGATAATGTAACTAAAAGAGTTAGTCAAATTGCACCCCAAATATAAAATATTCCCATCCATACTTTACTAATATTATAAATGCGAAAGTAACTCTGTTACGCTTTCCCGCTTAAACTACTGAACCGATTTGAATGAAACTTGGTACAGATATAGTCCGGGACCCGACAAAGGACATAGAATAGTTTTCATCCCGAAAATCCCGCGGGAACGGCAACTATTCCACGCGGACCAAGTCTTGAGCAGAAGTTAGTATAATTTTTATAATCTTAAAGTTTTTTTTTAACTTTAGTTACCTAGTATTAAAATAAATAGTAAAAAAAAATCTTAGTATCCCTTCTGTATCTGTTATCTTGTCTAATTCTTCTAATCTAAAACCTGTAGTTAGTTTTATCATTCCAATCACGACACACCGTGATCTGAATCTCATAGACGAGTACTTTCCGCGCCTAGTACACACACAAAATATTTGGCTATTTGAAAATCAATGATCATCTTACAAATTGCGAGACAGTGTCGCAATCAAGTAGGAGTTCTTTTGTAAGCGGAAGATTTCACAAATAGCATTTATTATTACTGACTATTAATGTAATAAATAATCTCTACAGTTTAGAGAACAGCGAAAATATTTGACTTAGAGGTGAATAGAGATTTTCAGGGTAAGGAACAGTGGAAAGTTCCTTATCGTATTATCTTTATCGACGAGACGATTTTTTCGACCAGATGGATGTTGTCTCTGGTAGGCTACATCCCTACGGTAATTGTGAAGATTTTGTGTTAGCATGGGTATGCTGATCACTCGCGTCGAACTTCCAGATTCCAAAATTGCAATTTATAAGTAAGTAAAAAACTATGACTGCTTCATTTCAGTGTCCACTACTATACCAGACTATACAAAATATAAGCTGCTTGTCTCTTGACAAATCATAGAGTCACAGAAAATGCAACCCTAAACTAATAGACATTGATTACGAAATCTAACTCGGAAGTATGACGCCCTACTTCCAAATTAAGTCGGGGGCAGACGGAACAATTATTATCGCATTTAGTATGCGAACTGCACAGTGACAAAGTCGTGATGTCTGCCGACCCGACTTTTACTTCTTGTAACAACTAGACCGTGGTTTGCCTAGCTTCGTGCCTATTCTACTTCATTTCCATTTCTACGGCGTACACGGAATTTTATAATGAATATGATTGTTTCACTTCGGCTTGGATTAGGTAAGTGCTGAGTTTTGGAGGTCTGTTTAAACCGAAGAATTAGGCATACCTGAATTTTAACTAGGTACATCTTTTGCTGTGGAGAGATTCTCCCAATCTTCTGGCTAGTCCTCTGACTAGCCAGAAGATTGGCTGGTGGATGTTAACTAACGGAGTTCTATCGTCTAAAACAGAGGTCACTAAACTTATTTCTAGTTTTGGGAAGTCCCTCGCCCTATTATACAAGCTAGATATTTTCTGAACTTGTGGACTGTACCATTCATGGACTCTAACCCCTTCCTCAACTTAAACCTACACTATAGAGGAAGTTAAACACGTCATCGTCGCGGCGATGCCTCTTGACTCTCTTCTTCGTAGTACTCTAAGACAAAGAGATAGGCATTGATTCGAAAAGACAAAAAAGACCATTTAAGAGAACATTAACTTCTCGTGAACACCGATAACTGTTTTTAACTATCATAGATCCATTTCAGGTCGTCGTAAAGGCCTTAGATTTATCAGTTTATACCAGTTTACGAATCACTTGCTTGAGTTAATTGCTTTAAAATATTTGCACATTCCCTTAATCGTCACGACAGTGTACGTTTCGAACGAATATCCCAAAAATGGAGTTGCTAAGCGGAAACTGTTATACTCCTCCTCAGAAAAACCTACATCATCTGATCTGGCAACCATCGCTGGCAACAACACATTCAAAGGCTTAGCCAAATTCATGTTCCATTTCCTTCGCGTGGACAACTTTTGAGTCTATAACCATGATCCTAAAATAAAACACTATTTAATAATGATACTGGTCCTGCTATGCCTGTTAGTGATGCGCATGGTCAGTTCCTTTAGTGAGGACATGTATCTAATTTATCAGAAATGCCAAATGCTTTTAAGCTTAACATATAAATGTCCAGCCTGTTAGAAACAGTATACAATATGCCTAAATGGTGTGTAGTACTTATCATAAAATAAAATATTACTTCATTTGTACATTTATGTTTATATAACTCTAAGAAATGTATTGCAGAATATAATTTCACGTCAATGACTCCTTCCTGTTTGTTTTTATTTTTGTTGCTGTAATAAATTGAGATTAAAAAAAAGAAATGTATGGAGTAGCTATTTTTTTTGCGAGTTCAAGTTAGTTACTCTACAAAAGCAGTAGAAGGGTTACCCTTTACCCCTTCAAAGTAGGTACAGGGTATATCAAGGTATATTGTATTAAAAATTATATTGACATCTATACTTATACTGCTATTCCAAAAGGTCTACCAAATTAATTTTACATTTAGAAACTAATGGCCTAACTTAAGACAGTTAACAGACAGTAAGCTAAAATATAATGAAAATTAGTTACCTCCACTAGTCCGAATACTAATTTTTACGTCTGAAACCCTTATAAAAATAGACAATGGTTACTATGAATGGGCGCATAGAGAAGAGGTCTTACCTGTTTCTAGTCAAGTGTAATTATGCAAGGCGCATACTCCGTCCGCATACGACTTTCCGCTGGTGTTGCGAACATAATCGTAAACGTGATCACACATTAATGTTGCCAGTTAAATAAATATGCGAAACAATGTTTTCTTTAATAGTTATGACATAATTGTTTAAAACTGTTTGTATACAAAATCTATTTAATGGCAGTTTTTGTTCATCATCAACTCTGTATTTCCCAATTATGTGTCAGCTTCCAGTCTTACCGGATCCAACTGAATATCAGTGTTATAAAAAAGGTGAATGCCTACCATACTTCATAACCTAGTGACTAGGTAATACGATGCCCCTTAAACTAAACTAAACTAAACCTAACTGCCGTAACGACTTTCCTAGATCTACGAATAACAATCTTGACCAAAGACCTTACATGCTTTCAAGCAGGTTGGAAATGTCAGTGACATCCTAGATAAACTCAGAAAGTTCTTAAGTGTTTAAAAAGTCACTGGTACTTTGCTGGTTTCTTACCAGTAACCTCAAGCATCAATGGCCGTTAACATAGGTCGGGGTGATTTTAGCTCCACTCCAAAAATTATTGACGGCTTTGAAACTTCTCAGCTTTTACATTACCATTTTATTATAATTCAACATCATACAAAGATGAATATTGCATTAGGATAATAAAAAGTGTCTATTTTCTATCTGAAGTCAAAGGTGTAATGCCGTTATAAAGATGTACTTTACCTACTTATCCAAGGAACTTTCAATTTTGCGTTGTCTATACTAATATTATAAAGAGGTAAAATTTGTAAGTTTGTATGTAGGGGGTAATCTCTGGAACTCATGATCCAATTCTAAAAATTTTTTCACTGGCAGAAAGCTTAATTATCCCTGAGTGCTATAGGCTATATAATATCACGCTATGTCCCACGGGAGCGAGGCAGTAACCAAAAACCTAACGTAACGCGGGTGAAACCGCGAGGAACAGCTAGTATTTATATATAGGGATATTCTGTGTTTTATTACCCACGTATGTAAGTAATAAAATGCAGAGAATCCTATAGGGTACAGGCATTTCTAATAAATATTAAGTAACATAAATTCCGCCTACGGATTTGGAGTTAATATCAAAGATTTGGTGATGAAAAGGATTGAAAACGTTAGGGAACGTTGACAAGCAATATGTACTTACGACCCACCCGTCAAGCCTATAAAATATCTTATGAAGTACATATGTCGTTCTTTTGTCTGAAACTATACCTTACTTGGAGGCTGAGTACCTTTACCAGCTTGTTCCGAGAACGGTTACAATGTTTTATTGTCTCATTATTATACAGAAGTGTTTAGATGCCTTTTAAGAAATAATATACTATATCTTATATCTTAGGACAACTCACACACGGTCATCGGATCCCAAGCTAAGCAGAGCTTGTGTTATGGTAACCAGACAACTGATATACATACTTATATACTATCTAAATACATACATATTATAGATAAATTACACCCAGACACAAAACAAACAATCATGCTCATCACACAAAGTTTGTCCTGGGTGGGAATCGAACCCACGACCTTAGGCTTAGCAGTCAGGGTCACTAACCACTAGACCAACTGGCCCGTCAAATACCCGCGTATGTCATCAATGGTGATGATTTTCTGGTTCACAACCCTAACTAAATTTAAGTTAAATGCATCTTTCCCCTTCCGTTTCAATAAGAAAAGAACAGAAGATAAATTTTTAGTTAAGTCCTGTCAAATTTAGACACTCCATAGATAATTTAGACGCGATCAAAAACATGGCGACTAAGTATATAAATATAAGTACGCCAATTTTCTGCAGACAGCACCATGTCGTATAAACCAACGTGTAAAATAATTTTGTGATTTCAACGTTAATATGAACAACAAAGGTCGCTCTTGGATTCTTTGCTTTTATTGACAAGATGGATAAAAACGATAAATCTAGAATTAAAGAAAGACGGAATAATGTAATAACTTTTATTGGGGATCGCGCGGCACATAAAAGATGGTCGTTTATATTTACAAATTAAGTGGTTTGTATGTTTTAACTGATTTATTGTTGACTAGCTTTGCCCGCGGCTTCGTTCGCATACTTCCCGTTCCCGGGGGATTTCCGGGATGAAAACTATTCTATATCTCTTCTCGGGCCCCAGACTATATCTCTACCAAATTTCATTCAAATCGGTTCAGCGGTTTAGGCGTGAAAATGGGACAGGCAGACAGACAGAGTTACTTTCGCATTAATTATAATATTAGTACGGATGTATCAAGGCACAGCGCAATCTACTGGTCCGAAAAATATGAAACTTGGAGGATGTGTTCTTAGTAAAGAGTAAGTATCCACTAATAAAAGATTCGATCCTTGACGGGGTATAATAGTGGATGAAAGTTCAACAGCCACTCGGGCAGAGCCGCGGGCGAAAGCTAGTAAGTTAGAAAAACAATAAAATAATCAAATAACTATATATAATTGTCGTGAAACAGGCCCTGTTCATCAAATATGTTAGACAACTTGGGTCCTTATAGCATTTAATGTTTTCTAAATTTCTTCTGTATTCGTCTATAAATAAAATTTAAAAAAATAAAATAATAGTCTATGTGGAGAGTAAGTAGAGAGGAGGAGAGTAAGTTTAAGTAATGAAAATAGGTTTTTTCGAAATTCAGCAAATTCGTGCTTCACTAATTGTCCATTACCCAGATTTTAAAAGTACCAGAAAAACCTTAAATTCTGGGTTTTCTAAATATTTTTAAAATTAATTACTACTAATCACTTTCCGTGACGCATAATTTCAGCCAGTCGCTATAAAAGTCTTTAAATAGTCTGTCCAGTTTAAGATAATAATAAAATTTAAATAAATAACATATAAATGGTGAAAGTTTATAAACATACTTGTTTCTTAATCACGCCGTCTTGTGTAAACTAGATCTGGGTTAAGAAATGAGATACTTATTATATCGAAAGTAGGTATACTCCTGTAGGATAGGGTTAAAAAAACCTCCAGGAAAAATTATGATCAAAAGAATCTTCACCAATAAAATAAAGAGGAATTTTGTTATTTTGTTTGTAGGAAGTAATCTTCTGAACTAATATTTTTTAAATGCTTTGAATAAAAGTTATTCGGATTATAAACGAAATTGTACTATAGCTAATAAAATGATTTAACTAGCGTCAAAATCGCGAGTAAAAGTTAGTTATTAATATAAGTGCTCAAAATGAAACTGCTTAAACTAGATTGTATACATTTCAGTAACCGTATCTAAAATTTAAATACCACTCATGCAGACGCAAAGTACTTAAATAGAAAAGTTTAAACGCTTTGCAATGTTAATTTTTTTCTAATATTTAAAGTCTCACAAGTTTATGTCAAATACACGACACGTGCCTTCTATTTGAAAATGTACTAGGTATGCATAACCACTTCAGAACCGCAAAAGTATAACCAAATCCAGCTAAATCATTTTCATACATTCAACTATCCGATGACTTCACAAAACCGTATGTAAAACAGTATAAAGTAAATCACTCGATCTACATTCTAAGTGGTTACAGAATATCGCGTGCCATAATAAAATATCGCCCGTTATTCACTCGTTAAACGATGCCGTTACCGAATTGACCATAATAGGTCCGCCACTGCGTGCGCGCATCGATCTCTCTTAATTAATTTGTCACAAGCATAACTACACTCGACGGCCATCTTGGGAGATTTGAAAAGAGAACGATTTGCGCTTTTACTGCCATTCAACTTGATAGTACATCTGTCATTCTGTGTGACATCACAAAGAAAGCATAGACTTGAAACACACCGTAGGCGATAGAAAATTGGAAATGCAAGCTTGGAAGCTTACCGGTACTACTCCGTTACTTCCCGGAGTAGTATTGTCTTAAGGGCATCCGTTTAAGTACTATACGCAATCTATTAAGCCAATGTAATAACCTGAAAGACAAATAAACAGTTGCAACTGTTATAACAGTTTGGCTGGGCAACTATGTCAAAGTGACCATAACTTGCAAAATATTAAGGTATGTACGTACCTAAGTACAGTTTATCGTTCGGTAGCGGTGGTCCAGCCGAGGTGGGGATCGGAACACCTCGAGTGGACCGTTATGACGGCCACATTGGCCGCAGCAAAGTGGTAACGCCTTCTGTACTTCACAGAGGCGGTACGTAAACTATACTATGTTTTTACAGTTAAGTACTGTATGTATGGGGGTTTTCATCAGTTTTTGTGTCGTTATTAACCTTAATAAGATTTTAAGGCGATTAGCTTCCCTGACAATTTGTTTCTTACTCAAGGTTTATATTAAGTATTACTCTGCCATCAGTGCCAGAGACTTTACAGATTCATGGTAAGCTTATGTGTTTTATGACAACTTCTTACAATAAGCGATTCAAATAGCAATTGTTTAAAAGAAAGTTGCTTCTACCAAGTACCAACTCTTCTGCTCCGTGCCGCGTGTTTCTAAAAGTCTATTGAACAATCACACACACACACATCACAAAAGCTCAAAAAAACCGCTTGAAGTACCTAGTAGTATTCAATTTATTATAAAGAATCTGTTATATTAGTCATACAATCAATAGTTTCGTTCATTTACGTTTGGACGCGTGCATTGTCAGAATGTCCAGTTTTTTTGCTTCGAAAGTTTGTCTTCAAAAGGAACTGAAGCGTAAAAAACACTAGTTAGGAATAAATGTATTGAAGCGATGTGTTTACTACATTTGGCAATAATGTTATATTTACCGAGTATTCTATTTTACCTAGGTTATATTGATAATACCTAGAATCATACACAGAGTCAATGTGGATGTCATAGTAGATCTGTAGATTCGAAAATAAGTTAAAAGATTATGAAGCTTTTTAAAGATAAGGAATTCTAATCGTTTCTTTAAAAGCCCCCGTATAGTGCAGTTCTAGATAATTTCCCGTAAATCAGTAGGCGGAATGTCGTAATACCTATTCATGTAAAATTATCGACCAACGCTAACAGTGCTAAGTGCTGTCTATCTTTACCATAATTTCTTACTTCTTGCGACACCCTAACTAATGTTGTAATAAAATCTAGAATGTGAGGTTACTACCGACCTTGGCAATGAACAGACGTAAGACTAGGTCTAAAAAATTTTATCAACAAAATGACCTAATGCGACCATTTACAGATAGAGGACAATACAAACAAATATGCAAGAGTACAATAGGCGGCCTTATCGCTAAAAAGCAATTTCTTCCACCAACCTTTGGATTATATGCCACCTGTATGATAGTTGCGTAAAGATTAAGACATAATTAATACTAATGGTAAGTCCTATTGATATGGCGGGATTATGCTGTTGTCATACTTGAATTTTTTGTTTTTAAAGAGCTAAACTTTAGTAGACTATTCCATTACGAATTACCTATTAAAATATTTGTGACAAGGATGAAAGTATAGTAGAATCTATGAAGCATGTATTTCAAATTGTTATTTACAATTTTTGGAACATTAATGAGAATAGAAACCCAAAACTTAAAATCGAAACTTAAAATTGAGTAACGAACATAAAGTAAAAACAAGGAAGAGCAACCAAACCAAATCTAAACGTAGCATTAAAAACTCTTAAATCTAACAAACGTGCAATTTGCCGGAATATGAACAGAAATAGAAGAGTGTAAAATAATGTATGCCAACACTATGTTGATTGTGAAACACGATAATAATATGCGCATACAGAATAATAATATAATTAGTGCAGTAATTAATTTTATATTACATAAAAAGGTGAGTGCCATCTTGAGTAGCTTTGTTCATAATAATAGTTACAGTGGGTGAGTTTGTGCGATGGTCCGGAACTGAATACTTTGCATAAATTGCGCAACTAGACGAACTAAGCATTTGTACAGGCTTAATTTTAGAGCAAAGTCCAGGGAGTTAAAATACTCGGAAATGCCAACAGCTTTTGTTAAGTGAAGTCTAGAAATAAATATCATTAAATGAAAATAGAAAATCTTTTAAATTTGACGTGTCATTATAAACCGGAAAACGATTGTTTACGCTCTTCGTTTATATTTTCAATGAGTGTTCAATATGGTCAAATTAAACTTAGTTGCATGAAATTTCCACAATATGACCATTTACGTATCTTGGCCATTTTTGTGCCTTTGTCTTATTCTCTGTTGCCAACGGATGATGTCTCTATTACATGATATAAATTATGAGATTTCTAATTACATTATGGGGTTTTTTGTAGTAGAGTCGGAAATGGCATTTTTTATTTTATTTTGGAGTACTTAATAATTACGACCTGCTACAGATACGCTGTGAATTACAGTTTATAAATCTTTAGTTACTTTACATTCAATTAGTTATTTTAATATATGTAGTTAGAGTTTAGAAAGAGCTTATCTTATTTAAACACACTACATATTTACCTGATTTTGTGGTGCACATCAGCACCTATAGACAAGTAGCATTGAGGAATACATGGTAGAGTATGTTAGGTCTTAGCATAAGCTTTTGTCAATCAAACACTTGTATCCAGCTGAATCAGGTTAGGCCAGAAGCCGATCACAACATAGTTGGGAAAATGCAAGTTTTGTCAATTATATACATTCAACAATCTAGTCTATTCTACTATCTATTCTACAATGCCACTTGTCTAGAGGTGCAGACCACAAACATGCATAGGAATTAGTATTGCAGATGAAGTAAAAATTACGACAAATATTTCATTATTGGATTGGTGTGTTATTAAATAAATAGATTTATAGCAGTAATATACTAATAAAACTTTTCGTCTGATTGCTGGTAAGATATGTTTTTATGCACAATTAAGTCAAATTAATTGATTAGAGTAGAAACTTGCAAGTCAATTGCAGTTTCCTTAACAATGTGGTCAAAAGCGAAATGGGATCGTACTCGCGTATAAAGGGTTCTGTACCTTTGTCTGTATCTTTGTAAGCGAGAAAGTTTTGTTTGTGTGTTTAAAACTTTTTAGTTTGCTCATGTATTGACCTTGACAGTGCTTATTAGGGACAATAGATACCTATGATAAGTGTCCTGTTTCGCGTACAGGAGTAAAAACATAGCAGATTTAAAAGAAATCAAAAATGATCACTAACCACCTCATAACACATGATACATATATAACACATTTTCTGCAAGATCACAAACTTTCATAAATCAAATAATACCGATCGAGATCTTAACGAGAAAAAATCGGCTTAAAGATATCGATAAAATACCGATATGTCATTTAGACTTACCGACTACACCGAGTCTGTTATTAGAGCTGTCTCATTAAAACTATATGAGGAACGAAGCCTAGTCAAATAAGTCTAAGTAAGTTTTTGTTAGGTTGGTTAACTAGGTCAATGAACTCCATGAATGCATATCCACTGAATGATCACCATCATTACTGGTAGCTGATTATTGGTGATGATATTCAAATAAAATAAATTAAATTATCTATGGCGCTTGAGTATTGCGAATCATTAAATTAATACGGTGAAGCTATATTCATTTGTTATAATAAATAATTTATTCCAAGAATAATTTTATGTTTTTTTTTTCGTTTAAAAAGTTATCGATTCTATACCGATTTTAATTAATCGATTCGGTCCACCACTAAAGTTTGACATTGACGTTTTAAAAATGTATCAGAACGTCAAATGTGCAAATAGGTTTATAGATGTTTTTAACAAAATAATACTGAATTAACCTTTTGCCGAAATAGGTTAGTCTATCGAATAAATTGCAACATTAATCAAGATGCACCTTGACCTTACGGTTGATTGTGATCGATGTTTAATTTCTAGAGCACTTAATTAGATTTTAGATTGGATACTTATTTATCGTTTCCTTGGATACTTATTTATCGTTTCCTAAATATGTTAGGAAATACTATGCAAAATTATTTAAACCTTCAAACACGTGTTTCGAGTCACAATAAACAGACAATAGCAGCCCGACAGCCGGCTGTCGCTTGGCCGTTGAAAGGTTAAATTCTTTTACTTCATACATGCTAAAGTACCGAAGCTAGAGACATTAAATGTATACAGTAGCCTCTGAATGAATTTGTAGTACATAATGCTGCTGTTGTATGCTTGATTTATGAGTAATAAATGGTATAAGTATCAACGGAAACCCAACCTCCAGGAGCTACTATTACTAGCAAATGAAACCGCGGGAGATAGTTAGTGTTATAAAATCTTTTGTATGCCTTGCCATACAAGAGCTTATGTAAAATACCCTCAGGCACATTAGTTAAATGGATAGATAAAATATTTATTAAAATATGCTGATAATTAAATCTATTCTGAGAGTTTAGAAATATTGCAAGCTCGATCTTTGAACTATAACCATAGTTAAATTACATGGATGATAATCTGTAGTCAGTGTAGGGCGTAGGGTGTAGTAAACTACGGTTTTGTTCTGGTTACTATTTACGATTAAAAGTAGCTAACTACGTGTCGTTCCGATTTCACGTAAAAATCAAACTACAACCTTTCAACGACCAAGCGACAGCCGGTTGTCGCAGTGCTATTGTCTTTCTATTGTGTAATCACGTATGTTCGAAGGTTTAAGGAGTGGTTAATTTGATTGCTGCTGTCTAGTAGTTATAATTCAGATTATTTATGTTTTTAACCGACTTCTAAAAAAAGGAGGAGGTTCTCAATTCGGATGGTTGTATTTTTTTATTTTATGTTTGTTCGCGCATATCTCCGTCGTTTACCAACCGATTTGAACAATTCTTTTTTTGTTTGAAAGGGTATACTTCCCAAATGGTCCCATTGTCATCAGGTCCAGGACCTGATGATAGTATCATGCGGAAATCGAGGGAACTCCTCAATTTTTATAGAAAAACGTACATTTTTTTTGAAAGTTACTCTTAAACGTAGTCAGACATTGAGACTAACTAAAAAGCTTTTTCCAAAAAAACCGACTTCAAAAACTAAAAGCACAAAAATAACTATTTCGGAAGTCGGTGGCTTTTCTTCTGCCGGTCTTTTTGATGTGTTGCCACCGACTTCCAAAATAGTTATTTTTGTGTTTTTAGTTTTTGAAGTCGGTTATTTTTTTTTATTAGTTTATATTTTGAAATTGTAATGTTAAGTAAAATTATGTTTTGAAATCTGTCTGCATAAAATAACTTCAGTTCATTGCTCACACTTGTGTATATTTTTATGAATAATCAAATTAAACGGCCCAGGATTAAAATCGTATATACTATAGTTATCAGATCTTAATTTGTTTTTATTGACATGTAATCCAAATTTTTAATTACTCAATCAATCATAAACTTAACTCACATCATAAAATAAACAAAAAAAGTTGATTAGGATAATTATTAATTGTACTATCGACAAATTTTAATCATGACTCATTTTGACGATAAATCGTTTCAGGCTGTCAAAATGACAAGACGTGAAAAGTGACATTTTTAATGAATGTTTAACGGAGTCATCTCGTGTTCTTGGTTATAAGAACACGTGTATGATCTCCATACTATAATTTAATAACCGTACAATTGCCACTAAAAAAAAAAAATATTATTAATTAAACTGGACATTGGCAGAAATCACCGAAAATTCGGTGGATTGCCATAAATTATATAAAGTTGAAGTTGAATGTTTAACGTCGACCTAATTGTATTTTATTGAATGTCTGTAGGAAAGTAAGCTTATGATGGGTCATGAATCCAATTTGTCGATAGTGCTACACATTTTTCAAACGTTTCATCCGATAGCATGTGGAATTTTGGATAATTTATTTTATTTTATTTTGATGTTTTATGGGATAATTTATGTTAAACTGAATTCAGAATTATCCGTTTTTTTTACCTATTTAATCTTGATCATTCGAACCCCTGCCTGTTTTTCTTTTTATCAAAAATAATTCTTTACTATCTGGTTAAGGTTTATATACAATTAAAAAATTACAAAACGCCACGTGGCGCCTTTCTGTCTTAATCAGAATACGATCTGAACAACTGGACAGTATTAACATGCATTGCAAATAATCTAAGTACCTACCTACTTTTTAAACTCCACTTATACACACCTACATTTTTAGCACAGAAATACAAATACATGTTAATCAAGTAGGATTTTTTCATACTTCTGCAATTAACTTTGCAAGTAGGTACGTAAAGTATGCATATATCTTGTAACTAAAGCACCTGTCGATAAATACTTTTTTAGAAAGTTAGGAGAATAGTAGAATAGCTAATTACAATCTAGGCAACGTGAAATACCGCATCAAAATGTATTGTGCAGTGTGCGTCAATTAACTCTACTTAATTATCGAGAGCTTCTTTTTACTGAGCAGTGTTGTGGGAACCAACCGGAACAATATTATCGGAAGCAAGCGCGTTATACATGCATCTGTATGCGTAAGTAATTATGCACACAGGGGCGTAGCGAGCGAAGAGAAGATGGCGCCCAGAGCAAAAAGTTGCACCCTCTTTGTATTTTTTTCTAATTTATGAAAAACAGATACAATGTTCGTAGCAGGGAAATACGTTTATTTTCTTATTTAAAACAAAACTATAATACAGTAAAGTCTATATACTTAAAATTGGGAATCGAAATATATGATATTGATTGGTTTATATTGATTATAAGTGTAATTGATTTTGTGCTTTACGCGCCCCTATTTGGTAGGCGCACGTGCCTACCTGGCTCGCCCTAAATACAACTCTGTATGCTCATATTGCTCATACACACGATTTTGTGAACATTGAATATAATGTAAAGGTTCTTAGCACTGTCTCTAACATCCTTCCGTTTTTAATTTTTACTATTGTAACATTTACGTAAGAAGAGAAAAGTTTTCTTAAAGACTTTCTATCCCGCCAATCTGAGGTGCGTGAAATGTATTTTTTCAATGTGCTCGTTAAAACGAACAGTCCCAAAGTGTAATTTTCAATGATTCTACTTTCGCAAATGCAAATCATAGCGTTTACGTGAAAAAATATTAAAATAAACACTTTCATCTGTAATATTTATGTAAATAAATAATATAATGCACAACTTATGATAAGTAACTTAATTAGATGACGTAATTAAGACATTATTTTAGATAATAGATCAATTAAATTAACCGCATCTGTTAAGGAATATTTAAAAGCAGTGGCTTACCTAACGTTTCGTTCTTCCGAAGACCGTGTGAACACTCAAATGCAGGAACAATGAAACATAGCGATGTTTACTGATGATAGTAAATCAAATTAAAATATGTTCACATTGATAAAGTCCACTGTTTACTTTTTTTTGCATAGAACACTAACAATCTTGTTTTAAATTTTAAATTTGGAAAGTGGTGCGCGATTTACAGCAGGAATTAAAGGATGTTAACTATTGGGAGGACGTTTAGTCGATTTTTTTGCTCGATTATTTCGCAAACACGTGTTCCCGGGGAGTGAGCACGCGAGGTGACTCGCCGGTACCGCGAGTGTCGGATAAATGGCGAGTGGATGCGGCGAGCACCTGTGCGGCTCATCTGTAATCTGTGGTATTGCACCGGAGCTGTTACACACGGTTAAATTGTTTTACTACTCATTTCTTTTCGAACGGAACTCGCCCGCGACCGCCGGAAAATTTGCGACCACGTGATCACTATTAAGCGGATGAAATATAAATATTCTTAACTTAAACGAGTTATTATGCATTTTGCAATTGACTGTGCTAATGTCTGATGACAAAATAAATAAATTAGAATGTTGTTAAGTAATGGTATATTAATTATTCAGCTATATTTTTAACTGCTATCGACACATTTTGACATTTAGCTAAGATGCAGCTTAAGTATTTGTTAGGTTCTGAATAGAAAAGAAAGCGCCATTTCATTTAATAATACATAATATTATCTACAAAATAGCGACATTCAGCCTTTCTTTTTAATAGCAAGTGTAATTGAAAAATAATAAAACTGAAGAATTAATAGTAAAGTGACACGGTAAAGCTTTATAAACCATTTGTGTGAGCAAATAAAATTAATGTAATGAGGTTTTTTGAAATCAGTGATGATTATTAATCAGTTTATAACTTAACGTTTCATGAAATGTTACGTATTGCTATTTAGTATACATATTATTGGTGCTCTTTAGTAAACATATTATTAATTTTATTATTTTAATACTAGTGAGTAAAGTTTGTTCTGACGACCGAGGTGGGATTACCTCGGTCGTCAGCGTTACCTCCAGCTAATGACAAGGATGTAATGGAGCCAAGAGCATAAAGACAAAAATGCATATCTTAGATATGTGTCATAATGACGTTTTACACCACACTTTTGAGTAAAATAAATATAGTTTCATAAACTTACTAATATTGTACACATAATTTCGTAATTAATTCACAGTGGTTTTATTTAAAAGTTCAAATATTTCTACATAAAAGTCGGAGAAATCATTTTAATCAAAACACTGACCACATAATATTAAAATTTGCACTTGAAAAATAACTAACTGTAATTAAAAAACCGACTATAGACAAAGATTGCAATAAATGGCGCGAGTTTTCTAATTCAAACTTCGAACAAAGATGGCTGCTCAGCCACATGATTAGATAGTGCTGATAATTACAATATTACCTAACCCTAAGAACAAAGTCACTTTGCAAGCAAATATGTTTAAAAAAAATTATATATATAGCAAATTAAAACATGTAATTACTAACCTACCTATGGTCCATTTTTTAATTCAGTTATTTTAAATAACACCCAATTTGTAAGTTCTACCCTGGAGGTCCAACACAACAATAATTGAAACATAACTTGTAAAACGCGTATTAAATCGTGATAAATCTTTGATACGCACAATACTGATTTTAAGAAATTGCTATCTTCATCTATTTTCTTGAAGAAAACTGCTGCTAATGATAACATTACAGTTATAACTGGAAATTTAATGGATTACGTATCTTTGCTTTGCCTAGAACACAATACATTCAGTGTAATAAAAAAACTCTATACATATAATTCTATTATTTGCATTTAAGACAACAACTTTTGTAGTATTACTTTTGATAAATCAATGAAAAGAAATTGGCTAGCCTATACATTTTGCCAAGTTATGCGAATATATAAAATGTAGAGCAGTTGATTTAGCACTAATTTGTTGTTTATTTTAATTTTATTAGATTAGTATCATTGGTCGTAGAAAGTTGTTGTTGATGTCAGTCGTTTTTAATGCTAGTATAAATAGTTATAATAATTATTTTTTTAATGTAGACAATTGTCTCACTTGGAAAAAGCAGGTTGACTCAGTGGTGGTCCGTGTAAGAAGACTTGTATACGTTTTTAAAAAGCTCAGATCGATTGCCGAATTCCCATGCCTTATATCCATCTACCTAGCACTCGTCCAATCAGTTCTTGGCTACTGCGTTACAGTTTGGGGGGGTACACATAAGACTACCATTCTGCGTTTGGAGAGAGCTCAAAGAGCTGTGCTAAAGGTGTTGGCCAAGAAACCTGCCAGATACCCTACATCGGAACTTTTTCAACTCTGTAACGTCCTCACTGTTAGACAGTTATTTATACTTCAAACTATTATCAAGAAGCATGAACTTACGAAGTACGATCCAAAACCCCTTCCTAAGAAGCGACGTCCCGATATTATTTGCAAGACACCTGTCTCCGAATTGGCATTAGTACGACGATACTTCAACTACTGTAGCCCTAAGCTCTACAATAACATAAACCAAATGATCCAAATGTATCCTCTAACAAAAACATTACTTAGGAAAAAAATCTCTGAATTGCTGAAATCCTTCTCTTACGAAGAAACAGAAAAACTTGTGGTAACGTAACACTTAATATCCTGTAACATCTGCATAACTCACATTCACACAATCATACACACACACACATACTCTTTTTACACACAGACATATAAGTACAACACACATTCCCCCGCACTCACTCAACACCTGCATGCATACTCTACAACACTCACATTGACACACACACACTTTTACACACGCATTTAAGTAGTACCTTTTATTTAATTTTTAATAGTTAATTTTATATTTGCACTCACTGTAGTTAGTAGTCTGGAACAAAAATTGTACTTAATTTTTTTTTTTTGCCTTGGGCGTTGATAGCTGCGCCACAGTTTTAACTTTTGTAGCTATCTTCGTTTCCTATTTGTAAACCTGTATCCAAAAACTTGTTCCTAATAAACGTTTATTATTATTATTATTATAATGTACGAGCAGCAAAGTTTATTACTACCTACCCTATTTAATTTTGCGCACAGGTCATGTACGATCCATGGACCACAGTAGATTTTTGATGATGATAATGAAATTTGATTTGAAGAAATATTAAAAAAATACGTTAGAATATCAACAATAGCACAATCACTACTAATAAAAAACGCATAAGTTCAAAATAGTTCCATTAATTTCAAATTAAAAACCCTATTGATGATGATTGATGCTCACCGTATCAATTAACCTGTTTACCATCATTGTACTGGGATTATAGTTAGACAGACAGAACCGCCAACTTTCAATATGAGTTATTAGTGCTTTGTGTTGTTAACTACTATTGCGCGGAGGTGAGTGTAGTAATGCTACTCTCAAGTTTTACGAGAATTGTCTAATAATTAATTATTAATTAATGAATTAATAATTCTCGTAAAACTACAGTACAGTACAGTACGTACAGTTTTAAATTATTAATTAATTTTATTAATTGATATCTAGCTTTTCAGTGACCATCGGCATGCGGCAGTCTCGGGTTTATTGCTTAGAAATTGCTTTGGCCTAACAATTTTGCTTAATTTATTGCCGCCGTCGTACTAGTGACAAACTGAGAATGACAAAGTACGGCGTGACCGTAAACCTAAGAAAAATATTTGGAATTCCAAGGTCACTCCCGGAAACCCTGAGAAGACTACGGAAGGTGATCTGCTTCAAGATGGAGGTAAGCTGGCTGTAACTGACGTACAATGATCCAAATTCAAGGACTTAGTGCGAAAACCAGACTTCCAGAGAAAGGTCAGTAAAGAAGACGAAGTACGTGATAAGTTACGTTTATGTATTTAGGCCACACTCAGTAACCTGTTAACTACTAATTTTAATCCAACAAATTCCAGTTGTAAAGATCTAGATTCCGAGATTTCGCTTTTTATAAATATCTGAGCAGTTTTGTTAATTTATAGCCTTGAACACCCAGAAATAAGGTAGCTTTCTAATTTAGATAGTGAAAAAGAAATGAGATTAGTCGCCTTTCCGCAAACAAAATAACAAAAACACAACATTTTAATGGAAAAGAACCCAATATAGATCCTAGACACCCGGACTAAAGATCTAACTGGTTTTGCGTTATTTACCGTTTATTAAATTAATAGTATCGCACGCTTTAGTTAAAAAATATCTTGCTAACATTTTTTTAGTACTTAACTTCACATTTAATCCGTTGACCGATTTAAAAATATAACAATAGTTTAGACAATAAAACTTTGCACCCGTGTGCAAACTTAGACGCTTGACGGGTTTAAATTTAACACACGTGATTCGAGAGACAATAGCAGCGCGACAGCCGGCTGTCGCTTGATCGTCGAAAGGTAAAAGCATTTACAAACTCGATAGAAATATAAAAGTATATTACCGTTTTATTATAATTTCGAGCAGTGATTCCCATCACTACACTTAAGCTATTATAATTTAGTAATGATGAAGGGATAACCAAAGTCGATTGATTTGTAAGACGTGTCTAAAATGATGGATGTTTCAAAAGATATTGTAATTGCGACAGCCATCTTTAGTTGTTATGAATTAACGTTTATTGTAAATTCCAATATATACTACTGTATATTCCAATATTATACTGTGTTCAAGAATAATTTTACAACATTGCTATTTTATATGCTTGCGTATAAATGTAATGTGAAATTCTATTAAGATTCATTCTAAAGTCAAAGATCAATGACCAAACATTTGTAAATAGATGGTTGTTATGCATGTTATTTGGATAAAGAAACAAAAAGTCTTGGCAGCGGTGGGATTCGAACCCACGCCTCCGAAGAGACTGGTGCCTTAAACCAGCGCCTTAGACCGCTCGGCCACGCTACCACTTGCAGAAGTGGCCGAAATAGACGTAGAGATTCCCTGTGGGTTTCTTTGTTCTATTTTTGGCTATCCTATTTTGCTGACGTTCGGTGATTGGTCCCCTAACGACACGAGTAATAATAGAGAACGAGGGGAAATAATAATAGTAAAATGTTATCCTAAAACATGTTAATAGTTAATTGGTCTGGGGTCCCTGATCCGTTTTTATTAGTACAGTGCTGTTATCTACTTTTACCTATGTTCCGTTTTACCCTTTGGGTACGGAACCCTACTAATAACTAAGACTTCGCTGTCCGTCTGTCTGTCTGTCTGTCCATCTGTTAACAAGCTGTATTTCAACCGCGGAAGTTAGAGAGTTGAAATTTTCACAGACGATGTATTTTAATTGCCGCTTTAACAAATATTAAAAAAAAAACAGATTAAACCAAATATCTATGGGGCTCCCATGAAACTAACGTTGCTTTTTGCCGTTTTTGCCGATAATGTCGACTTGCACTTCGCTGGTTTTGTAATCATACTGGGGGCGTACCTCCAACCCTTATAAGCAGTATTACTTTGATATTACTTTCAGTGCGAAAGAGACGGCGCTAGACAACGTGTCTAACGCTGTCACTTGCACACTCCTGAACAGGAATAAAACAATCTTACTTTAAACGTCATGGTAAGGGGGCTGGTCCCGATTCTCTTGTTCACAAACTTAACTGAATTTAAATAGAGTGCATCTTTTACTTTCCATTTCAGTAAGAAAAGGACGGAAGATAAAATACTTGTTTAGACCTGTCAAATTTAGACACTCCATAGATAATTTAGACGCGATTAAAAACATGGCCACTAAAAATCCATTGATTTACTTCGGGCGCTGAATAATTTGACAGGCCCGTTTTGGCAACATTTTAATACGGAACCACAAAACAAACTCTCAGAAAGTCTTGATTTATAATTTTCTGGCGAATAAAAAAAACCATAAGTTAGCTCTTACACATTGCTTACGAAAACAAACTAAATTTCTTCTTCGAAGTGATGCAATTCCTTACAAGTTAGTAAAATACATAATTTTCTATGGAAAGCTGTAAAATGCGGAGGTGTCACTTTGTGAGATTACTGTGTACTGTTACGTAGCTCGAGTTCCAAAAATACTGGTGAAATTATAGACGGCTTTGCTAAATTTCCAAAATTGCAACGGAACAATTTTCTGAAGCATCGTTTATTAAAAAGCTGCTCCTATTTTTAAAAACTACTTCATCTGTACTTAATAATGTAAAAGCTGAAGAGAACACACATGAAAGAAGAAACACTTTATACTAGGTGTATTTTTGGTATTGCTCAACCCGCTAGGAGATGATTCTACCCATGAAAATTAACAACTTTTATTATGGAACCAATACTGAAATCGCGAAAAAAATATCAGTTGTTTCAAACATGATGGTCGGAGAGCATTGAACTTTTGTTTGTTACAGCTGATATTTTTTTCGCCATTTCAGAATACCAAGAGCAATACCAAAAATACACCTAGTACCTATAACATCAACCGCGGGAGTAGAGCAGTGACCTAAAATGTAAAACGGCTTAAACCCTGGTTACGGCTAGTATTTTAGTATTTAAATTGTGATTTAACTATCTCATAAAGTTCCCGTGAATTCACGTGATAGTCAAGTCAAAATTTATAAGCTTAGTTTCGGTATTAGCGCAATCCCAAAGTTTGTTTTGTAATTAATGATCAAATGATTTCCAAGTGAAGTTGGATTATTAATTATTATTTTTACATATTGTAGTAGCACTCCCATGTTCCAGTCTTGCACGGTTTTCTAGTATTTTTTTTTGGTCGTACAACCTCTGTTTAACCCATTCGGTACTAACTTCCATTTTAACACCCACCTTGTCTCGATAAGGCAATGACAATTTTTAGCTCATTATGTTTAAAGTCATAAAATAATACTTCACATTTTACTTTGTAAGGTAGGGGTGATACACTGGGAGGGTTATTATGAATCGCCTCGTTAAAATAATAACAAGAACTATTCGATACTGTGACAACCCTTGTCTTTTCCATTACTTTCCTTCATCATAACACGAATATAGTTTTCAATTTGCATAATCTTCTTAACAAATTAGTGCTGAGAGAATCTTTACGAGCATTATATGGACGAAAATGTTACTAATAAGTTCCAACTCCAATTCGAAACTAGTATCGATAATCGAGTAACCGAGTAACGTATGTATGAATCGAGACATAGTTGCAGTTGTTTAGATATACTTTATCTAGGAAATGATTTTGTTTGTCTGACTTAAGTCAATACGCGTATATTACAATAATATACTAGCTTTCGCCCACGACTTGGTATGTGTGGATGTCGAACTTCCATCCACTATTATGCCACTTTAGCGGTCAAATTAACAAAAAACCTTTCTTAAAGATTTTCGTGAATTAGCTTTTTGATGATCAAGCGACAGTCGGCTGTAGCGCCTCTATTGTCTTTGTATTGTGTCTCGAATCACACGTGTTCGCAGGTTTAAATCTTATTCTATACAAAAAACCCACCCTCCAAGTTTAATGTGTCTGTCTGTGCGTGTATCACCCAGTCAGTCAGTTTAAAACGCCTGCATCTTTTGATTGCTTTGACTTGGAAGTTTAATTTTTTCCGTAGCTTCCACGGACACTCTGTTGTTTTATATTAACATCAACTTGATTACACATTTCGGAAAAAAGGGTATATTACTCTTGAGTCTTGACAGACAAACAAAATATCCTGTAATAGTTTTCTTTTTGTAAGGTAAGGTAAGGTAAAAAGCCCTAAAACCACCGGTGGTAAGGTCACAGCTACAATAATAATTATGCTCATCCTAACACATGCATGTAACAAGGTACCGAAACTGTGAGATAATATCGCGTAGTGTTTATTACCACAATTTCTGCAGAACAGTAGAGAGCCGGCCGAACAAATATTGTCAGTGTTCCGGTTTTACTGTAACTGTTATTGTACCTGTTCCCTAGTTGTGGATCTACATGACATTAAAAAAGGTGCATGATCCAATGAAAAATCTCAAAAAACATTTTTCATAAAAAATTATCAATCACAGATTACTGCGAGGAAATGTTTTTTTTTTGACATTTCGATGTTAGTCCTTTGAAAAAGGAGGTGTTCTATCTGAGCACCAAAATCAGTAACCCTTTGAAAAATGTTTTCCATATTGCCGCACATGACTGTAGGGTCCATAAGCTTATATGTCTTTGTGAAGGAAGCCGTCAGAAAACTAAACTAAAACTAGAAATAAGTATGGTGCTAGCCATACCTATCTCTAGTTTTAGTGTAGTTAAGTTTTAGAAGGGTAAGGCTGGTATTTCAGGCACTGTGGCCTCTGGGATGGCAACGCTTCAACGACGCCTCTGGTATTCCCGTCTATGGCCGTCTAAAGATGGCGGTTACTTTTTTTTATCAGTTGAGCCATCAACATGTTTGTTTTAGATAGAACAACAGTCCCCCTCATTTAGTCTAAATATTTTTACACAGATGTTTTACGGATTGGCTGAATTCTATAATCTAGCATTTAAGTTCAATATTTAGGCAAGTTCCTGTACCAAATTGAGGAAAATTTGCAGTTGAAAAAAAAACCATTATACAGATTTAGTTCTCAATTTATTTCATTTCATACAGTGCAATATTTAACATCTAATTTATAAGACAAGATAGCCAGACAAGAAACTATCAAATGATCCTAAGGCCACAATAAATTTACGTTACTTAGCGCGCACTTTTATTAAACTATTCTTTATTTTCTACTTTACCATCGTAGTTTGTCTGCTGTGCGACAGTGATAGTATTATTGCTTAGCTAGCACTTTTTGGGACAATCCCGCCACGCTATCCAACCACTGCAACTCCGGAAAGCCAGAATCAACAGTAGAGTCCACCAGAATAGCGCCGAACAATGAAGCTCGACGAGTCAAGGAGAAACTTTTTAATGGTCTTGGATCCCGCACCGAAATTAATCAGAAAAAAAAACCAGCCAAGAGCGTGTCGGGCCACGCTCAATGTAGGGTTCCGTAGTTTCCCGTCCGTCACAATAAGTGTTCCCACTTATAACTTAAAAAAAAGGCTATTTGTTACATTGACACACTAAGTACGCAGAAATTATTTTGTACAACCTTTTTGTCTTTTTTGTACAAAAACTGTACTTCCTATCAAGTTCAAAATAATTTTCCTAGAAAGTACTTATAAACTTCTACTTTCCAGATTTTTTTCATATTTTTTAAACCGGGTCAAAAGTTAGAAGGGGGGGGGGACGCTTTAATTTTTCCTTTTGGAGCGATTATTTCCGATATTATGGACATTATCAAAAACTGATTTTAGTAAACCCCTTTTCATTTATAAATACCTACCTATCCAACAATATATCACACGTCAGGGAAATTAAAAAAAAATCGCTTCCCTCTTTACATATAGGGGGGCTACCCTAATAAAACATTTTTTTTCCAATTTTTATTATTACTTTGTCGGCGTGGTTGATATACATATTGGTACCAAATTTCAGCTTTCTAGTGCTAAGGGTCACAGAGATTAAGCGAGGACGGACGGACAGACAGACAGACATGGCGAAACTATAAGGGTTCCTAGTTGACTACGGAACCCTAAAAACAGCGGAGGAGTAAGAAACAGAACAAGGCCAATAGACACATAGATGCGATTATAACTGGAAGAAGCCCAGATTGCCTAGCACCACGGAATATTTTTTTTTAATTACCGGGTCTTAAACATGTGAGCTTTTACGATTGATTTCAATAATAGGCATATATAATCAACTAGCTTTTGCCCGCGGCTTCGCTCGCGTTAAAAAGAGACAAAAAGTAGCCTATGTTACTCTCCATCCTTTCAACTATCTCCACTTAATAAATCACGTCAATTCATCGCTCTGTTTTGCCGTGAAAGAAAGACAAACAGACAGACAGACAGACACACTTTCCCATTTATAATATTAGTATGGATGGATATTATTTAAGTTCATAAACATATATATATTTTCTTAAAATTGCGCTCACATTTTCTATTAACCACTTCACACAACTGCGCGCCTAGTACTTTTTAACCGACTTCAAAAAAAGGAGGAGGTTTCTCAATTCGACCGTATATATGCTTTTTTTTTTTTTAGGTTTGTTCGCGGATAACTTTGTCGTTTATGAACCGATTTGGATGATTCTTTTTTTGTTGGAAAGAAGACATTTCCAAGGTGGTCCTTTTATAAGAAAATCAGGGTTTGAAGGTAGCAGACCAGAGAAATCGAGGGGAACTTTCAAAAATCGTAGGGGCGACTAGTGCGTTTGTAAGTTTTTCATTAAGTATTTTATTATAGCACTACAATTTAATAAAGATCTGGAGTAGATCTGATGATGAAGCCGAGAGACAGTCGAGGGAACTCCTCAACAATTCACAGCAGCTACCTTGTGTTTGGGCTTGGTTAATTTGTATTAATAAGAACTTTACACCTAGATGGGTTGTGACTGTATTAGGGGTCTGATGATGAAGACGAAGGATAGTTCAGGGAACTCTTCAACGGTTTACAGTAGCTACCTTGTGTTTGGACTTAATTCATTTAAATTGATAAGAACTTCGCACCCATATAGGTTGTAATGAAGGTCTGCAGTAGATCTGATGATGGAAACCATATACAGTCGAGGGAATTCTTCAACGATTTACAGCATTGAAGTGTAACATAGGACAACAACTACCTACTCGTCATGCTGATGCGTGAATCAATGAAAATGAAGAGATGACACTAAAAAGTAAAAAATAAAAATCTTTTTTCAAAAAATAATAACCGCCTTTAAAAACTAAAAACACAAAAATAACCAAAATTTCGGAAGTCGGTGGCTTCTCTTCTGCCAATTAATTTGTGTTGCCACAGACTTCCGAAATTTTGGTTATTTTTGTGTTTTTAGTTTTTGAAGGCGGTTATTATTTTTTGAAAAAAGATTTTTGATTGATTTAAGTACTAAGTATCTCAGTATTTTAAATTTTCTCACATTATCACTTCACATTACTGCGCTCCTAGTACTATTGTTCTCTTAAGTTTTCAATCTTTAATTGAATTTAGAATTAACTGTAGGGGAAAATGATTCATCTTTTATAATTATGTTCTCGTCGATTTTTCATTATTTTTAAGATGTATTCTGCTATTCGGGGCGGGGACAAATTTAACGAACCAAAACCATGAAAATTGGTCTAGCCGATCTCGAGTTATAAGTGTTGTAACAAACCCGACTTTGTTTTATATATATAGATGATATTATAAGTAAGAAGGTTTTTACTTAGATATTATATCGTTGTATGTAATCAATCGTAACAGCTCACATTTGGGCTAAGCACTTGCTCCGTAACATTTATTTTAAGACTTTCCGAAAGTGTTACAATAGCTAAAAATCTAAAATCCGATGCGAAGTGGAATCACTGCGAAAAATATTGGTGCGTGAAGCGACACAGCAGTTAAACATATGTATTTAAGCGACTATTTCACAAATCAGTGTCAGACCGTGAAGTCGGTACATACAGAGGGTAAACTCAAGCTCACATTTATTTAAACACTAGTAAATACTATTAGAAGTTAAGAAAACTGCTGTTGCCACCGCCAACTGAGCGATTTAAAACCTGTTTGGTCAATTTAGTGATCGATTTTCAAATATTGAACGTTCTATTTTTAAATGTATGCTCTTATGTGAAGCGGAAAAGTTTCAGCCGAGCGTACTTTAGTATCTTTGAATTTCGAATCTTAATGAATTATGTCAATCATGCACTTAACCATAAAGTTTTTGCGAAATGTCTAAGTCACCATTAAAAGTATAAAAGTAAACTGATTTCATTTTAGTCATACCACTAGGAAGCGCTTTTGAAAGTCCAAGAAAGAGAAAAAAACGATTTGCTCCTTCTAAAACGCAGTTAGTTTAACACGTAAACATTTAATTTCATACTTACTCTTTGAATAATAAATGATCAGCATATATTAGAGAATTGGCAATATAATCGGAGATCTTTAAAAATACACTATACTTTATACATAAAGAAAGAAATGGCCCATGAGGGGATCGAACCCGCGACCTTCGCGTTATTAGCACGACGCTCTAACCAACTGAGCTAATGGGCCGATATTATGATCGTGTGAAAAATAAAAGTGGATCAAGGAGCTTAACTGAAATTGATATAATAAGAAAGGAATCGTAATCTGTTTATCTTATTACGATAATAATGTTTATTATACAATAAACTGAATGTGCAAAAAAATTCACTACACTTTGTAAATGTCATCTATACATACATACGAAGTCGAAACTGTACATTTAATATTTTTTTATGAGAATAGGTACATGAGGTAAGTTTTACCCTCGATATCCATGCCATAAATATAGTTTTTTGAATTTTTGTCAGGAGGTAGGTATATTGCCTGGGTAACTCAAAAATACAGGATAGATTAGGAGTCGGTATCGAGAACACGTCGTCGTGAATTCGTGATGGTCTAAGTTACCGCGTCTATTAGTCGCGTTTAATAGTTACCGTGGCCCCGGAACAAAGGGCAGCCGAACGAACAAAGGTGGTTTATAGTCAGTAAAAGTCATTTCATGTGTTCCTATCCACAAAAAAGATGGTCTAGTGAATAAATAAATAAGATACCCGGGACGCATGGCCGATGTTGCGGATTGCAAACTGAACAAAAGCATCATGACTTATACTAAAATAAATCTGTTATAGGCATATATAGCCTATAATACTTACCTGTTACATACTACGCTTAAAAATTGCTGAATCGTACGCATGTATTAATATAGTGTTTAGTATTTTACGTTCTAAGCGCCGCCTGTTGGCTAGCTAAAGACACATACAAAATCTTAAAACATCTCTAGAATATTTTTTGACAACCAATAAATTTACAAAAAGAGAGTGTGGCCCATGAGGGGATCGAACCCGCGACCTTCGCGTTATTAGCACGACGCTCTAACCAACTGAGCTAATGGGCCGATGTGAACAGATAGCTAAAATAACCCAGTGCCTACTGAAAATCCTTGCGATATAAATAAACAAATACATTCTCTTATACTCACGCATTTAAATGAAGAGTATCATCTCAGAAGGTTAAAAGCAAAAAGGTAAAGTCAATAAAAACTCGAAAATATTGGTGAAATTATTGGAGATATTTTTGACAGATTATTCAATCTGTCAAAAATATAAGATATATGCCCATCACTTATTTCAAAGACTCAGAAGCAAATCTATACCAATATTATAAAACTGTAGACTTTGTTTTTTTGGTTGAACGCGCAAATCTCAGGAAGTTATTGACTCACATTGATTTTTTTTTCTGTATTATCCAATACAGAAAAAAAAGCACATTTATTGAGCAAAGTTGTAGGCTATAATCACTTTATTTCTGCCTAAGTATAATAACACAATCTTAACCCTTTCACAGCCGTTCACCTACACTGAGTACGGGTGAGTTGTATTAAAATAATAATTTGTTTTTTTTCCACTAACAAGAATATTACCGAAAACCGTAACATCTCTTTACACGAAAATAATATCAGTAATTTTGTAATTAATCACCGATCAAGTAGCGCCGATGTTACCAAATGGGCGGTCACAGAAAATCATCGGCTAATCACCGTAATTGTAGGGTTAAGTCTCCGATTATCACGCACCTGTGATTTTGGGGTTAACTACGATTTAAATCATAACAGATCAGACGTTATGCTCTACTTTATTATTATAATAATTATTTTTGTATTACACGCAGTAACTTATTCGAAGTGAATGAATTTACACAGTCGTGTATCATGTACCAGGTCACTCAGAAAGTTTTGAGAAAAAACGTTTTTATGTATAAGACACTGGCCATTTATAATTATTTTGAATAATTTGGTTATTTAAAAGTAAAAATACCATTGTTCGAATTTTGAATTTTCCTCCACATTTTTTTGAGAGCCAAATTAAATTAACGTGTCTCTTCTAAAAAAGGATCTGCACTGCGAACATTTTCGTGCGATGATTTTCTACGACTTTAAATGTGGCTTAAAATCTGATGAGTCATTTGATGGACTTCAAATTGCTTTTATGGGTGGAAGACTTTCAAAAGCTACCGTCAACCACAAGAACAGCGAGTTTAAGTGCGGTCGCTTTACTTTGAGAGATAAACAAAGGAGTGATCGTCCTAACACGGCAGTCACGGAAGAAAGTGTGCTGGCATTAAAAAAAAATATTCAAAAAAACAAGCGAATTGCATACTAAGAGATTCAGCAGAACCTGCAGATTGAATCGGGAAGCTTTTACCAGATTTTACACGAGCATCTTCCGATGAGGGGATAGTGTGCCACTGGGTGCCGCAAAACTTCACCAAAGCTCAGAAGCAGGCCAGTGTAGATTGGTGCCGTGATATGATTAAAAAATTTGAAGCAGGTTCGTCTTGGCGCGTTTACGACATTGTGACAGATGACAAATCCTGGATTTATCAATACGATCCAGAAAAAAAGTGTCAGTCGACAGTTAGGCTGTTTAAAAACGAACCAACGACTAGGAAAGTGAAGCGATCGAGAAGCACTGGCAAACTTTTGATCGCTAGTTTCTTCACTTCCACGGGGTATCTGGATGCGATTTCATTACAAGACCAAAGCAGCATCAAAGACGACTGGTATACTACAAAATGCTTGCCAGAGGTTTTATCTGCAATGAGCAACAAGCGACCGAACATCGGGCTCCGCGGGATTCTGTTTCACCATGAAAACACGCCCGCGCACCCAGCGCTCAAAACGAGGAACTTTCTGGACACCACAGCGGTTGGAGTCTTAGAGCACCTTCCTTACAATCCTGATCTGGCACCGTGTGACTTCTTATTATTCCCTAAAATATAAAATCTTCTGAAAGGGATACAGTTTTCATCGCTGGAAAACGCGCGAGCAGCCTTCGAGAAGCCGTGAAAGAGGTGTCTGCGTCGGACTGGAAAAAATGTGATAAAAATTGGTTTAGACGCATGAAACTTTGTATAGAGGCTACTGAAGAGTTCTTTGAAAAGATTCAGCAAAAATATTTTTATCTATAGAAGATAGTTTTTTAGTTTCTCAAAACTTTCTGAGTGTCCCACGTATGGCTGAAGAGGATTTTAAATGCTGTAACATACGAGTCTGATTCCAACAAATATTCTTATACATACATAAATTATATACGCTATAAATCATTTGACCCACGCGGTGGTAATCTTGGTACTTGCTACAGCATTTTTTTGGAGATATAACTACAAAGTTACGGTTTTCTTATTACTTGTGCTACATGGCATTGCTTCATGCCAAATTTCATGATTCTAAGTAAAAGGCAAATATACTATGAGTATTGAATCATTTGTGAGGAGCGACTCGAAATATAGGTGCAGTTTTGCAGACATTTTATAAGACTGACACTAAGACGGACAACTAAGTGACTAAGTGATCCAATAAGGGTTCCGTTTTTCCTCTCGAGGTACCGAACCCTAAATATGAGGTTAACACCGCGGGATACTTTATAGAATAACACAATTTGGTGTCAAAAATTACCTCATCTTTTAGCAACAAATTGTTATTCCCACTTCTCCCTTGCATCCCTCCGTTATACCGGTATATCTTCGGACTCCTTTTCCATTCTAAATAAACGCAGTATTATCACAGATGACTAAATAGGTATTGCATTACACCTTCAAACACATAGGGAATGTTACAATACATTGTGAACAGCAACCCGTATGTAGATCGCGGCCGCAGCCATTCCCACACTTATCATAGCACAATAGAGATGTAATATCCATCATCTCGGGAGCACATTGAATTTTCATTAGAGAATCAACCTCCATTTGACTTTCATTTGGCCGCAGCATTGAGGCTGTTTATTCCTTAATATGTACTCTTATACACAGCTATCTAAGTCATACAAACAGTGAACTATTGCAGAAGCTAACTAACTATTACAGTAGTGATGCGATACTAATTGTCTTTATCTGACTGAATATAATAAATATTTACTCGAATATAATATTTTCTCTTCGCGAAATTCTGTCCTTAGTTACTTTCCGCTGCCTGACCCTAAGCATACTTATTTTTAAAATTATTTTATTTATAAAATTGACTTGATTTTAAAACTACGCAACGGATATTATTTTGTTTTTTTTTTAAAGCATATATTCGGTCGAATTGTCGGTTAATAAATAGTATGTTTCAATAGAAACATTTATATTTATGTATAATACATGCATATTAAGGTAGAGAAAACCCGGGATTTTTAAAATTTGGAACATCTTTGCGAAGCTGGGTGGATCACCAGCTCGAGATAAATCGCAGTTGCTGCACTTTCCACCAACATGCGATTAGCGCAAGAGTACAGTATGGATTAGCGGCCAGCAAAGTGGGTAACGTGGGTAAGTCGGTATAAAAATCCATAACTGGCTGGTATAAGACTGCTCATAAATTACATACAATTTCTATAGTGAATTAAATAGTAAAAAACAGCGTAGTGGGTGAATGTGTTTAGTGTAAGATTGATAGATTTTATTACTTATATCACAGAACTAGCTGTTCTCCGCGGTTTCACCTGCGTTTTTAGTTACTGCCCCACTTCCGTAGAGCAGATAAATGGGCTATCCAACCCAAAAAGATTTATTGATTCTTTAATTCGAACTAGTAGGTACTTACTGAGAATAGCGCATTCAACCCACCAACCAAACAAACAAAGTCTTTGACTTTAAAATATAAGTACCTATATACAACATGTCCCGGAATAAACGCATACCACCAGACACTCCAATTAGAATATTATGTTATAATCATAATACATACACTGAATAGGGTATTACACTGTATAAGAGAAATAATCTAAAAATATATTATTGAGATAGCTTATGCAAAAAGCAGCCGAACAGTGTTAGTTTTAGTTCATAAAACTAGAAAATATTTTTTTAGATTCAATTCAAAGTTTTCAGTTTTTTTTATCTGTTCTTGAACACACCGAAATACAGACCATAGACAGTGACTGCTGTCGACTGTCAACAGTGTCAACTAGACGTCACTATGCGTTTTATTTATAACCTCCTAATACGATCTTTATTATAAAAATATACTTTTTCATGGAAGTTATTGTGAAAGATATTTTAGATGGCTAAAGCACATAGGTACTTACATCAAAGTGATATTTACTAAAGTACAAACGGGTTTTTATGGTGTAATAGTTGGAATACTCTTCCCACAACTTTTAACTAAGTTTTTCTTAAATTTGAATCAGTTAACACTAGATTCACAATTATTCCGATGTTTTCACACTTGTGTTCTTGCATTCCGGAATGCACACCAACGGTAAGTCGAACAGTAACTAATTTTTTAGATAAAAACAATAATAATGATGTAAAATATCACAGCGCATTTGTTTATTTACACGACGTGAGGACGTCATATCGCCAAAGCAAAACCACGCCCACGGCGTTTTCCGTTTTTGGAAATTTCCGCGCGAAACTTGAAAATACAATTTTTAAAAGCGTTTTTAGGGTACTTAGCATTTAAATAAAAATTTAGGATTTTTTTTAGTGGTTTCTTAGTACTGTAGGAGTTATTTGAACAACTTTAAAAAAAAGAGTGTAATACCCTATTTTTATTATTATGTTTAAAACACTGTTTTTTTTACAAATTAAAATTGTGGGAGAAAATTATAGCCACATTACAAATCTACGCATGCACACAGTCTAGCGTAGTAGGTATTTCATCTATTTTAGTTTGTTTTGACTGTACAGCGGAAGTGTGACAGCAGTTTACATAGTTTTAATTATTTTTGGGATAAAATATTACCTATATTAAAAATTACAAAAATCGATTCAGTAAACGATTCTGAACCAACTATTTTCATAATGTGCATTAATTTAGTTAGGTACACATTGTATATGTGATAACCATTGACATACTACCTATCACTCTATAGGTAGGTAAGAATTTATCTACCTACTTATCTCAATATTTTATTTATTTTTACAACCACAAAGATAATCTGATAACAGTTACAATTTGCATTTAATTTACAACGAATGAAATCAATGTTAATTATGTTTATTCCCCGCATTTAATGTTTTTGAAATGAGGAAAATGCCTTGCAGAGCCTGTAATGTGATCTCAATATTGTATGTTTTTAAATTAACATGTCGACTGTAAAAACTCCGCAATTAAATTAATATTATGTTTTGCTGTTTATCGGTTCACTTGTCAACGCTGGTATTTAGTAAAACTGTGAAAGGTGATGTATAAAGATTAAAAAATTGTGTAAATACTATATTAAAAATTGTATGTTAATTATCTTTGTTTTATTTGTCTTATCTGTCACTAGTGTTTTTATTATTATTCAATATCAACATTTCGATGTATGTATAAAAATAACTCTACCTAATTCGGAATTTCGACCCAAACAGATTAAATTCCTTAAATATAGCGCTTGCATATTTTACATAAGAATGTCATCGGCCCATTAGCTCAGTTGGTTAGAGCGTCGTGCTAATAACGCGAAGGTCGCGGGTTCGATCCCCTCATGGGCCATTTCTCTCTTTTTGAACTCGAAGGGGTATATATGTATAACTCTACCTCGAAAACGTCGCCTAAGATATTATTGGTAGAGTGTATCCCATCTGGCCCGGTGACTTGGCCCGGTACCGGGGCACTATGCTCATTTACCATACACATTTTCATGTACTTAAATGTTGCTATTACAAGACCATGTTTCGCACTCTCGATCACAAAAATAAAAAAAAAACCGAGCGTCCAGCGGAGCGGGGCGTGCGAGGCGTCCATATCAAACAGACGCATTAACACGTGGGTGTCCTGAACTCCTGAGTGGCGGCCGAGCGGCGCTAGAACAACTTGCACGCAACACTGCACGCTCCGCTTAACGCTCCGCTGAACGCTCTACACTCAGGTCGTATCGTACAATTACTGTACTCTACAAGCTCTAACTTCAACACTACACCTTAGTCAAAATGTGCGGTTTTCCGTTTCACTACCGTTATGTATGCGTAAGATGGAAAGTTTATTTTCTTACCGTCACATGGGGTAAGGTTAAAAAAATATTCATTACTGTTCATTACTTTTCTGTTATAAAATAGGTAGTTCTTGTACTAGTAGCGAAGCGACCAAGCCGAGGTAAAGTAGGTCGGTATGATCTATTTAATTATACTAGGTGTATTTTTGGTCACTTAGTTTCAAAAATACACTTAGTAATATAGATCAAAACTAGGGTAGAAAGAATGGTGCTTTTTTCGTGAAGGTCCATGTTTATCTTTGCAATATTTAAAATCCAAAAAATATATTTTAAGCGAATGATTGAAAAGAACCCAACCCATAAAGTAACTGAAAGTTCCACTCATAAAAAATTTGATTGCACCATATAATTAATTTACAAAAATAAGGACAAACTATCCACTCATTTAATATATATTTAATATATGAAAAAGAAGATCTGTGGCCCATGAGGGGATCGAACCCGCGACCTTCGCGTTATTAGCACGACGCTCTAACCAACTGAGCTAATGGGCCGATGACATTGTAACACGAAATTACTGATATGATTATACATAGGTACTAGGTTTTATCAAAAAATACTTTTTTTTTTGGAGAGTGGGAAATCACCAATGACTGCTCCCGTCCTGGGTGCGGCGGAAGGGCGTGTCAGACTTTTACTGACTAAAACGCACTCATGTTCCTTCGGTTGAACTTTAAGTTCCGGGGTCACGGTAACTATTAAAAAACAGTCCGCAACCCCGGCAGGCGTTGACCCTGTTGGGCCCCTTCCTGTGCTGACTTCTCTTTGAGGCGCGCGTGGAACACTAACGCGCCGTCGACGCGGGCCTGGTCCTAGCCGGGCGGCGAGCTACCCATCGCTCGCCATCCGCAGAACCGCGCCTACGGGGGCCCGTAGTCGTCTTGCGACTCTCGACGTCTTCGCCTGGGTCTTAGTCCGGGGCGAGAGGCTCGTCGTTGCCTCTCGCGCGCCGCCGCCGCTTCCTTCATATCAAAAGATACTTAAGCCTAGCAATACCTACATAAGCGCCTGTTTCGCATTCTTCTTATTGGTTTTGATTAAAATAATTGGCAGATAAATAATTCATACGTATAGTCTGATACTCTTTTTGATTTATCTAGTAGTAAGTCTGTTTTGAGGTGATGGAACAGGCCATAAGTATAGAAATATCAGGTTTCATGTCGGGAATAATTTACTTTTCAATGTGGCACAATTCATTTCTAATAGGATTAAGCTATGGTAGAAATTCGACAGTAAATCATTACCATTTTTTTACTTTTTGTTTCTGCATTCTGATTTGGGCGCTTCACATTGCAGAACATGCATTACATTAGTTACCACGCTTTGACACGCGTAGTGCTAGTTTGAACCTTCGTGGCATAAACTCAGCAAAGTTTAAATACCTATCTCGCAAACGGATCATTAAATAAAAAAAAAACATTTGAGTAACCTATCAATATTTTTGAGTATTTTTACCCCACATTATAGGACAGATCCGAGAAATGGCCTGGATTAGTTTTCATAATTTTATTTTAGCGCTTTCTCAACGTAGTAAATACACATCTATGCAAAGTTTCAGCTTTCTAGCACTAACTGTTTGGGCGGTAAGTCGAGGACGGACGAACGGACAGACGGACGGAACGAAACTATAAGGGTTCCTTGTATAGTCTTTGGTTCCTTCCTATTGTACCATTTTAGTACGGAACCCTAAAGATTACATTTCACCGTTACAATTCTATGTAAAAATAATCAATAAACTCAATAAAGTTTATTTGTTTTTTATTAAAGAAATGTTAGTAATAATCTCCAGAATGATGACGTTGACGTAATAAAAAAATTAAAACCTAAATTTTATTATTTTATTAAACTTGTCTGATAGAAAGCTACATTATTCCTGAGTTAAAGGCTATAAAATTACGACGGTGTTATACTGAGTAAAAACTACTTACTTGTTTATACCCATAATGCATTTCTACGCAATATTAAGACTTAATAAATGTTCGGTTGCAATTCATACTTTACGAAATAAACCTTTTAAAGAAGCTTTCGCTGTTATATTATTACGAAATTGCTTATTATGAAAAACTTTGTAATCCGACGTTAATCATATAACGGCATTGTACTTACGTATTTTACGATGGTGCCTACTTAATTGAAGCCATAGACGTAAATACATTGTTGAAATAATTGATTATTTATTATATTACCAGCAATATTGTCTTTGACTTACGGAGTAAGTATAAAACTCCGTGCTTTAACCTTATAATTCTTGTATCTTTCATTGTTTTTATTGATAAAATTTTTGTTTTTTGCTTGACGTTTCGGCAGGGTTACACCTGCCATGGTCACAAGCAGACTGAAAACGGCGGGTGACTGAAACTGCGCGTTAAATCCCGATAAGCAGTGAATTTTAAATATGCAATGCGAAAGTTTAAAGTATAATATGTTTTTATTGATGTTCTAATCTCTACTTTCCTCGTTCAATGAGTTATACCTCTTGTTCATTTTTACATTGCGATAGATTTTCCGAATTATTCTCCACTAGCTCGTGTACCACGCGGTTTCACCCGCGTAATGATAGAATTTTGGTTAACTGCTCCGCTCCTGTGGATCATAGCGGGATAATAATATGCCTATAGGTTATTTTTTTGTTCGTTTTTGACACAATTTTTATTGATGCCCCGGTCTTAATGGTGTTTTATAGCCTATGTTACTCGCTGATAACGTAGCTTCATATTGATGAAAGAATTTTATAAATCGTTTTAGTAGTTAGTAGTTACTAAACCGATTTGATATTTAATTCCAACAAACAATCAAATCTTTCCTCTTTATAATATTAGAATAGAAATATGGATTAGCCTATTGCCACTAACTGCTAAACGTAGGCCTTTCCAAAAGAGCGTCAAACATCCTGTTCAGTATTGGACCATAATAGGGTGATGACGATGATAACAGCTGAAATTTCTTTAGGCCCAGCGGACACTGCTGAAGGCGCAGCGGCGCGCATATTATTTAAACCTTATACCTTGACAAAAGGTCAATATTCAGTTGTGCGTATGCTAATATAGTAGCTTGAGGGCGCCCCGGTTACTGAATATTGACAAAAGGTCAATATTCAGTTGTGCGTATGCTAATATAGTAGCTTGAGGGCGCCCCGGTTAAAGTTTCCATTATGACCCGTCGAATCCGGGGGTGGGGGTGGGTGGGTGGGGTGGGGGGGATGGGGGAAGCCCCCCCATACCACTCCCAACTTTAGGAGCCCCATGGTTACGGAGATATCGATGATCAAAGTTTGAGGTTATTTACGTCAATTTTGAGGTTAAGTTAGAATTTTTTCGTGTAAAATTAATTATTTTTCACTCTAATGTCTAAAAAAGATAACTCGACGGAGCCCCGCTTCGCGGGGCTCCTACTTCTGGGTGGTTTAAAAAAAAATAACCACGAAGGAGGTGGCGGGGTCTGTTCGCTCGCTTCGCTCGCTCACTCCGACCCCGCCACCTCCTTCTAACCTAACCTGTCCGAGTCGGGGCGCCCTAAAATTTTGATCGATCGCTCTCGGATTGACGATCCTTATTAGTTTTCAAAATATAATTGTATTAAAGACATGATAAAATTGAACGAAACACCCCTCCGCCGTGAACGAAACGTAAAACGTCAAATTTGACATTTACTTTGACAATTTATCTAACCTAAAAATGGCGTATTATTTTTCATTTTGTATGGAAATATGAAAACTTCAAAAAAAAAATTCTCGTAAACCGTGAGTCTCCTAAACTCAAAACTACGTGAAAAAGCCTTCAGTTAGTGAGTACTATCTACAAATAAAATATGAACTTCCAACTCGACGGGTCATAATGGAAACTTTAGCCGGCGCCCCGAGCACCGCGTGCTAATTATTCTTATATATCAAGGTAATTATAGTTTATATTGTTAATGCGCTCCGATGCACTTCCAGCGGTATGCGCCGGGCCTTATTCGCATATTATTTGTAACATCCACAATATCACATCTGAGATATTAATAATACCACTGAGGTGTTCACATTCATTAATTTCCACATTCATTAAACTGTGCAATTTTTGTCATCATCGAGTTTAAATTATTTGATGAAATACCCGCATCAAAGCCAGTTGAGTGCAAATTGAAAAACATAAATTAATTCGGTCCGATCAAAGATATCGCTTGACTTCGATAGATTGTGATTTAAAATGCGTAGGATTTTTAAATTTACATTTAATTCGAATAAAATAAAATCGACGCCTGTGCTGACTGTTAACAGATGGCGGTGATAATTTAAAAGTACTGGCTGTTAGGTGCGTCAAATTTAAATTTAGTATGGCAGAAAAGAATAAAGTGCTGTTTTTAAAATTAGAACTATGTAATGGTCCGAGATTAAACCGTTTTTTGAATTTTTTATCATATAAAAATATTTTTACGATGATAATAATATGAAGTTTAACTAAGTTTCTAATACTTATCAATGCTGCGTTCATTTCTTAAAAATCAGTTATGATACTACAGATATTTTTTTAAAACATCCTATACATATAAGACGTTGTTATTAATCAATCATGAATTAGTTATAGCTAGTAAGTGGGTGAACTATAATATACTTTTCAAATAAGAGAACGATTTATGTTAAGTTAAGCTGTCAGGTCTTTGTTACTGCCCCTCTCCCGTGGGTCATAGTGTGATGTTACGTAGCCTAGGAAGGGGCCCAACAGGGCCAACGCCTGCCGGGGTTGCGGAATGTTTATAATAGTTACCGTGACCCAGGAACATAAAGGGCAATCGAAGGAACATGAGTGGGTTTTAGTCAGTAAGAGTCTGACACGCCCTCCCGCCGCACCCAGGACCGGAGCAGTCATAGGATGATTTCCCACTTACCAAAAAAAAAAATGATACGTAGCCTATGTTATTCTGATGTATACTATTATGTAATACTGTAGATAACTGCAACACAACTCGATCTGTAGTTTTTGCATGAAAGAGTAAACAAACATCTATCCATCCATCCATCCAGAAAAACTTTAACGTTTACAAAATTAGTAGGGTTACTATTAAAACAATAGAATATATAACTCAACGCATATTATATTCATACAAAAATATTTTCTATAATAACTTTGTTTACAAAGTCCGAAAATATTATCTTTACAACACAGTTCCGAACACACTACTGACTAATTTAATAATTATATTTATATTGCAAATTGCTTATTTCAAATTACTTTGTTAAAACATTTAATTATCTCACTTAAAAATATATTTTCTTTAATAAATAATTGAGCCTCTTACGTATACCATACACCATAAAAATTACTCCAATTCATTTATTTCTCGAAAACTAATAAAATTTTTAATTGCACAACCGGCCGGCTATAAAATTTACAAACTCGTAACACATATTATATCTTAATTTATATACATTACAACTACAAATCCGATAATTAAACATAAATTGAGAATAAAATGGCATTTAAGGATAACAATGAATTAAATAGAACGAATATGCTTGATAATATATTAATTAGTCAATTAAGAGATAAGTTAAAACATTTAGGCGCGAACAATTATGGTGGGCCGTTCATCTAACGAACATCTCAATAAATTACTCACATAAAATAAGAATTTAATAGCACAGTCAACAGTAAGTTTAAACAGTTACCATCGAACGGTAACACCGCAATAATATTGAGGTATAATTCGGTGACTATCAACTTACTTTAAATACGTACACACTTCATCAATAACCATAACATTTTACACAACATACTAATTTTAAATATGTATAATTTCTAACAATTTACTTTAACTTTACTTAATAAAGACTCAAATAGAATTATTAACTTAAAAACAAAGCTTATTACAAATTTAAATGGTACTCTTTATAACCAATATTGTCCGAATTTATATTAATTAACAATGTTTATTTACAAACTCATTTATATTTAAATATATTCAACATTAAGTCAGCACTCTATAGTATGTAAATATGGGGCATCGTCTAATTTACTAATCGACGCAGAAGAAGCTCTTCCATCGTGCCCAGTCATTATTGATATGACACTTCTATGTTCCGAGTCACTGTCGCCGCTTAAAATTATATTGGTCTCTCCCATAAAACCAGAATCAATTTGCTCATGGCTTTGTATAATTGTACTTTGAGGTTCAAAAGCACTCAGTCCTAATTCAGCGAAAATTTCCTTAGAATCATCAAAGTTTCCAAAGAAAACAGAATCCGTCTCGACACTCTCTCCGCCAGATTCACTTCTTCCATCGCACAATGACTCTAAATCATCTGTATCGGACTCAATGGGTAGAACAGAAGTTTTAATAACAGCAGATCTAATAGCTTGCATTGGGGCAGGTTCAGGAATACATGCCTTTACTGGTCTTAACTGCATCAAATACCTCGCTCTACATTTCGATTCGTTTGAGTCAGTGCTCATGTAGCCAGAGTCTTCGGTTCTGTATAGTTTTCTTAGGTCAGTTCTTCGTGATCTGGTCCTGGCAGATCGTCGTCCGGAACGACGAGCGTTCAAGTTGTCAAGCCTTGTATATCCTGGAAATTTATCTCTATCCTCTAACATTCTGCGACGATCACCAGGCGGGCTTTCGCGCATTGAACTGTGGAATTTAGGAGACAACTCAGATCCTCGGCGTTGTTTTGGTGGTATGGGAGGCTTAGGGTCTTTTTGTCCTTCGATGTGTCTTATCAAATCTGGTGCTTTTCCTGACCTCATGAATGCTTGTAAATCTTCACCGTATGCAATACTTCCACGTCTATTATAGAATTTTATATCATCATCTAGTGCCTTTGCTTTAGCTTCGTAAATCTGTCTCAGATTGCCAATCTTTCGCGTTGTAATAGCTACTGGTGATTTCATGCATGATTCGCTTTCTGATGATGTTGACTTGTACTTAAAGCTACCAGCTGATTTGAGTAATATTTTGTCAACGCGTTTCTTTGTATCACGTCTATCCAGAGTATCTGGATCAAAATCATCTTTAGCGAAATTACGTCTGCTTTCTATGGGGGAACCGCGCACTTGTATGGTTAGTGGCCCAGGCTTCAAAAGTTCGTCAAGATTATTGTACACAGGTTCCATATTATTGATAAAAACTTCACCCTGGTTTATTACTTGGGGATTTTCGACGGTCTTTTTCACGTCTAGCCAACTGCTGGTCAGTCGTTTTCTTGTATCAAGTAAATCCTCACTGTGTTCAAATCGATCATTATGGAATAATTCTGGTCCACAAGCAACCGAGAACCTTCGCCTCTTTAACAGGTTGCGGTCCAAACTATCTAATTCCATGAAATTATCCTGACTACCATATATTTGCGTTTTCTTTCTATTAGACAGCGTATTGTCATCACTATAATAATGATTATCGGCCGCCAATACTGGTATAACTATTTTAGGTGCAATCGGAGCAATAGTTTCCATTTTGATTTCTTCTAACTCTATTGGTTCCACGCGTCTGCAAGTGTTGAGCTCACGTATAACTGCTTCCATCTTTACTTTAACTTCTGGTGGTATTGGTGCTTCCTCAACATCAGCTTTAGAAGGCTCTGGAGGATTTACGGGGGGAGGTGGGGGCGGAGGAAGCTTCTTCCTTATTCGTCTTGAGGTGTGGCTAGTTGGGCTTTTCTTTTCTTGAGGTGTAGTTAGAACTACAGGTTTTACTTTTTTCTCTACTTCGCTAATGTTCACAATGTTGTTTAGTCCATTGAGGTCTGGAACTGATGTCACTCTAATAATTTCTATTTCTTTTGGATTAATTGGTTTACTTATAATTTTCATTTCTTGTAGACACAATTCTTTTGTAAAGTTTTCTTTAGATTCCAATTCATGAATATTTTCTTTAGTAATTGTTTCAGAAACTTTGGCTTTTGTTTCTGTAACTTTCGGTTTCGTATCAGTGATTTTGGGTTTAGTATCGGTGATTTTAGGTTTCGTTTCTGTAACTTTGGATTTCTTTTCTACTATTTTAGGTTTAATTTCAGTAACTTTGGGTTTTGGTATCTCATTTCTTATCAATTCAGCTGATTTAGGACGCATGTCTTCGTTTTTCTTCGGTTCAACGGTCCTTGGAGTGCCACTAACCTTTGCTACGGATTTCACGGGTTTAGAATTGTTGTTTGGTAACGGTACTTCATCAAGCCATTTTCTTACGATTCTCTGTTTATAATCTTCACTAACACATGACTTACAAGAGTTAGATCTAGTGAGAGCTACTTTGTGTGGTCGTGCGTTATTATCGCAGCCTGGGCATCCTCCACAAACAGCAGTTTTTCGGCTGTTTTCTTGTTTAAGGCTAATTGCACTAAATCTGCGGCCGCGTCTTGCACAAGGGATGTCCCATCCTAGATCTATAGCGTGATACATATCTTCTTCGGGTATATCTGATAGTATAGGTGAAAATCGTTTTGATGTCATCTTCTCTTTAGCCACGGACATTACTTCACGAATTTTAATTAAAAACTCAATAGCTGCAGGTGGTGGATTCTGAAACGATAATAAATGTAATTAATGTAAAAGTGGTTTAAACATTTTTATAACAGTATTTATGAAAAAAGTATTCATTTAGACTTACTTTTAGTAGTTCGGTTTCAAAAAAGACTGGATTAAAATACAATTTCTTTCTGTAAGATAAATTTCCATTGGAAGATGGCAGCTGTCTGTTTGCATTATAATTATTTTCCATAGTACAATCTACAATAGACAATTCTGAATGCGGTGCTCGTTCCAGGGTATCGGGAGATGCAGATCGTCTCTGCAGGCGTTCATTTACTTGTTCTTGTTTATTCGTGTTCCTTATCGATGGTCTGAGAGTCTTTTTTCTACGAGAGTGAACCATTGCTGATATCACTGAGTTGGCATTCAATTTCTGGAACTAAGAATTGCATGTTTACATTTGAACTTTAATTACCAATAAATATTAAATTTAAATAGATAATATCTATAATTTGCCAAACCAACCTTATGCATTGAATTATGTGTGTGACTATTATTTGATGAGGAATCAACATTGTCTTCAGTGCGTTCACTGCCGTCAGAAAAGCCACCGTCGTGTAAGAAGTCACCGCCCATACCGTTCAGCTTTAGCAACGGGTTGGTTTTCAACATCTGCAACGACTGATATTTAGTTCTAAGTGACAAACAATTACGGAAAATTGATTTTTTTTTTCAAGAATAATTTTATCTTACCACGTTACTCATATCGATACGTGATTCAAGAGACCCGTTGTCAGTAGACATAGTGTTTGAATGATTTTGTTCCGGGTCCTTTGCTTTTTTTTTCTGTTTTTGCTTATAATGAACGTAGAAAATGATCCCAGCTGCATACAAGAAGATAAGTAGAAGCACACATACACCGATCGCCAGTGACTCAAGAACGCTAAGTCCCTGACTCTGCGATGCTGACTCTGTTGTCACTAGCTCACCAGCATGGAAGGGTATTGAACGTACATCTGTGAATGAATCATAATATTGGTATTCACATAAGTATTAAACAATTAGTTACATTAATTTTACAGATAATCGGTCCAGTTATAATGGTATGTGTGACTCACCAAGCAAAGTGTTTTGAGCTGCGCCTGCAATGCGAAACGCTGCACAGCTGGCGGCAAGGTGCGAAGGAGTAGATGAGGAGCACAGAACATGAGCGGCAACCAAGCGACCTTCCAGCCGAGCGTGCAGAGTCGCCGACCCACGCCACTGTCAAATAAATTGCAAAGATTTTTCACATCATTTCAGATTTTTGTTCCAAAATTTTATAATGCGGTCTAAAGATGTAAAAAATGGCGTTAAGCTTTGCACCTTTATTTTCTTGGACCGCAACTTTAAGCAGATTAAATCAACAGTTATCAGGTGCAATTCGTTGCAGCATTTGTCACTAAGCAGACATGAGTTTTGGTTACAAATCACTTGGTGAATAAAAAGTTTAAAGAAATAAAAAGTATGAATCGTCCAAAAACGTTTGCGAACATTTGTTAACATAATGTCGAGCCTACTCAATGTTTACCTGCAGAAAGCAAAATGGAAACGCAAATCCATCTTGTAACTTTATCACCGTGAACAAATCTAAATGCGAAGTATTTGGACATATTATACAAATCGCTGCTTTGACGCCTTCGTCTTTATCAGGGGCTGCATCGGGTCCGTGTAGCATTTCAACACGCGCCTGTCTGACGCAGACAGTTGCCCGATTGATGGATTCAAAAAACTGTAGCGTTTTGCCGAGACCGCCCAAAAAATAAGTAAAATTGTGAGCGTCAGATAATATCTTCATGACGATGTATCCCGTTGCCGACCCGATTTATATCAAGAAATGAAATTATTATTTTATAAATATGATGGTATATTACGTCACAAATAATGTCGTTAAAGTGATTATCGTCTTCTTAAAATGTTAACGGAGACACTTCGGTCATTGGAGTCAAGTCTGCTTCAAAGCTTCTGTTCTTGATGAGCATTGAAATGTTTTCTTTATTTATTTCGATCTTGATATTGACATCAAAGCAATAAAGATTTGGCGATTGAACTGGATTATTTCATTACAGTGTACCGATGTTTACATGTTAATTGACATTGGAGGTATTGACGTCATTACCAGAATTGTCGCGTGCCTTTTTTTATTACAAATCAAATATTTTGTTTTCATATTAAATTCTTAATGAAACCATGAACATAATCTCTTTATTATTGCGTTTTTTGTCCTTAGATTTTTTATTAGTTCAGAATTCAGATGGATATCTTAAAAAAAACATCTATCGAAATAAAGCGGTGCATTTCTCTGAATCCCCTTACATTACCTAGGTCGTAATGTTCCTTACCAGTTCTTTTAGAACCTAGTACTAGGAAAAAACCCTGCAATACATATCTGTCACTTCTCAGTACATGGACAGTTCTTCAACATTAAAGATACAATCTTAGCTATGGAGCTATGGAGCTGTCGTTTTATCGTAGCCTAGTAGACGAAACTCGTATTTCAGGAATAGAAATAAATGTTTTATAGTCTTAAAACCTTAATAATAGGTGACCATTCAGTATTCATTACATACTAGGCTCTAAATCTTTATCTTCTTCAACATCAAATAACAAAATTATTAATGATACCTACATGTAAGGTTACGGGATCATTGATTTTAAATATAATTATTATAATTAAAATATTTTCAAAGCTCTCTTTTTGTTTCTCGATTCCGACTCCATATTTTATTTTTTAACTGCTTACTGAATGAAATTGTAAAGTAAGGTCCAAAATTGCTACTTTGTACATTCGCACCAATTAAAAAGACCACACAAAAATTATGATATTAAATAATAAGATATGGTAACATAAAAAATTTATAAATTCATTTAGTTCACTGTAAGAACATGAAGTAAGGAATGATGCTTGGGATGCATATCCGAACATAATTTGGTCACGTCATCGTAAACCAGCCAATCATAGCATTGCTTAGTGACGTCATAGCTAATTGTGATTAACCCATTTGTTACCGTAACTATTTCCTCGATCGCTGTATAAAATTACAAAATACATTTGTTATACCCCGTCTAAGTAACGAAGTACCTAGTAGCTATTCCAGCAGTTTCCAATCACTTGCACAAAGCCTGAACAAATGGAAAACATGAAAGTTAGCAAAATAGTTAATTTTAAGTAGTGCATTTTCTTCGTAAATTAGATATAAATGAAGGTGTTAATGAATGTTTCTGTTTTAATTATCGATACAGATCTTGATTACTAAATTGATTGCCAATTTGTTTGGATACTCATTTATTTTATTAGGCTTTAATATCTCAGATTCTAAGTGCTTATCTATTTCTTTCATTCTATCAAACATAGTATGATTTTTAAAGCGAAGTAAAATAATCCGTACTTCCGTACTAATATTATAAATGCGAAAGTAACTCTGTCTGTCTGTCTTTCTGTCTGTCTGTCTGTCTCTTCTTCACGCCTAAACCACTGAACCGATTTGAATGAAATTTGGTACAGATATAGTCTGGGACCCGAGAAAGGACATAGGATAGTTTTCATCCCGGAAATCCCGCGGGAACGGGAACTATTATTCCACGCGGACGAAGTCGCGGGCAAAAGCTAGTGATACATAAAAAAGTTTCTATGATCTAACATAAATATTCAAAATTCCGTCTAATCTACAAAATATGCTGTCACTCTCAATGCCCTGTAGATCCGCAGTCAATGTGCGAATGTGAACCTTATTTCTTCGAGTAATATTACATAGCATTTAAAGCGAACTCGTCCTTGGCTATCTAAAAGACCGGTCCGCAGTCCGGCAAAAGATAAAGTTTTATGAGCTCGACGCGTGTGCATAACCGCGTTATAGATTTAGTATCTGTATGCCCCCAGATGTTATCGGGTGAACTGAATGCAAGATGTGGCACGTTATTTTTTTCTACCAGAATGAGGGAGGAATCTAATAAAAGGCGCATTGAAAAAATCGTGGAATTAATAGTCGATTCCATTTTACTAAGTAAGTTCTAGATTATGTAGGTCTGCTTATTATGAGAATGGAAGTATAATCTCTATTTTAATTGTATTGGAGAAGAAGTTAGTTTGCCAACTAATACCTAATGGTCCAGAATATCTCGAACTGCCAGACCTAAGTCTGATTGCTTGGAGTTAAGAGGAATTTCGAACCGTTTTTATTAGGCATAACGGTGAGGAAGATAGCTGGCCCATGAACGTTCAAATAAGACTGTGCTGGATTTATATAATGATTTAACTGATAAACAAATACCTAATAGTAAAAGAAAATAACTTCGTAAATAACTCAGAAATATTATGTACTTATTTATTCTTTGTTTTCTTATGGGTGAAATTAGATGTTATAATGCACCTGCAATGGCATAACCTGCCATAACATCCCACTCTCTTTGCTCAGACAATGCCTTAAGCTTAATGTTTTAAAGCTTAAGGCATCTAAGTGTCTATCTTTGAATTTACAAAAAAAAGAGTAAATTATTTCGGTCTAATGGTATTTTCCAAATCATTTTAAACATCTACCCATTGTGATAAATAAGATATTGAGTTTAGACATAGCACACACACCTTGAGTTTTTTTTTTTGGTGTGTGGGAAATCATCCAATGACTGCTCCCGTCCTGGGTGCGGCGGGAGGGCGTGTCAGACTCTTACTGACTAAATCCCACTCATGTTCCTTCGATTGCCTTTTATGTTCCAGGGTCACGGTAACTATTATAAACATTCCGCGACAACACAAACCTTGATCAGATATTGGATAAATTAGGGTATCAAGACGCGAGTCGGAATGTCCACTGCATGTCCCGTTGACACCAGAGTTCAACTTTCCACGTCAATGTCAAAATTAAAATGTGTGACAGATGCACTGACAGATAGCTTCATCAAAGTAGTCAGGTTTACCAAAAAATAAACGGTTTAAAAAATTACAAGATTAATCTCCGTTGATGTAGAGGAAATGTTTTCAAAAAAGCCGGTCAAGTGCGAGTCGGACTCGTGCAACGATGGTTCCGTACAAATATATATATTTATCAATAACAATAAGTACGCAGTTAGGTAAAAATGTACACCTTTTTTCATGAACTAACATTTTCTTTGTGAAATAACTAAATATTTACGGTTTTCGGAGATTTTCCTTTACATGCTTGCTTCCTTGCTTCTTGCCAAAGTTCATGATTTTAGGTCAATGGGAAGTACCCTTTAGGTTTTGATTCCCTTGAAAATGTCTAAATATGCAATATAAATGGAACATAAACAGCCGTATCTTTTTATTGCGTTGATTTAGAAATTTGATTTATTCATTACTTTGAAAGATAGGAGAACTGAGTAATTTCAGCTTGATATCTCGACGCGTCTTGCCTGTCGGACGGGCAGACGGACAACAAAGTGATTCTATAAGGGTTCCGTTTTTACCTTTGGAGGTACGGAACCCTAAAAATGACACTTGCTTAAAAAAAACATAGGTACTTGCTTACTAAAAACCCTGCTTTAAGCTCGTAATTGGGTAACAAATTATACTTAAAAATTAAATGATCATTACTAAAATCGATAATAGTAAAACGCTTATGCAACTTGGAAGGAGATATAATAATATGATCCTATGTAACCTTTATATGTAAATTACCAAAGAAATAGGTCTTCGGCCACTATGCACCAAACTTTCGCAGAATCGGATCGGACCACCGATATAGTGGATCGGACATAGTGCAAACCACTTCAAGTCAGTGTTCTGCAATGTATCAATATATTTCTTTTTCTTTCATCTTAGAATGTTTATAATAGTGACCGTGACCCTGGAACATATAGGGCAACCGAAGGATCATGAGTTTTAGTCAGTAAAAGTCTGACACGCCCTCCCGCCACACCCAGAACGGGAAAAGTAATTTGATGATTTCCCACTCCCCAAAAAAAAGGGTCTTCGATTAAATACATCAACTACTACGAATTCAGAATAGAAGGTACTTGTAAAAAAAATATTGAAGTATTTCTAGCAATTTGATCCCGTTATCCGTGTTGGCAACAAACTGCTCCACATCATATTGTTCTTGTTTGAGATAAGGATCTCTTAAATCGTACCGGTTGCATAACCATTTATAATTTTACCAAAATTCAATTATTTCCCGCTTAGAAGAAACACGTTTTATGTTGTTTTTATAAAACTTCCGATAAATAAGTGAAAATAATTGCCGTTATTTATAAGTTTTACGAACGTTTGTGTATGTGTGCGTGTGCGCAGATTTTGTTGTTTTCTACTTGGGTGGTAGAGACTACTTCGGTATGTATTGACGTCGAATGCTTTTTAAGTTTCTCCAACATTTTCGTATTTTAAAAGCTTAATTTTTGTTGTGATACAACTGTTGCTATTTTGTGGAGGTTAACCTTTCGACGACCAAGCGACAGCCGGCTATCGTGCTGCTATTGTCTTTCTTTCGTGTCTCGAATCATTGTTCGAAGGTTTAAACCTTGTTTTTTTTTGTCACAACCATGACAAAATGATGGTCTTAGATTCGTCGCATTCTAATCACAGTTGCAGTCTGTCAAAATGTCTAAATTTTTTGCTCTAAATGTCGTCTCAACAAAATTTTAAGCCCTTTTTTTAAATGGCCTTCTAACTTGTCCTCCCAGTTTTGCGACAAAACAAATGGTATTGAAGACTCGGCAAGTCGGCACGATTGTTGCAATGGGTGAGCAATCGTGTCGCGGGGTCGCCTCCCACATTGGACAATTTTTTTTTTGTATTTCTTTCAGGTATTTTATTTTTCGAGTTTTGTTGTTCGTATAATGTGCATATATGTTTGTAATGACACACAGGAGAAATCCCTATCGTAAAGCAATGTTTTTTAAATACAAACCTGTAGAAAAGTGCTCCCCTCATCCCGGTAGAGTCCGAAGGGCACATCGTTATCGACCAGGTCCCGCAGGGTCACCCATCCTGATGGAGTCAGGTACTGGGCACTCGTCACCGCGCATATCGCGTCTTCCACATCTAGATGTGACAAATAAATAAGTAAAATATATTGCTGACTTTTAGTCATAACGAGTAAATAAATAAATATCTTGGGACTTGGGACTACTCACAAACGGCCATAGCCTATATAAAACTGATAAAGATACTTAGTGATTTATAAATACATAGATATAACTATACATAATATAAAACAAAGTCGCTATCCTCTGTCTGTCCCTGTGTATGCTTAGATCTTTAAAACTACGCAACGGATTTTGATGCGGTTTTTTTTAATAGATAGAGTGATTCTTAAGGAAGGTTTATATGTTTAATACATGCTTATTATAGTAGAGAAAAGCCGGGATTTTTAAAGATTTGTAACACCCGTGCGAAGCTGGGTCGCTAGTTATAGATAAATCACACCCAGACTCAGAACAAACCACCATGCTCATTAAAGTTTGTCCTGTGTGGAAATCGGACTCACAACCAAAATCAAATCATTTTTAATGAGATCAATTATGGACAATTAAAATCAGCTGTTATTATCAATTGTCATAGCAATAATGTTCAGCAAATAGGTATAGCTATTTTCAATAAATTGAAAGAAATGCCGCGGATATTTTATATAGCATACAAGCAAAACGGTTAGGGACAATCTTTTTGATTTTAATGTTATGAATTGATATCAAATAAAAATATTTATTATGATTCTGACCTTACAGAGGTATTTGATGGCCGTAAGTTGACATTTAGATAGGAAATATATTTACAAGTTATAAAAATATCAGTATCTATATTTACAGCGTTATAATAAAGAAATCAACTTTATCACACCTAATAAATCAAAAAAAGATTAGTAATTTTATTATTTGTACAGGATATAAAGTATTGTGGAATAAAACCAATAATTTCAACTACTTTAACAACATCCGATATGGTCTAGTGGCTAGGATACCTGGCTCTCACCCAGGAGGCTCGGGTTCGATTCCCGGTATCGGAAGACTCTTTTTGCATTTTATATTTTAAACAGTAAATTTGGATTTTGGACATTTTATTTTACTTACCAGTAAAAATAATTTCCTTTGAGGGGTAAATTATTTGTCCTTTCAGAGGTAAGAAAACAAAGGGGATTTGGGGTTTCGTCGCGCCACGACCGAAGCTGGCCATCAGACATTCTGAAAACAAAAGAAATACCAATTACTATTAATCAATTCATTAAACAATAGTTAGATTCTATATCTTATGAAAGGTTTTATGAAAGTAAGTTCCGTAATAAAGTTTAATTAATTTACCTACTGGGTTCCTAAATTAAATTACTTATATACATGTATTAGGATATAATAAATAAATAAATAAATTTTTAAATATCCATGAGTATAATGACGTCAATCATCATGAGTATTCATCATGAGAATATCTCACTCTCAAGTTTCGACAACCAAGCGACAGCCGGCTGTCGGGCCGCTATTGCCTTTCTATTGTGTCTCGAATCACGTTTGTTCGAACGTTTAAATGCGTCCGCGCAATTTTCGTAAAAAAAATTAGTAAAAAGTTTTTGCTTCAAGTATAGATATAGATTTCCTAAGTGCAGTTCACAGAACCCCTTTGTTCGCAGCAATCGCAGCCAATTAAACGATGTCAACGTAACATAATGACGGATCATCATTATCAGGGCAAATTTCGCTGACCTTATCTCATTGTCAATGCAAACCGCGTTGACACCATTCCTGCAATATCTTGCTGATCTTAGCCTTTGACCCAGAAGGCCATACTAGTGCCACATTCATAATTTCATAACACTTATATGGAAGTACAAATGTAATTGAGACGATTTGAGAATTCAAATCGTCTCTACTAATAAACGTCAAATTATGATCTATGCACGTATTCCATTATCTAATTATTATGGCAAGCCAAATACATCCGTTACCGTAAAAGATTAACGACAAACATTAAAACAAATAAGTATAATGTGGACAGTAAAATTAATACATTAACACACACAATTACAACCCATATCAATTATGTATGTGTGTTACCTAACTCCTCTTAAAGGGCCGATTTGGATGAAATTTCAATTGGATTGTATAAAATATTTTAGAGTTTTTTGATCAGTAAGATACTAAACAACGGCCTGAGTCCTAAGAAGTGTACTTGCATGAATTCTTCATTGAACTTAAACTCTAAATTGAAGAATGCCTGAATCTTTCATCTTGACTTACCGTCAACATGGTTGACGCAGATATGCTAATCCTCGCGAAAGGCAGGCGTATCCCGGCGACACTGGCACCGGCAGCCGCTGTCGTCTGCAGCGATGTCTTCATGACTCTTTCTCTATAGTAAACTTACCGTCAATATGGTTGACGCAGATATGCTGATCCTCGCGAAAGGCGGGCGTGTCCCGGCGACACTGGCACCGACAGCCGCTGTGTCGTCTGCAGCCATGTCTTCATGATTCCTTCCCCATAGTAAACTTACCGTCAATATGGTTGACGCAGATATGCTGATCCTCGCGAAAAGCTGGCGTGTCCCGGCGACATTGGCACCGACAGCCGCTGTCGTCTGCAGCGATGGCTGCTAAAGCGGTGCCGTGCGACACCTCCATGCAGCGGGTGGGGCCGCAGTCTGTACCTGGAGAGATGGCAAGTTAAATTAGTACGGATTATTGTAATTAGACTAAAACTTTATAGCTTAACACGTGAGATAGCTACACAAGTAGGTACACACATAGGTTCTGAAAATAATCTTGTGTTATGTTTGGAAATTATTAAGTAAGTTTTCTTGTCTTCTTCTTTTCGGAACTTACACGAACTTTCGATATGAATGTATAGAGTTATTTACAGTCGTTGATTAGAGAAACTAATTAAACAGGAATCATGTGTTTTGCAAAATTTTCCTCTCAAAAGTACGTTATTTGAATTATACTCGTGATGATAAACTCACCCTTGAGAGAGAAATAATCGCCACTTGAGGATCTGGTGATGTTCGTCAGCGCCACCTCTTCGCTAGGGTTGGAAGCTCCCGCCGCGGCGGCCGCCATGAACAGAATCAACACTCGCGCCATCTCGTGCTCGAACAATGAACCGATTCTAAGATAAGCTTTGTTTGTCATTTTGTCGTTATCCGCCAGATGGCATTGTTTACAAGAATTTTATTCTTTTCGTCCATTCCTTGAACTGGACCTTTTTTCCACATCATCTGGAAAAAGAAAAAGAAAAACATTAAATCACATAATAAATTATGCTAAAGTATCATAAACTCAATGTAATTATACGACCTTCACAAATTATTAGAAGAAACTAAAACATTATGTTAACGTTAATGTAAAATAAAAATATATTCATGATTGATGTTAGAAACATAAATGAACGCGAGAGAGAAAATATCACGACCGAATATTTTAAACACTTTCGAAATCGTAGTATCGGAATATTAATTATTCATATGAACTCGGAAATTAAATAAAACCAGTCGCACGACACCAAAATTACAGTTTTCGCTAAAATCCACTTTTACCTACCTCTAGCTTAGAGATAAATTGAAACTTTTACAAAACATTTGCATATCCATGAAATAACAACTTTCGATTCGACATGAACTCATACTGGATCCTTTAATAATAAAACAGAACAGTTTGACTGGTCAAGCATATTATTATATTAAAATTCTACTTTACCTTTGTGATCTAACAGAAAGAAATTATAAGTACCTATTTGGAGTTAAAATAATGGAGGCTCGTTTATCAAAGCTATGTTTTTTTTTTCCCAAATGTGTTTTTTTATTGTCTATGTTTAACAGTCAGACAAATTGCATGTCATACGTTACCGTTTCTACCTTTTTTGCGGACTTCTTATGCCTTTTGACTTTTAGGGACGGTGACACTTATATATTATGATATTGTGCTGACTTGCTACGTCCTACCAACAGCTGGATCTGGTAAAGATCCTAGGTCATTGGAAACAACAAAAACTATGATGAATTGATTTACAGCTTTACGTTATATAGTAACAAACGAATTTTATACGTTTGTACCTAATAATGAGTCATATTAATCGAACGTTCGATTCAGAATGAATCAGTGAAGTGACCCGTACGCAAAATGCGGGCTAAGACGCTGAATTGCGAATTCTAGCCTGTCAATATAACACAATACAATCTGTGGAGACTAGATTAATCAATCAATAGAAAGATAATAGAAGAAGTTTCTGGTATCACAAGAACAGTTGAAATAGTTTTGAAAGACAGGAAGGGAGAGAGAAACACCAAAGAAAAGAGAAAAACAAGAGATGGAAGGATTATGAGCGGATGGTTCAAATGAAAATCTTACGTCAACCCTTACTAACATATGAGATGGGTAGTAGAAGATCTATATTAGATAAACACAACGTAACACAAGTATATTGCATTATTTAAAGCTAGATTAAGCGCCTGTTTCACATTCCTCTGATAAGTTCTGACTAAAATATCTGGCAGATAAATTCATACAAAATATGTTCTATTTTTTAACTTATCTTGTAGATAAGGACTATTTTGAGATTTTGAAACAGGCCCTTAAATTTCAGCAAATCGAACCATTTCAAATCGAAACCTTAACCCTAGACATCAAACTAATAAGTTCAATAGTCATAATAATGTGCAGTCGACGAAGGGTCAAACCTTTTACCATATTCGGGCAACGAGATCCCATCACTCACTAGAAAACGACCATAATCAATAGAGTTGTTCACGGGTTTTCGCGTAGGTGTGAATTGTCTTCACCACCAAACATAAATGGGGGTCATGGGTTAACCACCGTCCTAAGGTACTATGTGACCAGCTTATCTTGACATACCCAGACATATGGAACTTCTAAGTTTTAGCACAGCCATGGAATCCCAAGATATTCTGGTTTTCTTTCTTTTGTGACCCAGGGCGTTGTCTTAAGTTCCGGGCCTTTGGGCCTTTGACAAATTATTCGATTGGCGGTAGTCTTTGACTGATTGCTTGTTATTAGTTTTTATTGTTCCGATGATGGGAGTCGACTTCTGAACATTTGCATTATGTAAATGATGCTTGATTTACACAATAGACTAGGGATTTTCTGCCGGCATTTGTTGTGGGCACGTGTGTTAAAATATTATAGATATATAATAATGAAGAAGTTATTTGCGATCTTGTGCTACTGTGGATGCTATTTTTTGTTTGTTTATAAAGTAGCATTGTGATGGAATGTTGCTCTCTTCGAGATAATTTAATCTCTACATTTTTTTAGAGTAATAATTTATTATTTCTTGACGTTTTTTAAGATTCAAATACGAAATTATAATTTTTGTAACACACTGGTTTATTATTAATCTGGGATTATCTCTAATCCCCATTCATAGCAAGAAATATAGCTTTTACAAATAACGTGCCAATTCACACTAACAGCTTAAATAATTTTCCAATACCTCATAATTATGAAATAAAGACATGCACTCAACAAGTGTGTTGGATCTTCTCTAATCGAAGTTGACAAAGTGCTGTCGGCAGCTTTGTATCAATTTCTAATCAATCAACAGATCTGATAATCGCAGCCACGAACATTACTTCCGCTGATTATCACTCTCTCACTAGCGAAGCATTAATTTGTTTATGAGGGGCCGACTGATCACATCGGTAAAAGTTCATCGAGGTCATTACTTTGATGAAAAAAAAAAATTCCATCTGGTCACAAGCCACGAACTTACTACAATCAAGCAAGTTCAAACCGTTACCTACAGCAGATAAGTTTCACACAGTAAAAAACGAGAGTATACCGGTTTTATATGATTTAGAGAACATGGAAAATGATTAGTCTGTGGCGCGATCCGACCTCGGAATCGATAATGCACATAAGCATTCTAATACCTGCATCTTTAACGACGTGGCGATTTGTAAAAATGTTATGGATGGCTCGAATTTCCAAATTTCCCATATAAATATAGATATTGACAAAATTGAAAATTTATCAACTTCATCGGTAGCCTAGGGAACCGTTACGCCTACTTTTAAATTAGTTTGATTATATGAAGATGGATGATCATAAAATCTGTCAGGTATTAAGGGACATTCAACGTTGGAATTCAAACGTTATGGGTCCGATATTTATCAAAAATGTCGACTGTATAATTGAACAGTAAATTAACATTTCAAATACGGTAATGAACAGAATTCTAGAGCTTGAGGTTTAGGGACATCAATAGATTACTGAAGATTTACAATTAAAGTACACTTCTGAGGTAAGTGAGGTTACCTCTAGCCGGAAAGGGCCGGTACATAACGTCTTTGAAAGCAACAAGTGCCCGCCTAGCTTTGCACACGTGCCCTTGATAGTGCCCAGCGAGGATGCCAGTTACTCTTGTATCTAAGTGTTTACGCCCTTTACTTCTAACCAGGTAGACGTTTGCCTTTAGGTGTTATTTAGAGTAGTAAAAGACCGAGGGACGGCATGTTTATGTGAAATAGAACGGAACACATGTTTTACTGCAATTGGAAGGGTCAGTATAGTTGTTTTCAATTGGTTCAATAAATTAAATGTCAAAGAGATAAGATAGACTTGGTAATATAGTGAAAAATTGAGGCCAAAGTAGATTCTTATCATTTTAAAATCATAATTCTTCTCTTTAGTTTTTAGTCTTCCGCAATTTAACCTGATAGCGGTAGTGACCTCTCTACCATAAATTTCAATCGCTGTCCCATTTGAAATTCAATCAACAACAAGCAAAATTTAAACAATATTTCAATAAAGGTAACGGCCTCTGAAATAAAACACTTTATTAACCAAAAACACGATGCTACCGATATTTTGTATGCCATCAATATTCATCCGACGTTTTATGGACAGCAAACGGGCGATCATAAAGAATGATGGATATAATCTCTCATATCGGACGAATGACTGCCATCACAATATACCACACGCTATTTTTAACCCAATAAAATAATAGATAGATATTTTAGATCTATTAATTTACGTTTTCTAAACACCAATAGTGCGATTAAGAAGCACTATTGCCATAAACGAAACGGAACGAGTAACGGCAGCTTCTCAAAGGTCGGAGCTAGATCCAAACTGAATAATAAAAAAATAATTACCTACTTAACACTTGGTGGTTTCTATGTTATTCTCATATTCGTAGAAACCCGTTAAGAAATTGGTAAAGCGATTGATTACTTTTTTGCTAAAGTCGAGGTTAATTCACGACATTCAGGTTCCATTAAAAATGTCTGTCAGACTGACATTTTGTTTGTTGTTTAATTGTTCCTGATTGTTATCAGATAGTTTTGTTGCTTTTGTGAGTGAATGAAAGCTAACAATTAAAAAGTCTGCGTTTACTAAATTCCATTTTGTTTTTTTACATGAAGCAACAAACAACATTAAATAGCGCTATAGAAATTTAGTCACATTAAGATGGTTACAATATTCTTTAGATAGTTGTTTGTGATTCAGAATACAATTCAAGAACTCCAAATGATCATAGATTTATTTTAAGTAATTACACTATTTGCTTGTTCAAGGTGGACTTTGTTGCTACAAGGGCGGACCTAATGCCCTTGGGTTAGAGAATGCTAGTGAACTAAATGTGGTGGAGCAAAAACATGCCTGTTCATTCGCAAAGAAAATATTATAATAAAACAAAATTAGAAAATAATAAATATACAAATTCACTATTATATAAGTGATCTAATACATGCACATATAATTATATAATAAATAAATAAATACATAGCTAAATATAAACACATAGGTAAATAAAAGAATATTATGAAACAACTTTTCTTAGCACGTCTATAAAGCCTTAATTTCAATTTTAATGCATATTGATTTTTTTAAACTTTACCGGCATTTCTTCACACGTTAGGCATTCTCACTGTCGTAAGAATTTTCACAAACATATAAACTCGCATTCACAAAGAGTCAGACGCAAAAAAAACTAAGTACTCCTTAGCATCCCTATGTGATTCTAACTATAGTAATAGTAACTCGCTCTCGCGACAGGCAACGCAACAACCAATCGTTCAACATGTCGTCAACAAAAACTACTGATACCAAAAACGATCTAATAAAGTAAAGGAATAAGCCCAGAAAACCCAAACACCACATCATCTAATAGTCTCGCTTTCTCATTGTGACACATCAGAAGAATAACAACAATGATGTAACAACAGCTAAGGATGATGATGTTATTTATACAACAGTTGATACACAAACGTACCTAATTATAGTAATAAATAGTGAGTAGAGAATTATTGTAGGCGAAGACAATGATATTTGTCAATTGGGAAATGGTGACGACGATGAGGAACAATCAGAAAATATTGATAGAGTCGTTTGTGTAAATAATGATTGCAACATTCATAGTGGTAGTCATATTGTGGTAAGGACTAACAATGCTGTTAGGCAAAGAAAAAGCTAAATAGAAAAAGATCAATCACACTGTATGTAAAAATGCAACATAAAACGGGGTGTTAAAGAACTAGATAAATTGCTATCGTACCGACATTACGAATAAAAGCTGTGACAAGTAAATTTTGAACTTTGAAATAACCATAGCTTAGCATTTTTAGATAAGGCCAGGGATAAAAAAAAACAATTGAGTGAAAAATAAATGACATTCGATTTATGCTAAGACATGTTAATACTAAAGCTCCATTCTTAACTATTGCACATGAACGTAAAAAGGATGGTTTCAACATTCTTAAGAAATGCAACGAGCTTGAATTTAAGTAGGTATGCAATTAAATGACAATTTCAATTTTGCGATACACTTTCATTTTTGTAAACGGTTCACCTTCGATCAGATGCACATTCTTTCACTTTGCAGGGCCGATTGTGAAAAAGATAAAAATTAGAGCGCAAGTCCTAAAAGTAACGCGTTAGTGTTCCACGCTCGCCTCAGTCAGCATGGGAAGGGGCCCAAGAGGGCCAACGCCTGTCGGGGTTGCGGAATGTTTAAATAGTTACCGTGACCCCGGAACATAAAGGGCAACCCCAAAAAAAATTATAATGAGGTGTAAAAAATAATTTGATTATTTGTATCGTCATTTCCAATTCCTTCTTCTCTACAAAAGTTGTCGAAAAATATAATAGTCAATTTTACAATTTCATATCGTGGATAATCTGACCTTGATCAGTTTCTCACGCTTTGGTTTGTATTTAAATAAAATACAACTTCACATCGGAAATCGTAATAGTGAATAATATATTAGTAATAGTTAATAATATACAAAAAGTATTATACTGCCCAAATTTCACAAGTTAAAAATCTCTCTCTGCCATGATTCTTATGAATGCAGAAACCGTGCTTGTCACGTTCAAAGTAATCAACTGTTAGAAAATACTACATTAGCATTCTTTTCTTTTACGTATTTTAGCCAGCAAGCATGTGCGTTATGAGTTATGAGAAAGTAAGAGTTTAAGCTTCATTAAGAGTTTAAACATAATATTCTCACTCGTCGTAATATCTAGTGGTTAAGGCGCTCCCCTCTCATGCAAGAGGTTGTGGGTTCTAACCCGAGCAAGTACCAATGTGACTTTTTCATTTCATATGTATGCATGACATTGGTGAGGAAAAACATCGTCAGGAAGCCTGAACTTGTAGTGAATATAAGTATGAAATCGCCGATCCGCTTTGAGCAACCGTGGTGATCAATGCTCGTGCCTTCTCTGTACGAGAAGAGGCCTTTGCCCTGCAGTGGGACAGTTATAGGCTGGTATTATTATTCTCACTCGTCAAGTGTTTCTCCAATCCAACTATTCTATAGTACAGGCCTAGGCTTAGTTTAGACTCCAGATCTCCCACAAATTACATTTACGTAACAGTCAACTTGTATATTTTTTAACTTTAAGAGTGTCCTCATAAATAATGTGTAATTTATGGAGATGAATAAACATTTTTTTTTTATTAGAATTGGCTATAAATAAAGCCTGGTGAAGCTGAATACCAATGATTTAAATCAAGGGTCTGCATGTCAGACCTAAACAACTCAGTTACTAGGCACGATACCCTTTTGTAAGTCCCAAACGTCACTTAACTTAAAGACGCTGTCAAATCTGCAGCTGTCCTTATTTTTCCCTTAAAAGTGACAAAGACAGCAACAGATTCGATAGAGTCTTAAAATTGAGTGGCTTTTGAGTATTTGGGCTTCTGTCAAAGATCTGCAGTAAATGGTTATCCATACTAATATTATAAATGGGAAAGTGTGTCTGTCTGTCTGTCTGTCTGTATGTTTGTCTTTCTTTCACGGCAAAACGGAGCGACGAATTGACGTGATATTTTAAGTGGAAATAGTTGAAGGGATGGAGAGTAACATAGGCTACTTTTTGTCTCTTTCTAACGCGAGCGAAGCCGCGGGCAAAAGCTAGTTATTAATAAGGAAATCAGTCCAAAACCATCTTCATCAACATTACACGTAATTACAACTTAGTTTCTAATATAATCACATCTCATTTTCATTAATAACGATTATGATTAACAAACATTTAACATGAGTGTTAATGTTAATACATCTTCGTTTTCATTTCTTCCGCGTTTGAGCTAAAGAAAATATTGCTGCCTTACGCAAGTTTTAGATGTTGCAACTTTTTTAAATAATTTGACCTCTTCTAAATCACCAATAATTAGTTATTATATATAATATTAGGTAAGTTTAATTAGTGTCATCATCATTTCCGCTTTAAAAATGAGACTAGTGGGTTATGTTTTCCTTGTCTTCGCAAAATGTTATTAATGTGAACTTTCTTTTTTAATGTTTAATTGGTTTTAGAATTAAAAATACGTATCTTTTTACATAACGCTGTTTTTTTTTTAATTTACAAAGGAAGTTTTTAGAATATGTGTAGAAGTAGGTAGCTACTTGCTAAATAAGTACAATTTTATAGCTCTACATCAATCATACACTTACTAAGCGAAACTATCCGTCAAAACCTGAAGCAGAAGTAAATAGAGGAGACATTGTGTCCATTGTGGTTCAATGACATAACTTATAGAAAATTTTATACAGGTATTTTTCAACTTACTTTGGGTATCATCTCTCTCCTGCATGATGCGCCTGACCGTCAATATTTCTTTTATAACAACTGAAACGTTTTATCACCCATTGCATATAAAATACACAAAATAGGGCACTATTATTGTATAGTAGGTACTAGGTATAGTTACAAATATTATCAGTTCTACAACCACAAAAACAATTATAAACAACCCACATACAATACCATTACCTAACTTTATATCGCCAATCGTGAACTGAACTCAACAAACCATAAAATCGTATTCATCTCTTATTACTTACAAATTGCATATCAAGTCAATAATTACGTACACATTACGTAGCGTAATGTTTCATTAATTTACAAGCTCATATAAACTTGTATGAGTTCAGGTTGAACCAGTTAACGGAAAACTTGATCGAGTTAAGTCATGACGAGGTAAACTGTGACATAATAATGAAGAAAGTGGTGCACTTGTCAGTTATTTATTGTCGAGAATGGGGTCGATGGCATACATGTGGACATTGCAATTGGTAGGTCAAGTGCTATGCCTTAGGCCGTCAATGTATATTTGTGGATAAATCCATACTAATATTATAAATGGGAAAGTGTGTCTGTCTGTCTGTCTGTCTGTTTGTCTTTCTTTCACGGCAAAACGGAGCGACGGATTGACGTGATTTTTTAAGTGGAGATAGTTGAAGGGATGGAGAGTAACATAGGCTACTTTTTGTCTCTTTCTAATGCGGGCGAAGCCGCGGGCAGGAGCTAGTAATAAATAAGGCTCTGTACATGTGCTCACAACAAAATGTTTACAAAATTCATCTTTTCAGGCCTGGATTGTAGCCTGTATTGTAGTTTAAGCTGTTTTCACGGGTTACAAATACATTTTTAGCTGTAATTACAATAAATGCGATCTTGATCCGTATTTTGACAAATGACCATGCTGCCTCAGATGGAGGCATACCGTTTCTATAATCTAATAGATGCTTGCAGGAGGAAGCTCAATTTTAGGCTGCGCTAATAGAGACCCAGCTTAATTCTCTTGAGTTACTTATATGAGATTTAAAATATGTTGTGACACAATTTAGCAATTATTATAGTAGTACTTAGATTCTTAAAAAAAGTTTATTTTCCCTCTAAGAAGTCCCAACTCTCTTCAATAAATCACTCAACGTATTACCATAAAGCAAGTTAATTTTAAACTAACAAGAACTAATTTTTAATCTTACAAATAATTACCTTGTTTGTCTACATATTAGAGAGCCCTTACATCTCTAATCTCGTGTTTTAAATAATCTTAAACCACGGCTGCAGCAGCCCAGCTGGGGGGCCAAAATGTGCATAGATTAATATTAATCTATAGTGGAATTTAAATCAACGCCCCTCATGCTAATCATCAATAAAAAGTCGTGATCAAAACCATCAAGTACGTACTTAATGGGTATGTTATTAGGTACTTTAGCAACATTATACAAAAAAAAACGGCCCATTACACACTTTCATTCCTAAAATTAAAAAAATACCACTAAGATAACATCGGATTTCTAGCTCCCCACAATTAATATGGGCCTATTGAATTCTGAATTATTAATTACAAAAAGTTTTCTTATATATACATGTCTAATTAAATCACTGAGTATAACTATTCATAATGAATGTTAATAGTGCAATAAATCTTTGATGGGTAAGCTTTCGACGGGGTGTGGCGAACGGCACCTCTGAATATTAAGACTTTTTATTCTTGCATCTCAAATGTTAAGTACCTAATAACTCAATGAAATTATATTGAAACTTTACATTACGTCTAAACAAATTAATCTAGATTATGATTGAGTACATTTTGATTACTCTATTAATGATTGGAATATCATTTTATATAATGTAATATTTTGTTGTAACAAAACATGGCAATTTATGTTTTACAAATAAGTAAATGTCTGTTTAAAATGATTAATTATTAACTAAATAAAATACTAGCTTTTCCTCGCGTTTTCACCCACGTTACATTAGATTTTAGGTTACTGCTTCGCTCCCGTGGGACATAGCGTGATATTATAAAGCCTATGTTACTCGTGGACAATGTAGCTTTCTAATGGTGAATGGAGAATTTTTAAAATCGGTCCAGTAGTTTTTGATCCTATTTATTACAATCAAACAAACAAAGTTTTCCTCTTTATAATATTAGTATAGAAGTATAGATGAAATGAAAAATCGATCATGTGAAAAGACCCGAGGCTGTGAAGATGGTCAAAATATCATTATTATAAGTGTTCTTTTAAAATATCACCATGGAGCAATAGGCCAAACCACGCCTGTATTATGTTCGGGCAAATCTCTAAAACATAAATTTGTAGAATTTTACCCCAGCTGGTTGCCCACTTATGAAAAAAGTTTTCTATTCATAGTTTTCTATATCAAATCTATTTCGATTATTGTCTTGCTGTTTTCTTTACAAAAATAGTAAATATGTATACCTATTTGTTGTTTGTCCAATCAATAAATACATATAAAAAAAAACAAAATTCTATTCCATTCTAATTTTAAATAACGGCAAGCCGAGCCGACGACTGTTCTGTTGATTTTAAAAATAGATAGCCAAGCGTGCCAAAAAAAAAAGTGAAAAAAAAACAGCCAGCACAAAAAAAGATATAAAACAAAACTTTGATGCTTTAAGCTTAGCATAAATACTCTATAAAGATAAAAGTCAAATCAAATAGATGCGCCTGACAGTTTCACAGGTCTGCTAAGCGGTGATAAGTGATCTTGGGCACATCTTGGGCCCCTTATAAGAACCTCTATACACTGTCTATGACGTCCACGCAACGCAGGTACACGGAACTCAAAAGTTTTATCTTCTAAACCCTTTTTTCAATATTTTTGTCAATCATCATATTAATTCTGACAATTATTTTACGCCAAAATGCTTTTGATTTGCTTAATGCGGTAATGCTAAAATTGCTGCTTAGATTAGTAGTGTCGCAATTTGACAAAAATAATTAATTCTAACCTGTAATAAAAATGAGTTCATCGCCTCATGCCTGTTTACTAAATGGATTTTCATGTAATTTTTAACCGACTTCTAAAATAAAGGAGGAGGTTCTCAATTCGGATGTTTGTATTTTTTTTATGTTTGTTTGCGCATATCTCCGTCGTTTACAAACCGATTTGAACAATTCTTTTTTTGTTTGAAAGGGTAGACTTTCCAAATGGTCCCATTGTCATTAGGTCCAGGATCTGATGATGATATCATGCCGAAATCGAGCGAAGTCAGTTTTTTTTGGAAAAAAAATATCTTGTACTAATTCACAGATTGATTAATCCTTCGAACACACTTGATTTGTGACACAATAGAAAGACAATAGCAGCCCGACAGCCGACTGTCAGTTGGTCGATGAAAGGTGAGTAATGTTTAAAATGTATGTAACATGCACATTACAGCAGTGTGCATGGTGGGTCGATAATAATAATAAATAATAATAATACCAGCCTATAACTGTCCCACTGCAGGGCAAAGGCCTCTTCTCATACAGAGAAGGCACGAGCATTGATCACCACGCTTGCTCAATGCGGGTTGGCGATTTCGAACTTGTATTAACTACAAGTCCAGGTTTCCTCACGATGTTTTCCTTCACCGATGTCTGTGATGTCTAAGATAAACTTTAGAAAGTACATATGAATTGAAAAAGTCACATTGGTACTTGCCCGGATTCGAACCCGCAACCTCTTGCATGAGAGGCGCCTTAACCACTAGGCCGTCACGACATAAGCCGTACCGATATATCCGTGGGTCGAATAGATGGTTAAAAAAATAGTGCTTCTTATGTTAGTCATTTCGTTTTAATTTAAACTTCTCAACAGCACGTTGATTGATGTGAAACAGACACTTTTTTAAAATACGTGATATCTAGCACTTTCACTTCACTAAGATATTTATGGTGCTTTATGAAAAAAATACGTGGCACGTACAACCTTCTTTTTATTGTCTTATGAAAATACTTTTGCGCTGACCAGTGAGGATAAGTTTATACCACTTTTATTTGTAGATCCTTTCGACGGCCAAGCGACAGCCGGCTGTCGAGCTGCTATTGCCTTTCTATTGTGTCCCGAATCACGTGTGGGTCAGTTATATCAAAATTTAAAGTATATATGCTTTTGCTGCGTTAAGGAGACGCCTCGTCTGTATGACTTCTTTGCATACCTCTACGGTTGCTAGAAACAGTGTGCATGGGCCCTTACCGTATAAAGTGAAGCGTATGAATAAAACATTAGCTATTAAGAAGCTCCAATAGCCGAAGCGACAAGTTGAGTATAATCTTATCTTTACGACTGTAGGTAGTCTGTTTATATCGGACTTTTCACGTGTTGAAAAAACTGCCCTCATTTGTCACAGGTGAAATAAAAATTGGAAATAACGGTGTTTTAATGTATTAAATTATTTATTTATTGGGAAATCGTTAGAATTTGATAACAATCTCTGTAACAAAAAGTGGTTGCCAGGTAAACGTATCTTTAGCTGGTTTGGTTGTAGTCAGTAGAAGTCTGACATTCCCTGAGTCTTTTGATGATTTCCCATCCCAAAAAAAAGATAAACGTATCTTTATGAGAGTCAACATCGGTCTTGCTCTTTTAGATCTCTAGCTAGAAAATAACTAAAGCTATAAAACTACTACTTTAAATCAATGAAACCAATCCGCATTGAGCTCAGTATGCTTTTTAGGGTTCCGTACCTCAAAAGGTAAAAACTTTGTTGTCTGTCTGTCCGTCCGTCCGTCCCTCCGTCTGTCAAGACCCTTTTTCTCAGAAACGCGTCGAAATATAAAGCTGAAATTAATACCACATACTCAGGTCTGCTATCTCTCAAAGCAGTGAAAAAATCAAATTTCTAAATTAACGCAATAAAAAGATACAGCTGTTTATATTGCATATTTAGGACAGTTGCAAGGGAATCAAAACCTATAGGGTACTTTCTATTGACCTAGAATCATGAAATTTAGCATGAAGCAATGTCATGCAGCACAAGTAAAGGAAAAACTCCGAAAACCGTAAATATGTAGCTATTTCACAAAAAAAAAAAGCAATTTACGGAACCCTCGTTGCGCGAGTCTGACTCGCACTTGACCAGTTTTTTATTTTTTGTTGGTGTTTATGAGTAAGAATGTGTAACATACTTACGCATGACAACACGTTATTGGCCTGGCTTAGCAAATTATGGCTAAAACGTGCGAATAACTGCGCGTACGCCAGAAATTTCTGTTTAAAAATCACAAATGTCATAAAGTCATTTAAAGTGTTTACACTTAGAGTTTCAAGTAGTCGTTCATCCATACTAATATTATAAATGGGAAAGTGTGTCTGTCTGTCTGTCTGTTTGTCTCTCTTTCACGACAAAACGGAGCGACGAATTGACGTGATTTTTTAAGTGGAGATAGTTGAAAAGATGGAGAGTAACATAGGCTACTTTTTGTCTCTTTCTAACGCGAGCAAAGCCGCGGGCAAAAGCTAGTCTTATATAAATTAAATTAGCTTAGCTTAATAAAATACAGTTATTTTAATTATCAAAAACAATGATAATATTTTGACATTTTGAAATGCATACCAGTTTTAACGAATAAAAAAAGATAAACATTTTTATTTTACAACTAATCCTTTCCGTTAAAAACTAACAGTACATTAAAAAAACTATATCAATTAAGTTCTAACCAGCCTCACATAAAATTAACTAAACAAAAACATAACTTAAATAACTTTCCAAATAAAATTTATTTTAATGTTTGAAACCTTGTTAACTAGATTAGAAAACTGGTCTCAATCATATTTTAGTGCTTATTTTTTATCAGCCTATAAATGTCATCGCAATACATAACAATATTCATTAATTTTTTAATCGCTTTATTTACAATGCTTGCTTTCTATACTTAGATAAATATGAACTTGTATAAGCTTGAATATTTATTAATAATTAATTTTAAACTAGTTCCAGTTAATATACAGGCTATATTTGCCGCCTAGATTAGACTAAGAGATTTTGAGTTTTTTTTGGTCCCTAGTTTAGACACTCATTTACATAAAAGTTTAATAAAAAGTGATTTGTTTTTGAATTTCTAGTGGGATTCTTTGATAATTTCGCGGCTATTTTACATGTTACGGTGTCGTGAGATAGTTTTTGAGAAAAACTAGTTTATAAGGTTAAGGATTAACTTATAATTTATGGTCAAGTGAGAAAAATTAATAAATACTAATTTAAAAAAAGGAAATTTCAGTCTTCAGACATACATATAAAAGTTTTATTTGCTATAAACTAGCTATTGACTTCTTCAACTTCAACTTTTATATTTATTATGGCAATCCACCAAATTTTCGGTGATTTCTGCCAATGTCCAGTTTGAAAATAATATTTCAGTTTAAATGACAATTGTACGGTTATTAAATTATAGTATGGAGATCATACACGTGTTCTTATATCCAAGAACACGAGATGACTCCAATTGACTTCTAATATTATTATTTTTTTTTGTCATAATCATTTTTTTTTTATTTAACAAAGATGACAGGTTATCGTGTTTACAAACAGTAAACTACACTCGCAAATTAATTTAACAAAGGCAAAAAAATAAAAAAGATGTGGCCTACATATACGCTTATATTGACGCCAGAATATTTCTATTCACATGTCATTATATTATATTATCGTGCCCAGAATAACAACAGTTACGGTAACAAACGCCCTAGTACACAAACTTAACCTATTATACTCCCTAGTAACATAACCATATCACTTGAACCGTTCCTACTTGCAGAACAAGTATTCAGATTGTATCTCTAAACTGTTATTTTTGTGCTTACTCAAATAACTGTTCCACACGTGCTTTTATTGTAGCAACACCGAGAAAAAGCTGCGTAAGCGATGTTGTAAAAGAAAATTGACCTGTGCTACTAGAATGTCGTAAAAAGACAGTTTCTGATGGTCCAACTAATGACCATAAGTCCCGTTTTGTAGAACGATGCCCATGAAGGTCACGCGAAGGCTGAAGAACAAACTTGTTTAATTTTTAAATAAATTTTCTAATATGCAGATAAGCATAAATTAGCTTCGCACTCTTAATTAGTATGAAGTAAATCGTATAGTTTGTTAGATGTCAAAACATACTTAGTTTCGATTACATTATTAATGTGAGTTTGCTGTGTTAGTATTGGTATGTTTGGTACAGAAAAATAACAATATATAAAATAACTCCGACCTGTTGATATATCAAAAACGACGAGAATATAGCACTACTCTAACTAAGAAAGGCTTTAATACCTAATATCAGTAACTGTTAATTGGCATCGACATGGGATGGGCTTGTTAAATATATAAAAATTCTCCATCGCCATTCATCAAAAATTACGAAAAGGATTCCCATAAAGTTCGAAACGGTCAGTTTTTCTACACATTACATCTAATAGGGGAAAGCGGGCAATAAAAATATGAAAAGCAATATTTGTAGCTAAAATTAAATACTTTCGAAAATTTACTGGTTATTAAGTATTCATGAATTTCGGGTCAGTGATGAGCTTATGAACGACATAGTATGAATATTTAAACTAATATATATTTTTTTATTTCGATCACAGATGAGTCGTAAATCGTATATATATATATATGAGGGACTTGTGAAGTGGAACTAATAAGCTACAAAGTATACAATCTCTAACAGAACTGTGCTAAAATTTACATTCACAACTAATTTGTTGACTAATAAGATATTAAAAATTAAAGAATTATGAATTTATACAGCTGTTATAAAAATTTTCTCGTTGATTGCTTCATACAGATAAGATATTCCAAATTAGCTTATTAAACCGCTGTCATATTATGGTGTAGTAAAAGTAGTGATGTTTCTTAATTTTCAATTATTGAAAATGATCTACAACTGATTTGTTTTTATTATTTGGTTTCGTTTTTAAGTTTACCTAATATGAACGAACGTAAATATATTGACCTATGACAAATAAAGGCTGTGTACATTATTTCCGTAATAGAAAGGGTACATAATATCGACATAATTATGCAAAACATAGTTGAGGAAAGTCTACAAACAAAATGCCGTAGACCTTAAGTTTTTTTTATTAGTTGTATATATTCTAAGAGCACTAACAAGGAGATTAATTCGTTTTATACTGAAGAGGGCATCGAAGCTTATCCGATACTGTCTTTAGTCAAAGAGTCATCCATACTAATATTATAAATGGAAAAGTGTGTCTGTCTGTCTGTCTGTCTGTCGGTCTGTCTGTTTGTCTTTCTTTCACGGCAAAACGGAGCGACGAATTGACGTGATTTTTTAAGTGGAGATAGTTGAAGGGATGGAGAGTAACATAGGCTAATTTTGTCTCTTTCTAACGCGAGCGAAGCCGCGGGCAAAAGCTAGTATATAATAATACTAACGTAATAAGACCCTAATTAACGACACTCATTATTATATTTATTTAGATAAGGCTGCGTAGCTACCAGGAGGCATAGAGATAAATGTCTAAAACTATAGTGTCTGGTAAAAGGCGTTGTCATGGTTCATTTTCACACATTTTGTCGTCTAAGTTACATTTTCAGCAATATTTGTAGAAATGCAGCCTTCCTAGCTACCAATCTTACTCACTACACAATAACATGACAGATTTAATAACCTTTCCTAATCCGCCAAGAAAGGGTCACAAAGTCACAACTCTCGTTTCCTATGACTCATTAATTACTTTCTTTGAATCAATCATAATGTCCAAAAGGACAAGTAAATGGTTAGTAAAATATAGTTATAACATCCGTACAGCATTCCTCGATAGATACTTGATTACACTTTCTATGATTATGCGCAAAAAATGAGGTAGAACGTATCATCTTCACTTTTATATTCTGATCGCTAAACGGAGATACTTAATTATTTAGGCAAGTTACGAGCTGGGCTGTTAATCGTTGTTAGATTACCATAATCACCGTTTCTGGCAAACAGATTGGTGGTTGTAATAGGTACCTATGTTGTTTTTACTAAAAGGAGAAAGTTGATCGTTTCTCCCTTTGTTACCCTTTTATACGAAAGCAGCTCTGGTTTATTAACTGATTTCTGGAAATATTGATTAGAAAACATTTCTTATTCCACTGTAGATAAGTATATTTTTTAATATATTTTATAGGATACCTTGACGCATACAACAGTAACTTTCAAATAGACAACGACACTTTAAAAACAATTATAGTTAGAGGTTGATATAATTATAATCTCGTATAAAAATAGTAAATTATGCGAGTGTGACATAAAAATTGGCGAGTCGCGTGCAAGAGACGATAGTTGGGCGTGCATGTATTATTTAATTGACTTCGTGAGTGTTTCAAATATAAGTACTATTTCTCATGGGAAGTGGGAGGTTTCTTGATTCCTACGACGATTCGCGGAATTATTTGGCAGTTTGTTAGGTTTTGCTCGTGTGGAGGTTTGCGTGAAAGACGATTTTTGGTGACTTTGGAGTCGTAGATTATAAAGTTGAATATGTCCTTCTCCAAGGGTGAATGTGTCTTCTGACAGTGATACAGACAGAGTTACTTTCGAAACTGTCAGTATAAAATAATGTCGAAGTCATAAATTATTTTCTTTACGAGGTTTCGACTGTCATTTTTTACATTTACCACATAAAATTGACTGACAGTCGAATCAGACTGTTAGCAAATTTTTACACGGGGCAAAAAAGCTAGTACCTTAATCAATGATTTTTTTCATCTTTGAATGAAATCCCTAAAAAGTGCTCAGCACAATATCCTTTACATTAAATAAGTATATTAATGAAAATTAAAATTTCCTAATGATTCCACTAACAAGGCTCTTTTTATCAAAATCCTTACAAGGAAACCAAATCCAATCAAATAATTTAAATAATTTATTAATAACATATTTTTTCTTCGGCTAGCGTTTACTTAATCTATACGTCTATAACAAAATTGCAACGAAGTCGAACTATTAACATTGAATATTATACTTGATACATGTTTTGTAAACAACGCTGAAGCCAAAATTATAGGTTTTAGAATATTTGTCTGTATCTCTGTATACTTGGTCTGGGTCAAATAAACTCAAAACGTTCGACATATTTATATTTTGCATGAATATTACCAAGAGGTTGGGTCAACACATCATAGGCTATGTATTCCGCTCTCGCCCTTATGAGATAAACAAAACAGTTATGTTAGTATGTATTCCAGCCAGTATAAAATAACTCGGAACTCCCTGTTGAGAAAGGGTCATCGTTCAAGGAAAGAATTAGTGAACTTTGCCTTGCGCACGCGTCTTTCTGTCTGAGAAGATTGAACTCCGAAATGATAGCCGGCGTTCTCAATGGAGGCTGTTTCAATAGGTTTTAAAATCCTGTGTTACTGGTTTTTCTATAAATAGATGATTGACAGGCCTGTTGGTCTAGTGTTCAGTGACTCTGACTACTAAGCCAGAGGTCGTGGGTTCGATTCCCAACCAGGACAAACTTTGTGTGATGAGCATAATTGTTTGTTCTGTATCTGGGTGTTATTTATCTATAATATGTATGTATTTAAAAAATGATATAAGTATGTATATCAGTTGTCTGATTACCATAACACAAGCTCTGCTAAGCTTGGGATCAGATGGCCGTGTGTAAGATGTCCCAGGATATTTATTATTATTTATTATATAAAAACCAGACTATGGGAGAGGAGAGAACCATTTTTTAGGCTTAATCCTTTTTTTATATTACTAGTATACTTTTAGGTTTTGAGGAAAGACGTTCTAAATGACATAATACCAAATGGTTGTTTTTTAATCGGACCAATAAAATGAAGGCTAGTTACCAAACAATATAGTTACCAAAAGAGTTATCGTTTTTCTACTTACTGCTATTTTAACTTTGCGCAACACGTCTAACCATTCCCGTCTGTAACTCACTACTTTTCTACATTAATCCTTTGTGATTCAAGACACAATAGGAAGACAATAGCATCCCGACAGCTGGCTGTCGGTTGGTCGTCAAGAGGTTAAATCTTAAGGCAAATTATTAAAATCCAAATTCTTTCGCTACACATCAAAATTCAAAATTCTCTTAGTCACATGCATTTCATCCCTTATATTCAGATGCCCATACTTAAGACAAATTATTCTCTTTTTACTTTCTTATCACTGGCGCTTCTTTATTTTATTAAAACTCCCTCTAATAAATAGGTTCTCATTTCTCATTTTATCCTTTCTTGTCTCCTCATCACTACATCTATAATCCATCTCTGTTCATTTCACACGCGATAAGAAAACCACAACACTAACAATATTCTACTAAACATTTAAACATTGTGTACATAATACAACCGTTCAGCAGCTACACTATTATGTCCCGTACGTTCTTAGCTTATACCACAAAGGTATCAAACACGATTACTAAAACAATAAAGACACTAAAAACTTTATAGCCGATTGAGACATCGTTTAGACTTTAGAGGCAAAAACAAGTCTCCTCTTTCTCATAGCTGCCTCTAATTGTTGTTGATCCAATGCCTGATAATATGGTGTAAGGTCGGAACGGTAACTTTATTGATGTCAAATACGTGCTGCTGGTGGATTTAAACCTATAACGCATCGTTTACGCATTTTTCTTATTATCTTATTAATAGGCGAGATGACAAAAAAAAAGTAATTAGTCCGTCAGTTAGATAATCAAAAAATTTGGGACACGTATTTTTTCTTTTTTCTCGTAAACAGAAAATGACGACAATACAGTGCGTTGAAGTTTCGTGAAACGTCACGCCTTTGTATAATTTTTACTCAGAAGTGACGTCACAAGCCCCCTCTCCGGAACTTTGATGCTCTTTATCTTTGTATTTTGTTATTAATTTGATCAAGCAAAAAATATGTGTCCAGTATTTTTGGACTGTCTAACAGACGGACTAAACAGAATGTCATTCTTTTGATGTAGTCAACATCCCTAACCCGCGGCTTCGCTCGCGTTCGAAAGAGACAAAAAGTAGCCTATGTTACTCCCCATCTCTTCAACTATCTCAACTTAAAAAAATCACGTCAATTCGTCGCTCCGTTTTGACGTGAAAGAAAGACAAACAAACAGACAGACAGACACACTTTCCCATTTATAATATTAGTATGGATTAATAATCTTGCATATTAGCTTTATTATATCTTGTAATACAGTCCACTGCATTTCATTATGCACTAAATAATTGTTCTAATTTGTCTGCTACTCACTTCTGAAGATACGCACTTTCTGATACTAAAACATACCAGAGTTTAAAGATTTTTTTGCTTTGGTAATAACAGGATAATTAAATTCGAGTTTCAATTATATTTATTAGCAAAAGGATGATCTACCAATGAGTTACTGACATTAATTGGTCTTTAATCTTGTTTTACCTACGATTTATAACTATCATGATATTTAATAATCTCTTCTTGAATAAGCTTTCCGAAACCGGTGGCTTGTAATAAAAGTAAAACTTATAATTACTCTATTAATACAGCACTTAGTGATACTGACTATCACTGACCCGTAGGCTAAGAGTAATGATTATACCTTCTAAGATTCTCTCACGGCAACTCAATCAAACCCACACTTTATATCACCCAGTCTATCAGCCCTCAACGATTACAACTGCAATGATGAAAATCCCAACGTCCCAACCGGTATGGAAATAATATTAAATCGATATCTTATACGGTATAGATCGTGTGAAGAATTTAAGAAAAATATGAAATGTTGATATTAAATCACAAGCAAGTTACCGTTGATCAAGCTGAGTTTGTTTCTAAAAATAAATTTTATGAATTATTCATAGATTGGACTCCCAGTTATTTATTGGGTTTATTAATAGAAGATTTTGAGGCTAAGTATGGAAACGGTCATTTTAGGGACCCGTAAACGAAAACCTTAATGTTGAACTTATTTGAGCATAGATGAGTAAGTCCGAATAGCGCTACCTTAGTAACGCTACCTGAAGACATTTAAAACAACAGAAGCCTAGATAGGCAGGAAGCCTGCATAGCTAATATTTTCGAACCTATGATTCTATTTCTCCTTTTAGGGAAAATATAGGGCAATATTTGTTTACAATTAATATTTTTATAAAAAGCTGCCAATCACCTTACCGTTACTCTGTGTCTTATCAAAGAATCTGCGTAGCAAAACTATTTGCGGTCTGAGTAAATAAATCGAAAGTGAAACACCAAGCCTACTGTTCCGTGTCCGTTGAAAATAAGATTAATGGTAAGCGAGATACAGAGAAAGAAATAATTATACAAAACCCTGTACTACATAAAAACATTTTTAAAATACGAGTAACTGGACACGTCGTAACATAGCATTTTTTGAGAACACATTACATTTTTTTATAAGTTTTTAGCACGGTCACTCTGACTAGATTTTAACCGTTGGTAATACAAGAAAAATTAAGCTTGGGTTTATGTTATAATATATCATTTATTTAAAAAGTAATCAAGGGGCCTAGGTCAGCAAAAATTTTGAATAGAGGTCCACGAGATGAAGACTTAATGGGGCGGGCTTACCTATGGGTAAAATAATTTTTAGGAACAAACTCAGCTTGATCAACAGTAATTTGCTTGTGGTTTAATATAAACATTTCATTTTTTTGTTATTACACACACGATCTATACCGTATACTTTATCGATTAAACATTATTCCCATACCGGTTGGGTTATATAAAAAAAAACTGTAGACTAAGCTCTACCAAAACACCTACCAGCTTACCTCATTCAAAAATAGATCTTAACTGTAACGTACGGGACCCCGCGATTATATCTGACACGTGCTTGCCCGACAATAAAGTTTTGTTTATTTCTTCATGTTAACAGTATCTTACTGTATAGTTTACTATTCACCGAAAATCTTAACACCTGTCGACACTGCACGTTTTGATAACACACGCAGTCGGGTAAAGTATTAAACAAAAGAGGTTAATAGCATCGGTACTTACAACGTTTAAATATAAACTGTAAATTAAATTATAATAATTACGCACGTTTAATTCAATCAGTAATTAATATTGTATGAAGTTAATTAATAGGGCTGTAAGTTTGTAAAGTTATTTTTTCTGTTAAAGTGTGTGTAATTGCAGGGTTACGATGACGGTAGTAGAAAAAAAAGTGATTTATTGGCAGAGCTATTAAAAGTTTAGCCTATTGGAATGTGTGAAACGAAATTGAGTCTTAACTGCGATAGGCAGATATTCGGAAGATGTATTGAGTATATGGAGTCTGTAAATCAATAATTTATATACCACCTACATACATATAAAGAGTTGCAATTACGCACACCAGAAACTACTGCTGCTAGCAAAATAAAATATGCACAGGTAGTAGCTTTATTTGTGACAAAGAGGTGCACTAAGCATTTTTGCGGTTTTTAGTTTTAAGGATTGTAGTATATAAGTTTTTTATTTGTAGTGCACATTGTGCGAATAAATTGATTTTCTTTCTTTTTTCTTTCTTTCTTTTTTGGAAATTAAAATATAAAAAGAAAATATAATTCCAGGATGTTTGAAGAGGTAATATTCACTCTATATTATAGCTTTTATAAAATCCGCTGTCTACTGGTGAAAGTCCCGTCAAAATCTGTCCAACTGTTTTGAAGCTTCGCCGAAACCACAAAGATGGACATATTTTTTTTATTATCAATTCTTTGTGTCTATTTAGTAAAATGTTCTTTAAGTCTTACTTCACGCCATTTTTCTATGGCTTTGGATTAAATATCAGAATTTCTGTGTAGGGTCCTTAGTAGTGGTGATCAAATAAACCAGGTTTCTGACCATTTTTGACGGCACAGTTGGCATGTTAGTTGACTGCTGTGCTCGCGTCGTGTCGCGGGTTCAATTATCACACGGGACAAATATTTGTATGACCTACTGGTACTTGCCCTAAGATTGGATGTTAAAGTATGTATTTAAATTATTGTAAACCCGCCCACGATATTTATTCTGAGTTTGATACGGGAGAAATTTCTATTCCAATATAAAGTGAGGAACAACGTTTAACGTCTGCTTCCGGATCATAACCTCTAATAAAACAAACATTTAATAGGTACTTAACATTGTATAGGGACCCTACACACTTATTAGACGATAAAATAATGATATTCTAACCGAACACACCTTAAAAGCTATAAAATTGCCTTTTACGATTCGCTGTTTTTCCTATAGCTTTTGCCCCCAGCGTCGACCAAATTGATGTCAGATATCGTAAAGGCAAAGTTACGGATTTCTATGGCGTATGACCTTAAGGTAACAAGCTATCAACTTAACTGTGCACCTCGCGCTGTGACGTAACGCTGTCGGAATGCTATCGCTACTAAATGAAGGAGGCGAAAACGGGGCGTTGCGCGGGGAAGCGGGAGAGGGTGCATTCCAGTGAGGTGCACAGATAAATCGTACAAGTTGGACCTCTTTGTCGACACTAGATGAGATCCGTTTACTGGTTTTGACTCTGACACAGACTGGCAAACATTCGGATTAATACAATTTACCTATTGAAAATCCACTATCAATACTCATATTATTTAGAGGTAGTGAGTAGATTTAGAGGTAGTGGTAATCCTTGGAAAAGCGATTATGAAAATTCTTTCAATTAAAAAAAGAGCTAAATTATTTGTTATGTTACAGGAGGTTGTTTAACATCACGATATAGCTCAAGGGCGCGGACTAGTAAAAAAAACCTAACATAAAACGGGTGAAACCTCGGGGGACAGCTAGTTATATATGTAAATCCGAAAGTCTCAAAGTAATTCCTACAGAAGAGCTATTAAAAGGTACGCACGGTAAATTATTTTAATGTAATATTGTTTATACGAAGAGCACTCCACTGCATGCTAAACTTATAAATGCGTAAGTAACCTTTCACATCGTAACCACTGAACCGAATTTTATAAAAATTCAACGAACTACGTTTGAACAAGGCAGGACATATGCTACTTTTTCCACTTCCTGCAATCGTTATAACCACTAATTATACGTAGGAAGTCGCGAGTAAAAGTTAGTTATAAATATGTAATTAACCACGTATAATATGTCTATGTTTATGTCTACCGAGGTCAAAGGGCCACCCTTAGCATCTTTTGAGTAGTGCTTGTCAATCAAAGTGACAGAAAATTGTATGAAAGGCATATTAACATATTTACGAATATACTCATTATTTTTAATTTAAGCGAGTTAGGAAAGTGAATATTCCATACTGTAATTATTTACTACTGGAGCTATTTTGGTTAAATTAAGAAGATAAAATAAGGTTCAGATGGTTGAAAAGAAAATAAACTGAGATAAATGATATATTTTCTTATTTAATGTTAAACTAGCGATCAGCTTACAACTTTGAAAATTTCTTGGTTTTCTTTACTATATAATGCTTGTATTTTAATTTATGCACCTAAACGTTTGCCAGTCCTTTTCTATTCGTGAAAAAAGTCTATTCTATAGTTTTCGTTAGTTTATTGTTTTATAATACCTATGTCTAAAACAAATGAACTTACAAAAGTAATATTTTTTCATAAATATTGCAAACCTCTCATGGTGACTATTATAGTGCTGACCGTTGACCTCACAACAAATTTATTTTGAAAATTTATTTATCTATTTGTATTGGGATTGGAAATGAGGATACTACTTCATAAAAAATAAGTAAATCACGACGTCCGTGAGGTCAATAACTTTTGAATAAAGTTCAAATAATTTATTGTATTTTTCCAAAATTACCGTTAAGGAATAGACCTATCATTATTTACCTTAACATAATTAATAAAAATATAAAGTTAGAAAACAAAATAATTACAGACCATCATCAGGCCACCAACTTATGTTTAATTCATTGTCCTTTCTATCTGTCCATTCTTATAATAATATAGTAGCCCACGATTTTATAAATTCTCCGTAAAGGTTTTTTAACACAAAACATTTTAGCATAAACAGTTAAATCTTGATCTATTGGTTCAACAGCGTTTAGTGGAATTAAATTATTGTTTTCTTATGTAAATTAATAATGCCTTTATCTATCGATTTCAAAAGTTTATGCGATCTAAACGACAGGCCTATGACAATATTTTCACTATTTACTTTATTATTGTTTTTCATTGAAGTTTGCACTGTTATGAAGAGTTCCTATGGGAAGATTTGTATCAATGCCAACACTTTAGGAACATATTTAGGTATTTTATTTAGTAAACTACATTAAAATGCAGGGATCAGTTTCCTAAAAACATAGTACTACTCGTAGCATGCAAAAAAAAATCTTCCTTTCGAATAAACTTACCAAAAAAAGGATTCAGGAAAACGTCACTATCCAATTTAAATTCCATGGAGGTTCAAACAATTCACAATAATCTCTGTCAGTCATGCACCAAATAAAAAAAAATAAACAATCACATTCTTTTTTCAAACGATCCAAGGACGGAGTTGTCAATGTTCCCGCGGTTTTTGACGCGTCGCGTCGGCTCGAGCGGTCGGCGTACAAGTGGTTCGATTGCTTATTCTGCAAAGATCGATTCGACCTGACCCGCCCTCAGCATATCGCTCGATTCCGGATCGATTGGACGTTAATCAGAAACACGGTCAGTGGGCTCTATCGATAAATAAAATATGAAAATTCGTGATAGTTGTGACTGGTGGACTAAGCGGGTTAATTAGATTTTGGTCTGTCCGTTGTATGGGTATTTTAATTTCCTGATTATTTGTGTGTTTGCGTGTTTTTGGCAATTTACATATTTTGGAATCGTCCTTGCTTCCGGTTGTAGATTGCTGTTCCGGTGATAGTTTCGCATAATAACCTAAATTAATATATTTTAAAATAACAAAAACATATTATCTTACTTCTAAAATTGAATTCGTTTACTCTTTTTATTAGCTATACCTGTTAATTAAAAAAGGGACAAATAAATAGTGATAGGTTTTAGTACAAAGAGTACGGTTCAGTTCACTTTCACCGTTCATCGAATTCCATTTTCATTATTTATTAAGGAGTTAGGTTACTATCCTATTTAAATCATCCCTTATATTAGTCGAAAATATAATTTATTTTTGCTTTCTAGGCAATCATTTAAAATCCAAACTTTTGATATTTTGACTACCATGTAAATTAGGCATTATAATAAATAAAAAAGCTAGGCTTCACAGTATTTTTAGAACATCTACCTGTTTATAATGACGTAACTCTTTGATCACTACTTTTATCGGTTGTTAAAACGTGGACAATGGTGTGTTATACTTAGTTTAAGTATTTCTGAGCTAAAATTTTAAATTAATTTAATCGTTTAAACTAAATGAAATTAATTTACCAAATGCATCAAAACTTGTAACACAGAAGCGTTCAAGAAACGCAGAGTAAATCACAGACTTTCACTCGTAATTAAAAATACCACAAATTCATCTGCCTTTAATTACAATCAATACTCTATGTTATTAACGTTATTTACAACGTTTACGTCAAAGTGAGTTATTGATAATTTTATGATGTTATCTGTTACTCCAGTGTTACCGCCTCTTTGGCCCTTGGTTGTAAATTGGCAGCAGTATTTTTTAAATATTTTTTTATAGATATTGTGCCTTGTGCATTGACAAACGGTAGTAAGCATCTTTCTTAATGCTTTGCTATGAAGCAGTTTTCAATGGTCTCCTTCGGTGGATTTAGATTCAAATATTCGACCTCAATTCCGACGTATCCAACTCGTAAGCGCCCAACCGGAGGTAAGGAATTTTTGAATTTGAACCGATGTTTCTATCATGAACATTATCAAGAATACAAGTTGGTATTATCTTATAACCATTAATTAAATTATAATGAAACAAATGACAAAAACCTATCTATACACATTATCAACTCGTAAACTTTGACGGGCCTGTTGGTCTAGTGTTCAGTGACCCTGACTGCTAAGCCGGTCGTGGGTTCGATTCCAACCCAGGACAAACTTTGTGTGATGAGCATAATTGTTCGTTCTGTATTTCTATTTTATTAGCTTTTCAGGGATGAAAACTATCCATGTCCTTTCTAGGGTCCCAGACTATATACTATATCTTTACCAAATTTAATCGGTTCAGTGGTTTAGGCGTAAAGAAGAGTCAGACAGACAGAGTTGCTCTCGCACTTATAATATTAATATGGATTTAAACTATTCGTTCGCCCGTATAGAATGAATACTTACCGAGCTCTATATAGCAGGATTTTTTATATTTTACTCGTTAGTGATTGTTATTAAGCCAAAACAATATTAAAGCCTGTGTTTTTCTTATCTAAAAGCCAATTGTAAAGTTTCATCTAAATCCGTTCTGTAGTTTCAAGAGAAAGAGTAAAAAAAAACATTCTTTCACATACTTTGTCAATGGGCTACGCTACGTCAATTTTAAATGACGTTACAGCAATGTTTCTCTTAAAAACCCATAAAATCATGGGCTATAAAAATATTTGTCAGATACTATATTTTAATAAGTGGCAGACGACACGTTTACTGTTATGGGAGAAAACGTTCAAGTTTTAATCAAGTTACACTATAAAGTTGACTGACTGTATGAATGCTCTCGTCTTCTTGTCTCCAAACTTAATATTTATCATTATTTTTTTATCTTCTTTCCTAATCCTTTCCTAGTAGGGAAGATGACTACATTAAAAAAAATACTTTCTGTTTTAATCTGTCCGTTAGACTGTCCAAAAATATTAGACACATATTTCGCATGACTGGCATCATTCAAATTAATAAAGAAATACAAAAATATAGAGCACGAAAATTCCGGAGTGCGGGCGTGTGGCGTCACTATTCAGCATTCTTTTTTTTTTACCTAAGCGTGATGTCCATTCACAAGAAAAAAGGAAATATACGTCCAATTTTTTTGATATCTAACTGACAAAGTAAATAGCCTAGTTATTATATTATATTAGTGTTTGCTTTTAGTTTAACGGAATCTATAACATTGAGTGACCGATTATCATACCTACATTACTCCGTTTCCTCGTAAGACTGAGTAACAAGATACACCTTAGTCTGATCGCCAGTTTTCTGACTACCCGTAACGACTGCCAAATATTTACAAATCAAATGCTTTTGGCACTGTAGGCACGAGATCTTAGTGACGTCCTAAATTAACTTAGAAAGTATATCATCATCGTCTCCCTGATCTTTTTCACAGACTTCAAAAAAGAAGGATGTTCTATGTTCAAACGATTTTTTATGTATGTTTACCGATTACATACACTATGTCAACTGTGTACCGTTTCACATAATTCTTTTATTGTTCGATAGCCTTTTAGTCCTTAGGAGACAATGGGACCAGTCTCATTCACCAGAATTAATGTGCCTTGATTACCACAAAAAGCCCGTCTATAAATAAGAATGATTTCCAACAAAATACCAATGCAAGATAGAAACAAAGCTATGTCACCTTTCCTTTTCGCAACAGATTAACAACATTCTACAGACAATCAGCTAAACCTAAAATATATGAGATTAAAAAAACTGTGAATTGTTTTTAAGCCAATGGCATTGACAAATGACTTTAAATCCATATATGGATACCTAACATAAACCAGAATGTGTTTCTCGCTAAAAATATTCAAAACTTTTTAAAATCCTTTCAAACAAAACAATATATCGACCGGACTTTCACAGGCTCAGATTATTAATTCAAATGCCATAGAAATGTGTTATTGTGACTTATGATGACCCCCTATGACCTCATGACATTAGCATTTTGAAACCTCTGCCATTCTTTGTTCTTACGAAGGAAGGATTAATAATGTTTTACTCATCTACGCATAAATTGATTTACGTCAATGCCATTTTTAGATATGGTAACTATTAATTATACAGAATAAACAGATACATATTTTAAATATTAGTGTATTATAAGAAAATATTTAAAGTTAAGAAGAATATATTAATTTATTACATGGAGTATGGTTTCTTATCTGACGTAAGTTATACGTAAATCCTACTAATAATAGCAATATGAAAGTTTGTGAGGATGGATGGATGTTTGTCACGCAAAAACTATTTAACGGATTTTGTTGAAACTGTACAGTAATATTGCTTACACATTATTTAGAATATAACATACGCTATAATGGTGACTATAACCGGTGGGATCAAAGCAATAACCAAATATAACTATCTTGATGCAGGTGAAACCACGGGGAACAGCTAATTAATTGGTAAATTTGTTTAGCTATACAACATAAAGTTTTCTAAATTAATTTATGTGCAACTGCAATAATTAATGAAAATCTATTTACAGAAGTCATCAACCTAAAAATAAATTCTACCAAAACATTAATATTTTTAATTACCACACGCATATTTCAACAAATTAATCGCCTGACCAAAGCTACCAGTTCTACTAAAAAACCACAGAGCACCATCAATAATTAAAATTAGAGAAATAGTTGAAGCTTTTCGAAATTGAATTTTAATGTTGAATTATGGAACCTTCGTCGACCCTTTAGTGAAATTCTGTGCATGCTATTAAATACCTTACTGATTTCACGATAAAGATTATTCTTGCATCACAATTATCGTCGTATAGATGTACTTCGCAGCACAATAAATATGCGAAAGGTGATAAATCACTGCTCACAGCATCATGTAAGTTGTCTTGATTCAATGATCTCAGCGTGTAAATATGACACCTGACAAGATTTATTTGATAGTGCAGGATTATAATTCAAAATCCGAAGTTGAAGGCGTTTTCTAGCATCTTCTTTAGGAATATGATTGACAAATGTACGTTTTACTTTTATGCACGGTAAGTTAATCGTTAAAAAGACTCCCAACTTCGCTCTCCAGAAAAAGTATGTTTGATCTATTCTATATGATAAGGGCACTTGATATTTAGGTTTTCTCATCAAATCATTTATTTTTAAATTGTGACTTGAATCTTGCACTACTTTTATTTATTTGCCAAAATCGGCTAAATGCAAGCATCTCTAAATTATCTATAAAATTTCGTCTAGTTACTTATTAATCTAAAATTGATTATAAATTTTGAATTTAGCGGGCTTTCATCTTCCTACCTTTAATGCCACTTAACTTGGGATTGGCGAAAACGTTTTCTTCTCCCAGGTCGTCCTATCAATCGTCATTCTATTACTTTTTCCTTCCACATTTATATCACACTTCTCATCCTTATTTTTTATGGCTTTACTCTCCCTTTTAACCACAAGCGATTTATCTCATTTCTCCCTCCCCTCCACCCGATTCCTTTTCAACTGTTCTGCCACTGACTGTATTTTAAACTTCATTTAATATACTCTTATTATTTCTAAATCCTCTTAACATCCTCATCTCAACATTCTCATCTCCACTACATTTTTTTTTCTTTTTCAAAGCTCAATTTTCCCATACGATACAATCGGTTTTGTCACGGTCTTGTAGATTTCATCCTTTAGCTTTAAGGGATCTGAGAATTACAAAATGAACGCAAAATTGTCATTTACATTTCTATAATCTGTTTGCGTAGGATTTAGCCTAAATGCAATAATTTACAATTCTGCCAATATTCGCGATAACGGACGGCGCCGGCGGGCGGTGCGGAAGTACGTAGGAGTTAAATGACATCCTTTTTTTTAATAAAAGCAACGTTGACTAGAAGCACAGCTAGAAGTTTTTAGCCTAGTTGGCAGCCAGCAAGTTCACAACACAACTTATTCAGTTAGATCCAGTGTCTAATTGTAATTAATAACCTAAATAGTTTCCTTAGAGCCTATTGTACAAAATATTTGTTGTTATGAAGTCATTCTAAGATCGTAGGTAACCGTGTTTCTGTGTCGAGTTTCGTCTTATTGTAGTATTATTCTCCTTAGTAATACATACGTACGTTTGAAAGCACAATACGCGTAACATAAAAACGCCATGTAAATTCGTAGCCAGGTCAAGGTGACAGACAGACATGCTATTTCTTTTCTATAACTGATTGATTTTTGTATTCTCATTCATCGGGTTCTTCATTACGTTCTTTTAACTGTATGCCTATCATGTTTAATGACGTAAATGGTAGTGTCTACTACAGCTGTGTTGTTGGTTTAAGCCCGTTTAAGAGTTGTACAACCAATTTGATACAGTCTTTGTTGTTGAAAATGATGAGTTGCACGTCAATCATCGTCGTTGTCATGATACATGAATTATTTAACCTTCTGACTGTGATTTGCTGATTATTTATTGATGGCTTGATCAGCATACCAAGATCAGTGACCTTATTCTTAAAGTCCCTGGGTAAATTCAGATGAAGTCAGCTTAAAATAAGTTGTCAATCTTTAGCAAGCATTGGTTTCTTTGCAGTCTGCCGTGTCAGACAAAGAAGCAACACATCGTTACTTACTTCATGTAAATACTTTAGTCTACCTATTTATCACTCAATAACAATGTATCATTAGACAGATTTTAATCCTCTTCTTAAGCCGGTTTGCTACTATTTCATGATCGTCTTTCATAAAATCTTACCTCCAGACCTAAGGATCACAGACATCAATGAGGATCTTATCGTCAGATTCCAACTAAGATACTAATGTGAAATATACAAGTCGTTACACTTAATATTCTGCTCCATACATTCATGTTGAAAACGGTAAGTTAAACAGTAAGTCATACATATAAAGTAATACATCACTCAACGGTCACAGCTACTCATATTTATGGAGCTGTTTTTACGAGCGTTGTGCATTTAATTTTTTTCTGAGGAATAAGGTTTACACCACTGTTATATGTCACAGTAAGGCAATGAGTTAATTTTGACACAGTTTGATTAAGTAGGCCTTAAGGTGTTGAACATTGTGCTATACACAAACATCCAGATTGTTATAATAAAGCTGTATATTTAATTGTTTGCCTAAACACGCCAAAGTTTACCTTAGAACCTTCCTGTGTTTAGGTTTGATGGATATGGGTACCGGTGTAGTTACAGACACACTGACACTTGCAACATTTTGATGTTCTTTTTTTTTTGGTGAGGGGGAAATCATCAAATGGCTTCTCCCGCCCTAGGTGCGGTGGGAGGGCGTGTCAGACTTTTACTGACTAAAACCCACTCATGTTTCTTCAGTTGCCTTTTTATGTTCCGGGGTTTCGGTAACTATTATAACTATTCCGCAACCCCAGACTATTCCGCAACCCCGGGACTATTCCGCAACCCTGGACTACCGCAACCCCAGGTTTTTTTGATGATTAATTCTTGATCTATATAGTCTTCAGTTGGACCATCAGCCTTATTGCTTTTCAATAAAATAAAATAAATCAAACTTTATTATTAGACCTCAGATCGAAAACTCAAACTAACTAAAGCAAAACAATTATTTATTATACGTAAACAATTATGTATATACGTCTATGACACATATCTGAATGACGGTCTTTATACCGCCTTCATATGAGACAGCATTTGGCCATCCACCGGGTGGATGTAGCCGACAGGGTGGATTCCACCCTGTCGGCTACGGCATAACTGGCACAGCAATAGTTTAAAACTTTCATTATTCAGCTGCCTTTGAATAAGGAAGCGAATACATCCGCACATCATAGAATTCCATAAAATAAAATGGTCGACGTCAACACCTACCTAACACCAATCCATAAGAAAATATAACCAATACCTACTAAGTGAAACAATTTACGGTCCGATTCATATGCCGATTTACACACACTAAACGATAATCGAATGTTTCTCCAGGATACCATCGTAAAATGAAAACTTATTAACATAAACTTTATAACATACATGCGTTACAGGTTTGTCTAAGATACGTAAATACACGGTATGGTTATGTCGCAGATTAATTATGTTAAATAAAAAATAAAAGTAGAAGTTATTTTTAACTTATAAAACAAACTACTTTTATTTAAGTGTCAAAAATCACCGTTTATGTAATAACGTAAAACATTAACGATTGAGTAAAAATTACGTAGTCTAAAAGGCGTACGCGCGCTGCTATTCCTTTTTATTTTATTTTTTTTACTTATGGGCTTGATCTTGGTCCCAGACTAGCCCGATGGCATAGACGGGGCCTACGATGGAGCGAGCTTACCCAAAAGATGCCTATGCACTGGTCTCTTGAATACATCTCGGTTCCGGGTCCTTACGGTAAAAGTTTGCCATCAGCCTAAGTACCTAAGCCTTTTTTTGGATGGGATATCATAAAAAGACTTCTCCCGCTCTGGGCGGAGCAGAAGGAAGTGCCAGGGTTCTATTGGCTAAAACCCAGTTCCTTCTTAGCCCTTTGTGTCCGGGGCCGCGGTATCTCTTTCGAACAGCCCGCAGCCCCGGCGGCCGCGGCGTACCTAAGCCTAGAAAGACATTTTTAAATTTCGAATCCTATATTTATTTTATAACCGTTCCTTCCAGTCAATCAGTCAGATAACAGACTACGATTTTATAAAGTTACATGGTAGCTTTTTTAACAACATCGCCCCACATGTAGAATTTACGAATAATAAGCTTACGTAAACAATCAAGACTAGGACATTAATATCTATAAGTCGTACAATTATTTGTCCCTCGCGGAAACAAACCGTCAAGCTCTCAACCACTGCTTCAATAGTGGCGTCATTATGACCTTAGTCAGTTCTTTAGCACAAGTATCCATACTAACATTATATATGGGAAAGTGTGTCTGTCTGTCTGTATGTTTGTCTTTCTTTCACGGCAAAACGGAGGTACGAATTGACGTGATTTTTTAAGTTGTGATAGTTGAAGGGATGGACAGTAACATAGGCTACATATTGTCTCTTTCTAACGCGAGCGAAGCCGCGGGCAGAAGCTAGTCAAAACTAAATCTAGTATGAAGCATTAGATAACTACTTTATATGCTTGCGTGACGCAAAGAGCATCTAAAAGTGTTTCTAGTTAAGATCAAATCTCTAGCCAAGATCAAATCTCTGGCATGAATGAATAAATGAATGAATGAACAGAACCATGTTGGGATATAAATGTCTGTTTGACACTAGATTGCTGTAGTACAAACTGAGCTTAGATAAGTAACTATTGAGATATCGCTCACTTGCCGCCTAGCCAGGAATCTAAACCGATATTGACCAGTCACGACTAGGGCTCGGTGGATAGCGAATTGAATTACCTTGGCATAATGTTTCATTCAATGCTTTAATTTAATAGATTTTCTTTTACATATTTTTTTCCCTCACAAAACGGCATATTGGCTAATTACAAAAATAATACAAATGTCTTTACGTGTACTGTATGTTTTTCAACAATGCCAGCCAGCTGTCGAGTGGTATATAATTGAAGACCTATACATCTGATGTTAATGGAAGTCTTTATGAAGATGGAAGTCAAATATGGGCGCTATTTTGTGACACAAATTGTTTTTATACTTTATTATATAGACATAGGTAGATGTTCTAAAGAAATTTATCTATTTTATTACAATATGCACTCACAGTCTATAAATATTATACATAAAATGATGAGAAATTTTACGATATAAACAAGAAGCAAGGTCAATACTTATACAAAGGGTCAGAGAAAGTATTTTATATAAAATAGAAATTGAGCATTTGTATGCAGAAAGGATAATCTTTAGTGTCGATTCATTTGAAATCACACATTTTAATGATCAAGTACTGCTTGAAAGTACAGTCAACACAAAAGTTGAGTATCCAGGGATGTCAGATAATATAACGACGACGTCCGTCATGTCAAACTGCACATTTCCAATCTATGCTGACCGCTCATTTAATTCGAACATTTCTATACAATGAGCGGTCAGCAGATATTGAAAATGGATAATTTATATGGAGTCGTAAGTACCTGCCTTGTGTAGGTTGTTAAGTTAAGAAGGATTAGATTGGACATAAGTTTAAAATCCATTTATTTACTTATTACTTCTCAACAGACTGTAAACTTTCCTAATTTTAGTAGAGGTGACAATTATTTGTGTCACCTCTACTAAAATAAGGAAAGTTTAGTAACCGATATTTTGTAAAATTTTTGATTGAAAAGGATTGTCCATGGAGTTTCTTGCTCGTTCTTCGCTATGGAGATCAAACTACGTTTTAATTTTTTTCTAACTAACCGACTAACTCTTTGACGTTTCATAAATTCCTTGTAAATGGTCTAAGTGGAATAAGTGCTTTGATTTGAAAAATCTATCAATTAATCTTATCTATGATAAATAAATATAACTTGTGGGTGTCCAATGTTGACACGGTGGCAGTACTAACTAACCAGTATTTCTGTTCAAACTAATAAAAGGGTAATGATGAATCTATATCCAGTTTAATTTACATATTTACAGCTTCAAAGCTTTAATACTAAGCAGTTGCTAACGATCAAAGTATAACCGTTCGTGCCTTCATTAAACACGCCATTAAAACTAAATGATATTGGTTATGATATCGCTAACCTTTGCGTTTTCCTTCATTGCACTAAAGGAGCGACCACACCCGAGCAGGCAACTTGGCGCCATCTTAGCTCTCGGCGCGATCAGTGGACTAATTCATTTAAATAACTACCGAACTACCCCAGCTTTGCACGGGAGTTAGACAATTTTGAAAATCCCGCTTTTTCTTATTGTAATATGAACTTATTGTACATATAAACGTTTTTCTTGAATCACTCTATCGATTACAAAAACATACGACGGTAACAATATATAACGTTGCATATTATAGTAGAGAAAAGCCGGGGTTTTCAAAGATTAAAATTACCTGTGCGGAGCTGGGGCTGGTCGCTAGTTTAATATAAAATGGAACGTGAATTGTCTACTGAGAGACCTGGCTGGGGGGTCTTAACTTAGGGCCACCACAGGAAAGATCGGTTGAGCAGTGAACAGCCGTAGAGAGCTGAACTACGAGTGGCCATGTCAAAAAAAATTCTGATGAGAGACAAGCTAACAACCTTGTGCAGGAGGCAAGACTTTCATGTAACTTACGTTGATTAAAATAAATATTTATAGTACCTGACCGTTTCTGGAAGTTTCCCGGTCGTATGTGGTCAGACCATTATTATCTGCCGACGCCTCGCATAACACAAATGCAGTACAAATATTTCAATCCCAGTCGCTATGATTGGAATGAAAGCATTAGCTCGGCTTCATCAAGTGTAGGCATACTAGGCAAATGGCTCGGAGCAAAAAACTGAACCATCCGCGCCTTTAGATGAAGCGTCTAGATGGAGCTTTGTACAAAACAGTATTTATTAGTTTTCTTTGTACGGTTTTTATTTCATTTATTAGTGTTTTTACAAATAACCTACTTTTGGGAAATGTGTGTCCTAAATAATCGAATTATCCATACTAATATTATAAATGGGAAAGTGTGTCTGTCTGTCTGTCTGTTTGTCTTTCTTTCACGGCAAAACGGAGCGATGAATTGACGTGATTTTTTGAGTGGAGATAGTTGAAGGGATGGAGAGTAACATAGGCTACTTTTTGTCTCTTCCTAACGCGAGCGAAGCCGCGGGCAAAAGCTAGTTTAAAATATGCCAATATTTTGAAAAGAAAAAATAAGTTTTCTTTTATAATTTAAGAAGAAAATCCAAATCGGTTCACTCGTTTAAAGGTGAGGCCAAACGAGCGTAATTTTATGAGTCGTGAGTTGCAGAATTTCGGTTGTCGTTTTCATAGAAAAAGACTTGCAAAGCAGAATATGAGTGGTCTGCACCACAGAATACGAAATTCTGCAACTCACGACTCACAAAATTCCGCTCGTTTCGCCTCACCATAAGAGCTACGGTGCCGCACAGAGACGACAAACACACCCAATCAAAAGGGTCAAACTTTATTTTCTTTTTGCATCGGAGTAAAAAAGTAACAACCAATATAGTTTATCCATAAAGTCACTACTGTCTGTCAAAAATAATAATGATACATGACTTTAACGCTATGGGCGTTCCCCTAAAGGCAGTTACAATAGACAACGAAATCAAGAAGTACAAAAGGAAAATTGACATTGAGAACTTACTTATAGTCCAAAATACCAAAGTAGAGAGACCGTCATTTTAGTCATCATTAATCAGATTACTTAGTTAAATATTCAATACTGAGCCGTGTTTTGGAATTAAAGATACAATTTCCGGTATTTCTGGTTTCATTTGAAAATACGAAAGATCCTTTTTGTTTTTATTTACATTTTAATATTACAATAATGAATAAATAAATATATATCTTCTAAATTATTTAAATATCAAATATAATAATTTGAGAACTGGTTTTAATGTAGGATGCAATGGTGAGGGTATGGTTTATCAACACGGAAACTGAGTGGGGTGGATACCAATTAGCAACTTTCTATACTTATGTGAAAAACGAATTAGTTTTGTGAGTTGTAATGGAAAATATATTCGTTTGTTGAGATCTTGACATAGGTTCCATAAAATAAAGTTAGGGAAACTATTCAGGACCTCCGTACTGATGATATCCTTTTCTTTAAACATTTTAACCTTTAGACGACCAAGCTACAGCCGGCTGTCGCGCTGCTATTGTGTCTCGAATTACGTAAGTTCGAAGGTTTAAATGAATATTATATACGTTTTACGAGATTTTTCTAAAACCGTTACTTATATGCATTACCAAAAACTGTAGAAGAGTCATATCATAACTTTCGATAGATAACGTTGATTTAACAACTCTGGCTCTCAGCCTCAGCCCAGCATCACTTGCCCATGTCATTTACTTATGTATGAAGTTACAAATGGGGGCGGACACTGCCACCTATTGTTTTCCCTCTTAATGTCATTATATACTTTCTACGACACCTGTGTTAGTAAGGAGTGGCCCGTTTGTCAAAAAAATAGACAGCTTGCTTTCGACTTTTTCCGCGTTAATGTCGGTTGTCGCCAATTTATACATAAGTCGAATTTGAATGAAAAATTGCCTATGCCGTTGGGCTCAAGCTTACTATATCGAATTTTCCACTATTGGTTTAGTGGTTTAACAGTGAAAACGTTACAGACATGCATATATACGTTCACGTTTATAACACGAAAATAAGTTATGCCGTGGCTACATTATCGTGATACGACGAATGTTCACGTTAACCGTGGTACCCGCACACTTAGTTAATCCAAATAATTATCTTATCGCTGCGAGAATGAAATGATGATCATAGCATTTTGTATAACGCATATATTCGTCGTATCACGATAATATAGCCACGACAATGATTCTAGACTGGCCAGTCTTTCTTTTTTCTTACACCACGCACTTCCACACAGCATAGAAAAGTTTATTCGAACAAAACCTTATATCAATCAAGCGATGAAAGCTTTCAAAGAAATGTATGCCAGGGTTTAAAGCCCTTCTCATTTATTATGGATTTAGATGCAAATGGACGGCTACTGGTCATAAAATATTCGATAACTTTTTGTTACTCCCTTCACTGTTATAAGCGAGATAGTAAAACAGTAGTATTGCAATAAAAACAAAACTCGTGAGAGATATAATATGACTTTATGGTGTTCGTGTTGGCCGATTTTATGATGGATCGGAATGGAATTCATATTTTAAGGTCAATAAGATGCTGTTTGGATATTGTGATTTCCAAATATCGCTCTGATTATTATTTTTAGGTAATTGAAGGATATAATATCATTTTGTGTTCTTATAAGAATTATGTTCTTCATTCAAAGTTGTAGTAAATCGCGTTTAAGATTTTTATTTTTGTTAAACTTTTATTTATTTCTTTTGATTTATAAAGTGCAATTTAATCACTTACGTTCCTATTTCTAAATTTTATTAGACACTGTAGTATTGATTTCCAGAAAACACCATAATTTGAGTACAATAAAAAAAATACACTAATGACTATTCGCGTATTAACTAATATGGCCGAATGATCGACTTAACCTATAAATCCGTATATTTCTATTATTTTCAAAACTAGAATGAATATTCAAACATGGAATTTCTCAGCCATAAACAAAGAAAAAATAATACCTGTCAAAGAAACCTCCATAGACAGTAGACACGCATGATTGGAAAACGTTTCCTCCCATCACGGACACTGGCCACATAATTGTATTGTAATCAGTTTCTTTGATTACCATATCTTGTCGTGAGCTAATAAGCACTTAGTTTGATATTTTCTCACTATACGTGGTGATTTTATTATTGTTTGTTACAATATAACAAAGAAACACTTGTGTAAATGGTTAATTTTGTATTTTATAGATTTGCTTCAGAGACGGAATTAATTTAGTTCTTAATCTGCCATTACTTCAGCGATCGTTATAATCGAAATTCACGAGAACGAAGTCATAGGAAAAACTAGTTCTTTCATAAAATAAAAAATAAAAAACTTTTACAAACTTAATAATGAATAATTTTATACAATAAGGGCCGTTACACAACCTCACAATAGAATCTAATTACCAGATATATCAAACACAATTTGTATGAAGATCTGCCAATTAATCAAAACTTCAGAAGAAAGTGAGACAGGCCCTAAAACAATTATTTTATACAAAGGATTCCACAAGTACGGTCAGCGATTTCCTAAAGGCCTACATGGCCAAAGAGGTCGAATCAATGAGGTATTCACTGCAAGTTTTAATAGGTAGTTAGACGCCTAATGTCGAATCATCGTGATCTTGCGAGAGTATTCTCAGCCGTATTAGGATTTCCTTCAAATCATGGTGGAATAATGCGACAAAACCTACTTACTAATCGTGAACAGGTGGCCACTTTTTTGGGTCACATTTGACGTCAACCGTTGATGCTACTTAAACTTCGGTCTGACTCGAGCTCGATAAAATGTGGTCGCATCTTGAACTTTCTTTACTTAGATGTCACCTCGAACTGACTTCGCAGCCTTCCAGAGAAATTTTTTTTTCGCGATCGCTCGAGTTGTGATTTGCTGCCTTAGATTTCCAAAGGATATGGTGTTCTTTTTTTTTTTTTTTTTTTTTTTTTTCATTTCCAATATGTGTGTTTTTTAAGTAGTTTTCCTTACTGAAAGTACCAAATAGTCCTGAGGTGTACCTTGTATGCAAGCAGAAAAGCCTAGTTTGCACTAATAAGATCAAAATATGAGCTTGTCAGTAAACAAAACAAATATAAAAAAAAGTGAGCCGTCACGGGACGCCTGGCAGATGTGAAACATCGACATTACATCATCGCCACACAGTACACAAGACTGTGGCTGTATACACCATCATATAGCGTGGCGACGCGTCGCCACGGCATGCGTCGCCACGCCAGAAATTTGTTTTACGTGCGGCTATAGATGTTTCACATCAAAAAGTGATATGATTGAAAAGAAACAAAACAAAAGCGTGGCGAGCGGCGCCACGGCATGCATCGCCACGCCAAAAATTTGTTTTACGTGCGGCTATAGATATTTCACATCAAAATAATAAGAGAACTGTCTCAGTGAGTCACTGGGGATTTTCTGAATCGTAAAAGCCTTTTGTGCTTGTAGTAACGAACGTACTTACTCTCTCTTCTATTTTCCCTATAGATTTTAGATAAAGAGCGTTTGAGTTGAGTGATACTACCCTTTAAGGTGGAAGCTCAAGGTATCCCGCCAAACAAAAAATTTCTTACGTATTTTTGCAATTTACAGCTTAGTGTCTGGGTGTGTGATGAATAGTACCGTGAAGTTTTCCCCTTAAACGTAAACACTCTGTTTGCATTCACATCTAAATCACGACACCGAGGAAATGTTTATAATTTACGTCGTTTCATCGAAGTTTTGACGAGTTCGCCGCTAGAACAATGCCGTAGTTACATTGATTGACTTGCTCATACTACGCTGTTCACTTCCCGGATGAGCGTTTTTCTCACAACACAAACATTTCCTCAAATGTTAATAGCTTGTGTAGAAAAAGTTGCTACATTCAAATCGCAGCGATGCGCAAGCAAGAAGTATTGTAATGATAGTTAAACGTTTTCGGAAATGCAAAACTGTATTTTGTTTTAATTATAGGACTTAATGGGCGTGGATTTATTGTGGGTTCTCTGTATTACGTGGTTTTAACTGCATTATCTAACCTTGGACTGTTTCAACTCATATGTACTGCCTAAAGTTTATCTTGGACATCACAGACATCAGTGAAGGTAAAACAGAGAGGGAACTCTAAAAAACGAAGAACTGTTTGTAAGAACTTACTACCTACTTGTTATGGTAGGTTGATCATAAATTGAGGCCTTTTATTTTATCGTTTTAGATTATCGCGGCTTTTTTTAAGTAACAAAATTAAAAATGAGAATTGAAGCAAAAACCCTTTATTTTTCATAGCGGAGAAGAAAAAAGAAACCTGGTTTTAATTAAGATATTAGTAGATAATATGCAAGTAAGGTCAAAAGTCGTCACCGTGAATACATTATTGTTTTATTCCAATTTAGACGTATACCTATTAAACCTTTCATATGTTGAATAATTAAATCAATATGGGTCATATATTTAACTGTTTATTTCATAATAATATTGTCATTTCTATTTTATTAAGACTTTAATGCATGTTTCGGCGTGCGATCGTCGATATTTAGAGAAATAAAAGTTTTATGAATATGGAGCCTTTTGAAAGTGTTAATAAAAAACCGGCCAAGAGCGTGTCGGGCCACGCTCAATGTAGGGTTCCGTAGTTTCCCGTCCGTCACAATAAGTGTACCTACTTATAAGTTTAAAAAATTACGATATACGGTTTATGACTAAAACTATTTACTAGATCTCGTTCAAACCAATTTTCGGTGGAAGTTTACATGGTAATGTACATCATATATATTTTTTTTTGATTTATCATACTCTTATTTTGGAAGTTACAGGGGGGGGGGCAATATTTTACCACTTTGAAAGTGTCTCTCGCGCAAACTATTCAGTTTAGAGAAAAATGATATTAGAAACCTTAATATCATTTTTTAAGACCTATCCATAGATATCCCACACATATGTGTATGATAAAAAAAATATTGAGTTTAAGTTCTATGTATGGGGACCCCCAAAATTTTTTATTTATTTTCTATTTTTGTATCAGAATCTTAATACGGTTCACAGAATACATCCACTCAGCAAGTTTCTACAGTATAGCTCTTATAGTTTCGGAAAAAAATGGCTGTGACATACGGACGGACAGACAGACAGACAGAAGGACAGACAGACAGACATGACGAATCTATAAGGGTTCCGTTTATGCCATTTGGCTACGGAACCCTAAAAACGGTAGGTTACACGTTTAACGTAAGCGTTAGCAACATTTTTCTCTGTGTTAATAGTGGAAGAGACACTCGAGAAAGAGCTCATCGCGGTGAGTATAGACGCACATCTAACTGCAACAATCGTGAATTTATTTTGATAGATTTTCTTAAGCATTAAGTTCAATGTCGAATGGGATTTCATCAGATTCGGGTAGCTTGTTGTGCCAGCACAATCTTCACTTTGTCAGCTCAGTCTTAACTATGTCAATTTCTCCAGCAAAGCATCGCGTATCTGTGTTCTGGTCTGACCTTTTTGGGCTACCGATGAAATTACAGACAAATGAGACATATTATGGTCTTTGTCTCTGGTGTGACATCTGCTAGATTTCTGGTATTGTAGATACCTATAGGCAGCTGAGTTGTGCAAATCAACACACCTGTGCGTTAGGTATATGTATTATCTCCTACGTACTTGGCTAGTCTCCATTAAGACCAACTTTCGTGTCCAAGATTCTGAATGTTTATTATTAAAATTTTATTAGGTACAGACTTTGTCCTATCCAAATACTTAAGTTTTTTTAGGAAAATCCCGTATCAAATTACATCAATCAGTTTGATATTAATTCTCAATTTTTTCATTAAAATCTTCTTCGTATCGATCTCATAGATATAAAATAAAATTCTTATTTATTGAAAATGCCATAGAAATAATCAGAAGTGAATTAAGTTTTCTTTTATCTCATTATTATGTTTATAACCATTTAGCTACACCTAGCGAATTACTAACCCGTCACCAAAGTTCAAAGAAAATCTTGATCCTGGCGAGAAAACTCACACCTAACACGTAACAAATTTTCTAAATCTATAAAATTCTATCTAATACTAGCTTTTGCCGCAGCTTCGTATGCGCGAAAGTTATTTGACGCCAATGAAAAGTTTGTGGTCAAAGTCTTCAAAAATAAGAAACTCCAAGTCTTTTCTAAGGGTTCAAGTTTAGTCCACACCAATTTTCATCAAGATCAGTTCAGTTGTTTAGCCACAAAGTGTAACAAACAGACGGACATATCTGCTTTATGGATTTAAGAACTCGTGTGTTTGTTTTATTATCAGGAATCTACATGAAGTAATGGAAAGCCATAATCCATCTAATTTGAATAAGACTTTCATTAATTAACATTTCACTAATAGTGTCGCCATGGATAAATATAATTTTACTATAGGTATTTTAAATGAATGGTAAGTTAAGTTAAAAGCGAGATTAAGATTTGTCGTGAAAGAATTACATAGACGTTGTGTTTTTTTTTTGTGAATTCCCGTAGTCTTATCCATTGTTTAGAGGCAAAGTAGAAAATTGGTCTATTCCAGTATCCCCAACGAGTAGGAAATTGGGACAGCGAGGCCCATATTATTTGAAAGTCATGTGAACTAAAATGACTATGGTTTCTTTTAAACCCGACTAAGGCTTAGCCAAAAGGAAGAGTATAATATGTTGTACCAGTCGTAACTTTAAATATTTTATTGAAATGAATAAGGTGATTCGTTTTGAAGATCCCTGTAACAAAGTCTACATGACGTCTTAAAAAACAAATGGCGGGTACCTAAGGTGAAAATGGGACTTTAAATATTTCTTCCAAATGCTGATTCAATATGGGTTTCAAATTAACGGTCTTGTGCTGATTTCAAACATATACTTTTGTTGGGTGTTGCAGATGTCGGGTTTTAGTTTTCTAACTTTATCTTGTTAAGTTACATTCATTTTTTTTCTAGGCAAGCGTAGTCTGGGTTGCCCTTCGGCCAGATGGAACGATCTGCGAAAGGCGGCTAGCAGAGGCTACGTCTTGTTAGTGGATGAAGTCCAGTAGTAAGCTGATAAAGATGATGATGTGTGTAGTAATTCCGATGTTTGGATTATCTTATTGATATTTATATAAACGTTTTATGTGAATGGAACTCGTGATTGTCATGGATTTCTTCAGAGTGAAACCATTAAAGTAGGAAAAGCAAGTGCGAAAGAAAAGTTGTGAAATGGAAGAGTTACTAATTATGCGCGTTCGAAGCCGCGGACACCAATTATTTTAATTAAAAATCATTATAATCCATTTGTTTAGGTACTAAACTAAATCACAGACTAAATGTTAAACAATCTTGATGTCTTTATATCTAAAAAAACAAGTATAAAAGACATACAAAGATAATTTAATTTAGTTAACTACCTAACATCGGCTGCGGTAATTAACTAATCGTTAACATTTTTAGACAATTTTGAGATAAAAAACATGTTAAGATAGTTGACATTTACCTACCAATACCTAAGCAAATTAAGTATAGTTCCCAGCCTCAATAGGAACGGTACAACTGAAAAAACATCATATTTATTAAGGAAAAGCAAACATACCTTCTACCAATCTAACTGTTTTAATTTATGGTCATAGATAGCAGTGCCAAAATGTAGAGGATCAATAAATAATCTGTGTTTGCTAAATCGTTACTCGATAATATATTTATATTGACTAACACGCCTGTTAATAGCAATGATGGAAACCAAACCAGATTCAATTAGCAACTTCATAAAATCTTTATAATCCTATCTTCGCATTTTACGTTTGAAAATAAATTGGTAGGTTTATATTGTACTGTTAATAACACGTATATATCATTCAGGATTTGTTTAATATTGATTAATTGACCGCATGCATATTAGAAGTTTATTTTTTAATTTTTATTATCGGTTTTTATGATTGGTTTAGTCTTGTTTTTAATGATTGAGTTTAAGTGTCCAGGTTTTTTGCAGGGTGTCCACAAATAGTATGTTTTTTTACTTGCATTGTCAAAAAAATCTTATAACGAAGCTTGTGGTGACTTTCTAACCTTATCATGGATGATAGTCCACCTATCTAAAGTTTACCTATCTCAATTCACCTAAATTCACAGACATGATCATATAAATTTTGGGAAGGTTGTATCGAATTTTTCATATTGCGTTTTTAACGATATCTTTTTTTTAAGTTTACAGGTAACTAAACTACGAATAGATTAGCTTAGTAAAAGTTTCTCTCAACGAAGCTTTAGGTGAGTTGTCAACCTTTAGGTGATAGTTAGCTCACCTCACCTGACTTAGACAGAATAAAATAAAACCAATAATTAAACAGAGTGTGACAAGTTATCATGTAATCTTTTCAGGATTTATTGCTCGATCTCAATATTGTGCTGCGGTAAGAGCATTAGTGTGCAAGCACTTAGCCGATTTTTTTACCCAAAAATTATCTATTTGGATTCCTCGACTACAACCACTCATTAATAAATTATTTACAGTCTAGTCTCAGTCTGCTGCCTAAAGTCTAGGTCAATGACCTTTTCTATTTACCTGAATCAGTAGAATATTAGAATGCAACACTTATAAATAGCATCGCTATTTTAAACAACAGTGGCATTAATGTATATAAATTAGTCTGTTTCTATAATTTACGTAATAATGTAATATAAGACATTTTTGGTGACATATTGTACTTTCTTGTGCTGCTACATTCTATTTTGTCCCAATAACACGAAGAATGCACATTAAAGTCAGTTAAGATGGGAAAAATATTGTTAGTGATAAAAAACTGATTTATTATGTAATTTATGATTAATTCTCTAAATTCTTACACTTCTCAATATTTTGAATTTTTTTTCTAGTATAATCGAATTTATGGTACCGTCATTGCTATCATCTCGCTAGCCTTTTCCAAGCTATGTAAGGCTTGGTTTCCAGTATATTCTGACCCAGCTAAATACCAGTGCAGTTCACATAGAATAGAGCGACGGCCTACCAGTGCCCCAGAACCCAGGTATTGGACGACACGTTACCCCTTGACTGACTAACGACCGCCTAAGATCTAAGAATGACAACTAGAGCCAACGGCTTTACGTGCTATCCTTGCTATTGATGCAAAGTGCAGTAATGATAGTTACATTTAAAACATTAAATACATACCACGAAAGTACACACACATATAAATTAAATATGGCACACTTGTGTTTGCCCTGTTACCTCACGGTAACTTCTGGGACATCACGACATTTTCTTTAGAAGGTCGAGATAAACATAATTATGTAGAAACTACAAATCACATTGATGCTTGCCGGTAGGTAATGAAACCTTCAACATCATGTTTGAGAAAAAGGTGCTTTAACCAATTATATTAAATTTTCAAGTATGAATTATGGTTAAATAGCTGTTTCCCGTGTCTTTTGGATAACTAGTTATCCCTGCGGCTTTGCCCGCGTGGATGTCGAAAATTTCTTTCCCAATTTTACCCCTCTGGGGTTAGAATTTCCAAAAATCCTTAATTAGTGAATACTTACTTTTCACAAAGATATACCCTATCAAGTTTCATGTTAATATATCAGCCGGTTTACCATATTATATTCGTATAGGTATATAGAATATGGCTGATTTGGTTTGAAAATTGTGTAGTTTCATTAAACGGTTCTCTTATAAATATAACGGTATATATTTAAAGATTCCCTTAGAAGTGAAACTAAAACTCTTCTATTAGTAGGTAGACTTATTACATAAACGCTATCTTCAGCCGATTTAAAAGTTGCCCCAACGAACTCTGACGTCTCAGTTAGTTAGTCACGATAAATATTATTTATTTTCAGTTTCTTTTTAATATACCGGTCTATATACATATAACTTCTGACCTGGTTTATGATAGGTGCAGTAAATATTTAATTAGCACTATCGGTAGGATGTTTTGGTCAACGGCAGATCCGCAAAGTTGTATAATATTAATAAAAAAAAGTTGAAAGCTTAAAGTATGCACTCGTATCTGATACACCTAATCGCTAATGGTATAATAAAACTGTATAATTATATGGCTAAAATGGTCCAGATGACACATTTTATATCCATCAATGATTGAAAAGCTTTGAGTTTGTGTTGTTTCAAATAATATATCAAAAATTAAAATTAAACCTATAATAATTATATATATTTTTTAGAAAAATGTTTTTAACTTTTTTTTACTGCCGAATTCCGTTGTCTGTTATAGTTGTCCCAAGATATTTATTATGGGAATAATATACCCATTCAAACACAGAAACAATTTTCTAAATCGGTCCACGTATTTTTGAGTAATCAGTTAACGCAAAACAAAAAGATTCTCTAGGGCCAATGCCTACCCGGGTTGCGGAATAGTACTTATAGTTACCGCGGACCGGAACATAAAGGGCAACCGAAGGAACAACAGTGGGTTTTAGTCAGTAAAAGTCTGACACTCCCTCCCGCCCCGCCCGGGCGGGAGAAGTCATTTAATGATTTCCCATCCTCAAAAAAAATTAGCAACGCTACTGGTAGCAGAAATCAGTATGGTGCTAATAAGTCCCTGGCTGAGATCATTCCTAACAGCTCTATTACTAAATAAAACAATATAAAGTACTTATTCAAGTAAATAAACTTAAAAAGTACACAGGCCTGTCTAATTTTAAAATCTTATAAACTTTCATCTTATTTCCATCGCGCAATCGTGCTGTGCCTTTAAATTAGGTTCATATTAAACTAGTTTTAAGATCGAGCCTATTAAAACGATAATCAGAGATATTCATCTCTAATTTATTGTCTTTCTAATTCTTATCTCTATCAGATAAAGTTAATAAGGTTTTGTGTGTAAATAAACGGTATGGTATGGTTTATTCTGTTTTTAGGTTTTGTGGATTCTTATGTTCAAATACTAGCTGTCCCCACTGTTTTGTGTTCGTGTAATGATAGATCTTTAGTTACTAATCCACTCCCTTGAGCCATAGCGTGATGTTATGTAGCCTAAATGCTCTTCTGATGTATGCGGGAAACGGAATGTAAGTTATTTTTTTTTAATTACAAGATACCAGTGCTCTACTCTGTGCCCACAATCCTACAGTCCCACACAACTTTTCAGTAATATAACTTGTACCTCAGAATATCACATATCTACATAACATCACGTTATGACCCACGGGAGCGGAGCAGTAATAAAAAAACTAACAAAGAGCCGTGTCAGATAGCTAGTTATTACCATAAAAAACATATTAGCACCACCTAGCACCTATTTAGGCATCAAATTTCAATGCCTGAACTTTATACTTTTTTATTTATTTTATTTATTTATTTTATTATGTTTGGAAAACTTACAGCTAACAAAGTTAAGGTTCATAAGTGTACAAAAACAGTGGCCATTTACAAGTTTCCGCAACTAAAATAAAGGTGCATAAAAAAAACAGAGCAGTCAGTTGACGAACAGAAGCTTACGTACGCAAGTTAGATAATTAAAGATATTAATTCTTATGACATGTTAATTTGAAAACACGGTGTTCGTATTTTTTATTACTTTCATATAATTCGAAAGTGTAAGGCAAAGGCAACAATTAATGCCAACCTCAAACCAAATCGTTGTTATTTAAAATAACCATAAATCAGAAAGCATAGTTATCATTAACCTTTTCCAAATCGAGATATTTTTTTCTAATGTTTGATCAAGTATAATTAATATAAATTATTGTTATACAACAGCATTAAGGAAAGTTGCGAATCTGTCAGTTTGCTTATCTTAATTTATTGGTTAAATAATATTGGCAACCTAGATATTTTTATTGATGGGAAATTTTATGTCATACCACATTAAATTGCAAATAGGTATTTATAAATCCACACGAAAAAATAACAATTTGTACATAATATTTTAGGCATATTTCTTGAAAGGAGAAATGTAAGATTCGGCTTACTGGTTTACATTGATTTACATTACTGGAATTTATAATATAAATATATGTTACGGCCGAGTTTCGCTCACCTACTAGTCCAAATAGTTTCTATAAAAGTCAAATATTCATAATTCAGTTATTTTTTGTTATAGTTGACATAAAAAATTGGAGATGGCACTTTTTGACATATAGGATCATTTTTATTTTTATTCGAAAATGGCCAACCCTCAAGGGCCTACAACGGCTTCAACCACTCGTTGTTTCGGGGCACTTGGTGTGACGTCATATTTTATGCTAAGCAAACTTCAAAACACTACGCACTCAGCAACACACACATTTGCCAAATCAATACTAATGTTACAAATGCAAAAGCCTGTCTGTTTGCTCCTGAACTCCTGAACCGATTTAAATGGAATTATGTACAGAAATAGGCAGTACCCTGAAAAAGGACATAGGTTACTTTCCGAACTCCACGCGGGCAAAGCCTCGGGCATAGCTTAGTATTACATTATTACGTCACATTCGCTGTCATAGATGACGTCGCTTTTTAGATACTAAAACTCCAGACAGACACGCATATTTGACTTTCATTAAATCACTAGAAAATCTGGTCTCTATTCCGATTATATGTATTACCTCAAAAGTCGTTAAATTAGATAATATTTGGATCAATTATGTACCTAGTTGGGTAGGCTCGCTTGTCAACGCTTTACTAATGACATGTAAAAGGCACATTGTTACTTTCAAAATGTAAAAAAAACTTGTTTGATATCTCTCAAAGGATTTGAATATTACTTTAGATTATGTTTATTCGTATTAAAATGAGCCTGCATGTGAACTGTTAGATAATCTGCAGTATATATAAGTGAGGTGTAACGTTTACATAACTGAGATAATATTGTTCTTCCTTCCTATACGGTTACGTTTGACACCGGAACATTTTGTTTTTTTTACGTAATACGTACATCACGGACTTCGTTAAAGAAGAAACTGAGCATTAATTTATGAATTATACAAATTATATATAGATTTATAAACACGAATGATTTATCGATTATGTTGAACCTGAATAAATAAAATCCTTACTAATCCTACTAATATTATAAATGTGAAAAATTGTATGTGTGTTTGTTACTCTTTCACGCAAAAACTACCAAAGGGATTTTGATAAAACTTTACAGTAATATAGATAGCTTTTGGGGAGTATTAATTCCTGTTCCCGGGGGATTTCCGGGATGAAAACTATATCTGTACCAAATTTCATTTAAATCGGGTCAGTGGTTTAGGCGTAAAGAAGAAACAGACAGACAGACAGAGTTACTATCGCATTTATAATATTAGTACGGATTATTAGAATAACACATAGTCTATATAACATAACGCGACTCACGGGAGCGAAGCATTAACCAAAGACCTAACGTAAAGCGAATGAAACCGCAGGGGCCAGCTCGTCCTAAAATAAACGTTAGGCGTAGTAGTAGAGCCAGATGGAGCAATGATCTGCGAATATCAGCTGGCAGAAACTGGATGCGTACAACCGAAAATCTAGATATGTGATGTGCCTTGGTAGAAGCCTACCTCCAGTGGACAGGGGCAGGCTAATGATGATAAATAAATAAATATCTTGGGGCATCTCACACACGGCCATCTGATCGCAATCTAACCGGAACTTGTACTATACAATACTAGCATGATGTTTGTTCGGTGTCTGGCTGTAATGTATGTATTTATATATTAATTATATAAGTATGTTCATCTGTTGTTGGTTACCATGGTATAAGCTCTGCTTAGTTTGGGGTCAGTTGGTCGTGTGTGAGAGGTCCTAAGATATTTCTTTCTTTTTGTTGACGATGATGATGAAATACAAGCATTTAAATAACAAGAGATCTATTTTGTGCCACCACCTTACTTATTTCTGCCGCGAAGAAGCGTTGCCGTGATTCGATTTGAAGGATTTGATTGCCAGTGTAATTACAGGTTTTTTCATGGTCGTCCTTGTCCCTGCATGGCAACAGTGGTATCACAGATGTCTATAGGCCGTGGCAGCTTCTTAACGTCAGCACCTCTAGACAAGTTGCCGGGGTTGCAGAATGTTTACAATAGTTACCGTGACCCTGGAACATAAAGGGCAATCGAAGGAACATGAGTGGGTTTTAGTCAGTAAGAGTCTGACACACCCTCCCGCCGCACCCAGGACGGGAGCAGTCATTGGATGATTTCCCACTCACCAAAAAAAAAAAAAAAAAAGGAACATGAGTGGGTTTTAGTCAGTAAGAGTCTGACACGCCCTCCCGCCGCACCCAGGACGGGAGCAGTCATTGGATGATTTCCCACTCACCAAAAAAAAAAAAAAAGGAACATGAGTGGGTTTTAGTCAGTAAGAGTCTGACACGCCCTCCCGCCGCACCCAGGACGGGAGCAGTCATTGGATGATTTCCCACTCACCAAAAAAAAAAAAAAAAAGGAACATGAGTGGGTTTTAGTCAGTAAGAGTCTGACACGCCCTCCCGCCGCACCCAGGACGGGAGTAGTCATTGGATGATTTCCCACTCACCAAAAAAAAAAACTTCTAGACAAGTGGCATTGTAGAACAGATGTACAGATGTACTATAGAATATATTGACAAAAGCGTAAGCTAAAGTTATTTGACATCTCGTATCGAACTCTATTCTACCATCCAATGATGAAATAAGTAAAAAAGTGTAGATAGGTTACCCAAACGGAATTCTATCTTCAAAAACGGCACACTAACGCACACATACGTTACACGTTAAAGTAGGATGACATGATTGAAGTAGTGCGAGTGAAAAAGAGATAAACGTCAAATGTCAACGCGATACTCAGTATCATGTTTGCCAATTGGCAAACATGGTACTGAGGTGCTGATTCCACCACCAGATATACAATACATTGATCTAAATAAAAATATGACATCGACTTCATCTATATAACATCTCCGATCAAGATTATCTAATAATTGCAGACTTTCGGAAGCCGGACTTCTCATTCCAAATGCCAAGCTATAGGTCAACAACATAAATTCGTAACTTTTGACAGAAGAATAACCGATTAGAATCATACGCTGACTTTTGAAAACCGAGGATTTAAAGCAATAATGAGAATTGCTTTACAAAATTGCACTTAGGAAAAAAAATGCCCGCTGACTTATGACCCTAAGTTATAAATACGGCTTACAATTTTTCTTATTAAATGTATAATAAGTTAAAGTTAAGAATTTCTGATTACTTTCCCATTGCAACAACTTTTCAATTTGTAGCTATTTATTAAAGTGTGAATAACTTTGCTTCTGCCAATTTCGATAGAGATGTTTAACAAAATGTGGGTGTGTAATCATTTATCGCATGTAATATATATATTAAGAGCTACAATTTACTTTTATATGACTTAGTAAATTGTTACATTATCTCATGTATTTCCTTTAACATTTCTAGATATATATGTATATAAAATGGTAAATAACTGACTGACTGGTTGTTAATATCTCAAAGCACAGCCAAACTGCTGGTCCCATAGACATAAAATTTGAAAGTGTTTGCTTTGTGAAGAGTAGATAATTTTATCGGAGGGGTGCTGACTTGCAGTGAATGTGGACGAACCTTCACTGCAAAAATTGGCTATATCAGTCACCTGAGAGCACACCAGCGATGCTTTCAATAGGCAGATCCAAGTCGCTGTGGCCGAAATCGGTCAGAATCAGTTTAAAAAAAGGTTTTTTGTAAATTTGTTTCCCAAAATAGTAAAATAGTGGATGAAAGTCCGAGAATTTCGCGTCCGAAAGAAAATTTCTTATAAAATACAATTAGACATTTTAGAGGTAATGAAAAAACATTTTCATACCCACACTGTTTTTAATTTGACCAATCTTTGTTATTAAATATTCTGTATTAAATGTAGCTCAATATACCTATAGATAAATAATTTACATAGGCCTTGTAACAAGTCAGTGAATGTTGTTATTGTAAATAGATCTATTAATGAAGCTACATTGGTGAAGGGTCTATGAATCACAATCCTTTAAATTAGGTTTCCATTCCTATCATACTTAGTCATTTGATACTACCGACGACGTCTAAAAGTACCTTCTGCTATCTTTATGGTCTTTTTTCTTTAGCAACAAATCAAGAATGTTTGGTAATAATATCACAGCTCCAATCTTTTGGAACTGTGAAAAAATAAAATTTTGAAGTCAACGCAAAAAAAATTGATGCTCTTTTCGAGTATCTAATTTTTTTATGTGTGTTTTCAACTTCAACTCTTTATTAATGGCATTTGTGGAAAACACAATTCTGCCACGACCATGTTTATTTTGCAATATCTCAAGCTAAGAAAGATATATAACAAAAATATATGCAATATGACTGTGACGGTTTCCTCTTTGTGAAGAGACCTGGTCCGTCAGAGCCTCGTCCGTGAATCAGCAGGGTGTACCACGTGCAGGTGAGGTTGGCTTTGACCCTGGATGTGATGGTAGGGCCACTTACACCCCATGTGTGTATTCAAAACCTACAAAAAACATTCTTTGACTAGAAGCAATGTTTCTTTTTTCTTTACTTGTGGTATAACATTATGTAAAGGGAAAAGTCCCAAAACAGCAGTGTTCGGGTTTGAACCTTCAAACACACGTAATTCGAGACACAATAGAAAGAAAATAGCAGCGCGATAGCCGGCTGTCGCTTGGTCGTACAAAGGTTTAAATAATAATATATTCTCTTATAAAAGAAAATGTCCTCTATCTTTACCATAGTCAGTCAGTAACTCAGTTATCTAATTCCGCACTAGATCGGCCATTATACCAGCTTTCCCTTAAACACCGTTACGAGGAACATCTTATTTTCATTTGAGTTGACCTAGAACGCGCCGTGGTATACTAAGATTGATCATTATAGTTATTCACAAATAGAAATCTGTTTTGATGAGGATTCGATGTCCGGTTTAAGAGTTACATGGCATGAGAAATCTGTATTTAGTACTAAAAAATTTAAAAAATATGTTGATACCATATTATAGTACATAACCTGTAAATAAATGCATCAAATCTAAGTCCTTTGTTTGTTTAAATTAGCTAATCTCCAAAAGTGCTTGACGGGTTGGTATTTTTTTTATAATAATATGATAATCTCCTCCAGATTATATATTTAAAAAAAATATAGTATACCTTTACACTATGAACAATGAAAGCGTTGGGGACAGCTATAGTATACTTGCGAAGGTCTGGTTTTATTTAAAACATAAATAGTTAACTACTTTTAGACCTTATTGACTTTTTTGTCAATATCTCCTATATCAAACTACCACAAACGAAATCGGGGGGTTACGGTTAGTTAAAAAATATAAGGATTTATATATTATGCATAAATCAGGTGATTCTTCTATTATTTTCAGGTTCCCAAAAACTTCATGCACTCTATCTTTTACTTAACATAAAAGGAATAGGCCATTGACCTCATTATCTCGAAAGCGAAACATATTAATTTTAAAAGTTCCATTTATTGAAACAATTGCACCTTATAGAGCGCGTAGGGAATTTGTATATCAAGGCTAAATGCAATCAACATACCATTCACTATTGGTCAATGACCATAAAACATGGTCGAAATGTCAACGAAAGTTACTTAAACATCGTAGCATGTACCATGATTGGTATCTTTACAATGAATTGACCATGTATCACTGTATCCGGTCATTAATATGGTATTTCATCTTACTACAAAACAAGTCTAAATTTATTTTACAGCTTAGCCTGTTATTGTATTTTGAACGAATTTGTATTCAATTATAAACTTTCTGTGGTTAGAATAAAGTTCTTATTGAAAAACTGACAGTTTAGGATTGAACTTTGCTTAGCGCGTGCTTCGACTAAGCATTATCTTTTTCATTGTCTCTCTTCTGTCAAAGAGCAATTGCAAGATAGATACGGAAACATAGCTAAGTCAAAATACACGCTAGGTACCATTTATGTATCTTGACCTATAACTCGATTTAGCCGAATTGGTTCTAAAATAAAATAAAAGTTTTTTTACTTTGGGTTGGCGAAGATCTGGCGAGGTGCAAATATCAAGCAAAACAATTATAAACATGGCTCTCCGAAAAATAAAGTCGAAAATATAATTATCTTACCGCGGATTCAGTACAATTTGATGCCCTCACGGACTAATGGAAGTTTTTTAATTTCAATTTTATTCATAAACCTTATAAGGTTGATATTTATTTGTCCACTTAGCCAGGTCTATGCCAGTCCTTCTTAAAACTTGCTTGGCTAACAAATCCCTTTCTACACATTAAGCATCAAACCTAACAAGATATTAAATTAACCATAATACCTATTCTGAATTAAACATGATTTTAATGTTTATGATGTTGTAAATAAGGCTGAGAATCCTGTAGAAAGCGGGTCTTGATGTTTCTAAGGTTTAAAGATCAGCTTCTTATTAAGGAGACTTTGCCCGCAGTGTATTTCTAAAAAAAATGGCCAATTACGCGTCAGGCTACTCATAGAATAGTGTTCCGTGAAGAATAATTTTGCATTACATCTTAATGTCCGTTTTGGATTATATCGATTTCGTATTATCGGTTTGTGTTGAAGTTTTCCATTATCTACGTTTCTCAAGTTAGGCCCTTTATTAATCCAGAGCTAACAGAGTTATCTAAGCCGTTACAGTTTTCTTCAAAGTTTATCACCTGGACTACCATCATGATATTTTCCATATTTTTCTAGCCAGCTGTTTAGCTTTAAGGGGGCACCATGTTACCAAAAAAAAATCGCTATCTCGCAAACGGACACTTAAATTATTAATTCATCTTAGCAACCTCTCAATAGTTTTAAAAGACATTCTCAGGGCGGACGGACGGTCATTACGGAATTGTAAGGGCAACCGAAGGAACATGAGTTTTAGAGGGTTTTAGTCAGTAAAAGTCTGACACGCCCTCCCGCCCCGCCCAGGGTGGCAGAAGTCATTTGATGATTTCCCACTAACCAAAAAAAAATGTACCTTTTGTACCATTTTGATACCCCTAAAAGTAGATTTTTTTGTAAAGCCATAGTGCTTATTACCCTATTTTTAATTACTAGAACACCACCAAAGAGCAGTAGGACACAAATATCTATACAAGTTAATTCCAAAACGTCATTGACATTCATTCCATAATAATATTATTATTATGGCTGCACAATTTTGCATTGAGCGCTCTGACAGTAACCATCGATGTGTGAGCACTTTCCTATTTATATGAGACACCACTTACTAGTTGTGAAGGACATTATATCGTGAGAACTGCTAGGCATAATGCTTTGGAATATTAGCAGCCGCAAGCGAATGTTTGGGGACAAAATGATATATTTAATCAAGACAGCACGGAGATGGTAACGCGTTAAAAATGCAAGGGTTTTTCGAGCAAAACATTACGCAGTTTTGATTCTCAGATAGATTGGAAATCCCTAAAACTTGCTATATATATCTCACTAGCTTTTGCCCGCGGCTTCGCTTGCGTTAGAAAGAGACAAAAAATAGCCTATGTTACTCTCCATCCCTTCAACTATCTCCACTCAAAAAATCACGTCAATTCATCGCTCCGTTATGTCGTGAAAGAAAGACAAACACACAGACAGACAGACAGACACACTTTCCCATTTATAATATTAGTATGGATATTTACTAATCTAGCGAACCCATGCGAAGCCCAGAAGAATTGATGAATTGATGAAATCCTTATTAAAATTCTGTATATTAGTTTAAAAGAACAGAATGTATGCCTAGACAAATAATAGTTATATATAAGTAGGTTTTTTTTTTAGTTCTCTGTTGAAATACTTTACTAAAATTTCTCTTTAAAGGATCTGACAATATCCCAAAGCACCTATTTAACTACCCTCTCCAATAACAAAATCTCAATAAAACACTTGACGAAGCCAAGATACGCGCATAGTTTGCAACAACCACGGTGATTAACCAACAGTTCCCTTAGGGCCTAAGGATCAACCAGTTTATATCAATTTACTAAGTCAAATGTCTAGGCAGTATTAACTGTACAATAATGTTATAGCTTGTACCTAAGCGAAGGGCTTTTGTGAGTAGTCATCAAGAGCACTTGAACCTTTCAATAAACTTGAAGCCCTAGTAAGAAATTATACGCTTTGCAATTTATTCATGTTTCTGATTATTATTGAAGCATTGTTTATGCAGATCGCGATAAGTGTGGGAAATGTGTTCAGTGGAAAAGGTCTTTGAAAAAATATTGTAGCAAAAGCATAATCGTAAATGAGTGGTGTTATAAAAGGGGCGATATGTAACAGTTAAAACCGTATCCTTTCAATAGAATACACGCCGAGAACATCAGTAAACATTTATCAAAACTCATAAAAATGATTTTTTTCTGGACAACATTTCTATTTGTTTTCAAAAATCCCAATTTTTACGATAATTGAAAAAAAAAAACAAATGTATATTGCCGAATTGGTCCCGAGAAGTGCTCAAAAATGTCGCTTAGCAACACATTTAGTAAGACATTTTTAGATTAAAAAGTTAATAGTTACCGGAGCATTATAATGTGAATGGTTTTAAAATATCTCTCGGCCCTAAATTGACCCCAGAAACACTACCACTCCGATGATCACGTGTCAGATGCCAGAAGCCGCCAAACCGCAACACCGGCTCATTGTGGGTTAGGTGTTCTCTTCTATTTGGATTTATTGTTTACCGACATCGTTTTAGAGCAAAGGCGATGGAACAAATTGCACAAAGCACACTTTGCATCGACCTACAGGTGGATCTGTGCCCTTTACGGCCATGCCAGCGTTAATATTTAAATTGATTTTAGAATTGTATCTATAACAATTTCAAACTCAGGGTTTTCTACAATTTCAGAGTCAGGGCTTTACATAAACTGTAATTAATGTTATGCAAATAAACAATTCTTATTCTCTTATTCTGTTCTTAATTATTAGCTGATTGTTTAATATTATACGTAAATCGAGTATTTCTGATTTAATAATCGTTTTGGCTAAGTCAAGCACCTACTCGAATCTGGTACATTACCGCGAAAGATATTTGCATGAAAAACATTCACTAGAGTCCCTTTGTGTTATGATCATATGCGCGAAAGTCTATGCGCGCCAACATCCAGTCTATGTCTTTCTCGCAGAATATCAAATCCTGCTAGACACTTAGTTAATAAAATCGACTATTCAATCAGTGATACTTTTAGTTTCCCTTAGATTACAAACTTACTGCAAATGATTTATAAGTTAAAGCTGTTTTTACTGCTTCCATCTGTATTAATGCCGAACTAAAATAATGAAGGACTGCTAATAAATAATTTACCTGGCAATTATTACGTATCTACATGTCATTAGTAGTCAGGAAAGCGCTAGAGGTTCCGCCCATTTCCCATAGTTATCGTTTATAGCTGCATCCTCTGGAGAGTGTGTGAGCCCATTCTTTGTTAGACAACCTAAATGATAAGATTTTACTATGGAGAATTCTTTTACCTTAGTTCGAATATCGCCTACTAACAGTCTCTCAATAACTTTTTAATTTTAACAAGACTTTGAATAGTACGACGAGTTGTTCCGTCAAGATAAGTATCACTGAAATAAAGTTATACAATTCAAAGTATACTGTTGCTAATCCTGTCTTTAGTACGTATTTATGTAATAATTTTCCAGACAGTATTCGTTCAGCTCTGTACGTAGGAGTTATTACAGTTTTTTTTTTTTGGGCGTGGGAAATCACAAATGACGTCTTTCGTCCTGGGCGCGGCGGGAGGGCGTTTCAGACTCTTACTGACTAAAACCCACTCATGTTCCTTCGGTTGCCCTTTATGTTCCAGGGTCACGGTAACTATTATGAACATTCCGCAACCCCAGGGAGTTACTATAGTGTATTGTGCGCTCACCTCACACTCTTAAAACGATACAGTAATTCGACCCGACCCAGAAGGGATTAGGTACAGAACCAAACTCTTTTAAATTTTAAGTCGGTTCTTAGTATTAAATACTAATTGCAAAAGTCAATAGCATTTATATTCAACCACTTTAGTTTCTTTCTTTAGTGATCAAAATGTAATTATTTTTTAACCTGTGCTATCTCAATGCTAAGTAAAAATTTAGGCTACCAATGATTCCAGTGCTGGGTCAGCGCCTGTCAATGCAGGTAGAGCTCTGGACATTCTGGCATTTGGGGACATTTTGTTGTTTACTTTCTTTTACAAAATTTTGTACCATGACCTACGCGCGAAAAGTAGATTGTTCCACTTACAAGCCGGCAGACTTGCCAACCTTTATCTTTCTCTAATTTGTATATTTCATATATAGATTTGTTGTTATAATTAATTCTTAGATTTTTTGTAGCTATGCACCTACTGTGTTCACCCTAGAGTAGATTGGCAGAAAATGCCTAAGTCCGCCGTTGTTAAGTGTTTTTTTTTGCGCATTAGGTTTAATATAAATATCACAAGCAGGTAAGATTGGTTTAAGTTCGTAAGCTGTAATTAGCAACCACTTACAACCCAAGTAATTAAAAAAATACAAAATAATTTATCGAAAACAAGCGAATATCCACACAATGCAAGGGAAGTTGATACCACAACAAGACAGTATTCTTTGCAGGCGTCGAGTAATGTCTCACTAACTATGGGAAAAAATGCGACCCGTATGTTGCTTGTAAATGAGACACCATTTTGATTTGCTTTTACTGATCGGCTGATACATGGTCAGTGTGTCGGATTTATTTGAAACAAGCTCTTTCTCGCGACTTCGTTCGTGTGAACGATTTTTTTGTAGACAAAGACGAAATTCGGAATTAAAAAGTGGCTTATACTAAGAGTATTTTTGGTCTTGAAAACCACGCTGGGATATGATTTTACCCACAAAAACGAACAACTTTTATTATGAACCAACTCTTAAATCGCGAAAATATCAGCTGTTTCTAACCACAGTTCAATGCCCTTTCGACCATAAACGACAGCTGATATTTTTTTCGCTATTTTAGAGTTAATTCTTCTCCTAGCGAGTTTTTTTTAATAAAAATACACGTGGTATGTCGTGAAAAATGCACAAAAATGACGTCGAAAATATTGTATAGCCTATGTCCCTTTCCAAGGTACATTCTACCGTTATACTAAAATTCGTCAAAATTGGTTCAGCAGTTACAAACCTAACAAACAATCTCTTTCGCATTTAGGTATAATTTTAACAACAGATTAAAGAAATATACATGCGATAAATACTTGTTTGTCTGTCATTATATGTACAGGGCATCATTATCATCGAACTGGAATAAAAAGTTGAGCTCATAAAAGAAGTCAACATCAAATAAAGCCTAAAAATTGACAATCAAGCGTAACCTGTTCCGATTCGTTAATGAATCTCTTGATGAGCGTTTGATTTTAACACGTGAATAATTTCTTCTTTAAGTAATGTAGCTTAATTTTTGAATAGCCAAAATAAATAAATGTTACTTAGCACGTATGTAGTTAAGCTTAGCTATTCTCCATCTCTTAATTTTAATTGTGAGACAGGTTTTTTTTTAAACAAGAAAATCAGCACCAATAACAGATTTTCTTAACCTTCCGACGACACAGCCGGCTGTCGCGCTGCTATTGTCTTTCAATTATGTTTCAAATCACATGGGTCCGAAGGTGTACACTGCAATTAAACATTTTAAAGGTTAAGAATAAACACATTACTTACCAATTTTTCATTGTTCGTCAATGGGTTTTGCTCAAATACAGAATCAGATTTGCTTTTATCATCATTATCTTATCACCAACCATCAATCAATCTTTCCAGCCTTTTGGGAATAACATTAACTCTATAATTTATCTATCAATCAATAGACTTCGTCGAAGCTAAACACTATTATTTCAATTAAAACCTATTTCAAATTGCTAGCTTTCTACCAATTCAAAGTAACAAATGATGTCGAGGCTAGTCAGACTAAACAATTAATACAAAATAGAATGAAGTTCTTGCAAAGAATTTCCGACAATAGCTTGCGAATGAAAGACTTTCACTGATAAGCAAAAAAGTATGGCTAAACGAGTGGATACGGGAAGCAATAACTAGCTAAACAATCACCAATAAAATGATTAATCTATGCGTTTACCCAATTAATTCAACGAAAATCCAGTTGAATCCGATAATCATTATTCGTATGTTAATACTGCGCGTGTAACGCATTAAAATTCAAATAAATTCGGAACTACTTTCGCAAATATGTAGGTAGAGGTTTTAGTTTATCTTCTAAGTAACATTATTTTTACATGTTTTTTATATAAATTGAACACCGGAATGGATCAAATACACATTAACATTAATTTTAATAGTCTTCTGCCCACTTACATAGATTTGGAGGCAATGACACCTAAATCACTAAGTAGATATGTAAAGTAGAAGTATTCACTTGTCAATCCTTATTTATATCAATGTTTTTTAAGCTATCTAAGTTTTTAATCGGTGAGGTAATAAAACGAAAAAACATCGTCTGGCATCGAACATACGCTATGGTCGAACGAGTCATGAATAAATAATTACACTTAAAAAAATATCTTGGGACACACTTCTCACACCCGCCCATCTGTTTGCAAACTAGATAGAGCAGGTACTATAGTAACCAGACTAACAACATACTACAACTGACAAATATCGAACTAATAAATACAATTAACAAATATTGCGTTCGGCGTATTGGTCTCAGCAATACTGTATTTAAAATTGCTTTAGATAAATTTATTCCCTTTTTAAGTATTTGTCATGCTAGCTTAAAAGTCTCGCTGATGGTAGCAAGTGCGTTGGATCATTCTTCATGTTACTGATGCCACGCGTCATGCTCTTGAACGGGCGCTGTCAGTTGAGATCAGTCATCTTTTAACTGCCATGACCTATAATTATTATTATTTTAAATTGTTCATTTTGTTACTTACTTTACCAAGATTTTGTAAAACATGTTATTTTAAAGAGTGTCCGTGGAGTTTTTCTCCGTGGAGACCATTGAGGACCTACGTTTTGGAACAGGCAATTAGCGTCACTTTTCTTTTTTGACTAACCGACCGACTCTTTGACAATTCAAAAGTGCCTGTAAATGATCTAAGTGTAACAAATGCCTTGAATTTTGTTTTTTTTTGTTATGAATCAGTGGTGTTTAGTAGTCACGGTCAGCATAATGGTCAGGGGCTCAAGTCCAGTCCGTTATTGTACAACTTTGACAGATTTTGTATGGGAAATGTGTCAAAGCTTGACGTTGCACGACAAAATTCGATCATTGAACCTATTGTAATAGCATACTTGAGACCCTACTCGTTTATTCCCATTCTATCAAATACTATCGCGCAAACTTTTTACACATTACTTAGGTATACTAGGCTAGGGTGTTTTTTAATGAGGCGTCTACATGTTCCTCGTTGTTTTCTGCATGACTTGATCTAATTAATGTGCTAATTCCTACAGTATCAGGAAAAATGTTAATATTAAACAGGCAGTAGTTTTTAATTACATAGTATGTTTAAAATTTAATACACTGAAATACTATAAAGAATTTAAATTGAATGCACACTGTAAATACTTATTTTGAAACAGAAATGTAATGTAGAAAGCATACATATTATTTATACAAATGTATATATATTCTTTCAAGAATACATATACAATGTGTTAATGAAATAACCCGAAACCTCGGACACCCCAACCGACTTTTATACTAATAAATTGATATGACGTAGAATTGTTTATTTTCATGAATAAAATTATAGTAATAGATATTTGAAAATGTTGTTGTCGCGCTACTTCTTACAGACTCGTAGCTCTATCGCCGCGCTGTCAACGAATACGGGATCACTATCGTTCACATCGCGTTGGACAGTACAGCGTCGTTAAAAAATATTAGAGGCGGCATGACAAATAATATTTTTTTGGAAAAATATAACCTATAATAAAAATTATTGTATTCGATTTTGCTGCCGATTCTAAACAAACTACTTTCAGGTTTTGGGTTATTTCATTAAAACTTTGTATATGTATAGCTTTCGACCTTTGGTGGTTGAAATTAGGCCTTTATTATTTTCTCTTTCTCACTTCTTCTCCATAAAAACTTTGACTGTGCCAAACCTCATCTCTCTATATTCGCCCAATTTGTTCATTACCCCCTGATTTAGAGTGGAAAAGTGGAATAAGAATTCAAAAATTAATGCAAAGTTCTTTCTTCACGTTGAAAATTTTGTCATGACTAGTGAATTGACAAAATTGCGTTGATTGATTTTTTTCATTTAGAGAAATATTTAGACTTTGCATTGTCAGGAGTCAGTTCAGAGTCAGTCAGTCAGAAGTTCAAGCTTGCTCATTCCAGCAAAAAAATATCAGCTGTTCCTAACAAAAGTTCAATGCCCTCCGACCGTAATATATGAAACGGCATATATTTTTTTCGAGATTTCAGAGTTGGTTCCATAATAAAAGTTGTGTTTTCATGAGTAGAATCATCTCCTAGCGGGTGGTGCAGGACCAAAAATTCACCTTGTATAAGTAAGTAGATAAAACGAAATGTTGAAAGGTGTGTACAAAATTCCGCTTATAGTATTCCTGATGCTTATCATCAATATCTCTGCCAGTTTTTAATAATTCCGGTACTTTGTCATTCGCGTTCGTTTAGAAATGTAATTAATTTATAATGAAAGTTATAGAATCAAGGGTTAACTACTTTTTTTTTTTTTTTTTTTGGTGAGTGGGAAATCATCCAATGACTGCTCCCGTCCTGGGTGCGGCGGGAGGGTGTGTCAGACTCTTACTGACTAAAACCCACTCATGTTCCTTCGATTGCCTTTTATGTTCCAGGGTCACGGTAACAGTTATAAACATAACATTCCGCAACCCCGGCAGGCGTTGGCCCTGTTGGGCCCCTTCCTGTGCTGACTCCTTCTCTTTGAGGCGCGCGTGGAACAAAACGCGCCGTCTACGCGGTCCTGGTCCTAGCCGGGCGGCGAGCTACCCATCGCTCGCCATCCGCAGAACCGCGCCTACGGTGGCCGGTAGTCGTCTTGCGACTCTCGACGTCTTCGCCTGGGTCTTAGTCCGGGGCGAGAGGCTCGTCGTTGCCTCTCGCGCGCCGCCGCTTCCTTCACTAGCATAACTGCTTCGCAGAAGGAGGCGACGGCATCCCATTCCGTCTCGCCCCGCAGCATGGCCTGAACCAGCGCTGGGCGCGAGAGGTCACCGCCGCCGATCGCCTCTACGAGGACACGTCTATGGTCCGCCCATGCGCGGCACACCTCCACCGTGTGCTCGACCGTGTCCTCCAGGCGACCGTTGCTGCAGTGGTGACACCCAGGCGTCGCTTCCGCCTGAATCCGACACAGGAACCTCCCGAACTGACCATGTCCGGTGAGGACCTGTGTCAGGCGAAACGTGAGAGCGCCGTGGCGCCTCTCCAGCCACTCCTCAAAGAGGGGTCTTACCGCCGCTATCACGGCGTGCCCAGCACTAGGTTGCGACAGTCGCTGTCTCCACTCCTCCCTGAGATCTCGCCGGAGCTCCGTGAGCCGTGCCGCGATAACCCGCGGCAGCAGGACTTCGCCCCGGCGTTGCACTTCCACGCGCCACTCGTACGTGTGTGCAAGGACTGTTGCCTCCAGATCCCACGGCGGAGTGCCGGCAAGGAGGCATGCCGCCTCGCAGGAGATCGTGCGGTATCCCCGCACCATGCGAATCGCCATGACCCTCTGGGACGCCCTCAGAAGCCGGGCCGGAGCCTTGGCTAGGTTGGGCGCCCACACCGGAGCCCCGTAGAGGGCCATGGACCGCACGATCCCCGCGTAGAGCCTCCGGCAGGAGGCGTTTGGGCCACCGAAATTGGGCAGGGTTAACTACTTCACCTTGTATAAAATAACAAACAAACAATGATACTTATCAAACCATAATTATGGCGTGTTCAAATCGGATAACCAAGAAATGATAGCACTTACAATTAAAAACTAACATTATTTCTCTATCGATGGTAACTGACACTTGACAATTAACGCTATTGTGTTTCGTATAATTAACTAATTTAAAAAGAAGATAGACGATGCTTGTTAACAATATAATACGTATTTTGCTTCGTTGTAAGCTTAATTTAAATAAAGTAACAGAAAAGTGACAGATACTTAAGCACGTCAAGTCATGATAACATATACTCGTAGCATATCATATAGATATAGCATAGAATAGCTAATAAATCTAGGTATCATATAGAGAAATAATTCTTCTTATCCGATCGTTCCACAGATTTAATAGCATTTGTAAAAAATATATTTCTTTTAAACCTAAATATTTCAGGGGATTGAACTGAGAACGTGGTCTATACAAAAATAGTCTATGCATATCTTGGTTAGGTAATTAAACTTAATGCGATTTTGGAGAAAGGATAAAGCACTGATATTAATATTTATGGACTGACAGTTCCCCGTTAAATGATTTTAATTCTCTTACTCGATTTTAAATACGATTCTCTTTAAATGAAAGAAATAAACTATCTTTTTTACGATATCCATTTTAATTACTTAATAACCGACTATGGCTTAGAATATTTCTGTACTACAGAAGTGTCAAAATAGTCCAATTGGGTAGTTTACACCATTAACCAATAAAAGTTAGACACAATTCCAATAAAACCTCTTTTAATTTCAGCCCAATAAATTCGGTTCATTTTCAATTTGCTATAAAAAATTGATATTTAGTTGCTTTGAAATCAATAAATAGATAGGTAGTCAACTGAGTTGTTATTTTAGTGACGTCATAAGTTGCCATTGCCATACAAAATCTATTGGAGAATTGCGTTTTGACAGCCCATAAAAAGTACGTCAATTTGATAATAGTGTAAAATACCGTATTGTTAAGACGGCTGCCTCTCATGCTTGAGGTCTTAGGCTTGAAACCGGGGAGGTACCTATATGACTTTTTTAATTCATAATGTTTATCTAGGATGTCACCGACTTCCCGTAATTCGAAAAGGACGTAATAATGCTTTTGATCATGTTTACAATTCGTAGATTTTTGACAATAGTTACAGGGTGGCCAGAATTCAAACTGACTGTTGATTATCCATACTAATATTATAAATGGGAAAGTGTGTCTGTCTGTCTGTCTGTCTGTCTGTCTGTCTGTCTGTCTGTTTGTCTTTCTTTCACGGCAAAACGGAGCGACGGATTGACGTGATTTTTTAAGTGGAGATAGTTGAAGGGATGGGGAGTAACATAGGCTACTTTTTGTCTCTTTCTAACGCGAGCGAAGCCGCGGGCAGAAGCTAGTACTACATAAACTTCAATAATATTTTATTATGGTTGTTATTTAGTAAAGCAGCAGTCAAAAGTCCATTTCGCCCAAAAATCAAGGTAGATAAAAATAATACCTATTAAAAATAAATAACACTAATTTATTTACGCTTCTAAACCTTTGCTTTAAGCCATAATTCAAAAATTCCAATAAAATAGTCATGCAACAGTAGTATACATCATATATTGTTTAATTGGTTTATTGGCCAAATGCTTACATAACGGTAAACCCTGGGGGTTCCTTGTTTTCATCTACATATACATGCTTAATTAACATAATATTTGAATAAGTAAAATGTACCTAAACTTTTTTGAGACAGCTTCTCATTTCAGGTTACGCATATTTTATCTTTGGTTTTTAATTGAATCTCGTTTTGGAAACTTGCCTTTTTCTAAATGTGTCAGGGTCGGCTTCCAATCCAACTGGATCAACCTGAACACCAGTTTTACTTGGAGTGACTACCTATTAGACCTCCACAAGTTATAGGGTAACAGGATAGACTTTAGTTAGACTGATGTCAGTATTTCTGGATTCTGACTACCTGTAACGACTATCAAATACCTAAGAATATCAACCAGGGTCAACAACTTTACGTGCTTTCTGAAACACGTCATAATAGTGATGGCTAGATATATTTAAAAAGTACTAATGAATTTAAAAAGCCACATAGGCTTAAAATGTATTTAAGAAAAATCTAATTTACTTTTCGCTTACTGCGCACTCATGTATACACCCTCAGATAAATCAGTAAACATAGGCACACGATACAAGCAAGATTACAATCACCAAATTACTTTCAACCCATTAAAAGGCAAGCTGCGACCTACTTACACCAAAAAGTACCAAAAATACAAGATAAATGCGTTATATATCCATCCACCGTGAGAATGATAACAATCACCAAATTGTTTTAACTATTTACTATAGTTATTTGCGACAAACAATTGACCCACTGGTTTAATTGACCCTTTGTTCGGAGTTAAACTGCTGACCGCCATTCGACAAGTGTATTAACTAAGTTCACACACTCGGGTTTAAACGATTATTTCGGTAATCTTTATAGTGAGGAACTAAACGAGAAATTAGTGCGTGGCTGTAACTTGGAATGTTGTCAATGGTTTTGCAACTATTATGAATGCATCGACGTAAGCAGGGTGGGGAGACCTTTTAAATTACCATCATTCACGTATAAAAATGCATCTTCCGTCGCTAAGAGATTGAAATGTGGTCTACATTTCAATCTCTTAGCGACGGAAGATAATATTTATATTCAGTGACTTGGAAAAGCAGTGACATCTTCCAGAAACACCCAAATATTTAGAAGGACTAGTTACGTTTTTTCGCATGTCGAAAAGATTTTCGACATGCGAAAATGTTTTCGACATTGAGAACATTTATTCAGCTTCATTCAGCTTATCTATACTAATATTATAATGAGGTAAAATTTGTAAGTTTGTAGGTTTGTAAGTTTGTATGTAGGGGGTAATCTCTGGAACTACTGGTCCGATTTGAAAAAATCTTTTAGTGTTATATAGCCAATTTATCGAGAAATGCTATCAGCTATATACCATCACGCTACGACCCACGGGAGCGAAGCAGTAACGAAAAATGCGTGTGAAACCGCAGGGGACAGCTAGTGTCCATATAAAACAACGATCTTACGTCTTCTCAAAAAATTGTTGTCCCTTAGGCGAAGTTAACCGGACAAGCTTGACGCTTACTGGAATGATTGGACCACACTATATAGCTCGAGTGAGACAAGAGAATAGGAAATCTTTGCCCTGCGGTGAAACAATATAAACTAAAAAAAAATTATAAAAGCGAAAGTAACCCTGTCTCACTGTCTGTCACGCTAAAACTACTTCTCCGTTTGCCAAAAATGAAACTTGGTGCATAGTCCATAGAATGTAAAAGAATATAGAGTAGTTTTTATCCCAAAAATCCCACAATAACGGGAACTACGAAGGTAAAACCACGGGGTACATGTACATGTACAAACCATGTAGTTATTTGTAAAGAGAACTTATTTAATTTAATGGTTAAGGCTGGTAAGGCGATTCACACACGGCACCGCTCGCCGCCGCGGAGGGCGGTGGCGGTGAAGCGGATTTCTTAGCGGTTCTCCGCGCGGTTAGGCGGTTTACGCGCCTATCCGCGCGGATCGATTTATCGCTTGAGCAGGGCACGTAGGTATATTGAATGTGCATTCGGTATTTTAACACATAAATGGCGTATATTTCAACGCTCTTTGAACGTAAACTGAAATTAATGTATAAAAATTATTAAAGCATGCTGTATACTTCATAATTTTGTTAGGGAAAGACATGGCGTTGATTTTAAAGATGTTTTATATACGAACCATGAGACAGAGGCAACAGTTAATATACCTATAGACAATAATTGCAGAGGAAGCACAAGTGCTGCAGCGATCCGTAATAATTTAACTGATTATTTTGTAAATGACCATATTTTAAGCATTACCATGGCAAAGTAATGCTTAAAATAATTATATTTTTTAAACTTACTTCTTTTTTATCTTTGTCACTATTTTGTCCTGGCTCCAAATATAAGGTAACAATTTCTTCCCATTGTTTCATTTTAAGGTGACATGAAAAGTCACTATATTGTGTGCTTTTCATGTCCCATATAGCAGAGCGACTTTCAATCTCTAATATAAACTTTTCGGCTTCGAAATCAATTTTAAATTGCAACACGTCTTGCGCACACGATGATCCGCGCGGTTATGCGGCGTCCCGTGTGTAAGGCACCGCCCCACCGCGCGGACGTCAGCGCGGAGAGGCGGTGGCGGCGAGAGCACCGCTCGACCGCGCGGTCGGGCGGTGTACGTGTGTAAGGTAACAACGGATTTCTAAGTGTCTTGTACAACATGACATCCGCTTGACCGCCCGCCGCGGCGGCGCGCGGTGCCGTGTGTGAATCGCCTAATCTACTATGAAAGAACTAATACTATAACTGCAAATTTTAGTTAGTTATTTACAGTATAATAATACTATAAATTCACATAGCATACAATGTGAGCACTATGTTCTTTACATTTCTTCTGTCTATCATTGACTGAATATACTCTGGCAGCTGGGAGTTTGTCATGCTCACTCAAATGTCTCACTGACGGTGGCGTGTGTGTTGGATCATTTGGTTCCCTTCAAAATGGTTGAGCTATTTGGTGCCAATCCATACGTCATGTCCGTGAACGGGCGCTGTCTGATGAGACTGGTCATCTCTTAGCTGCCACAGTTATTTTAAAATTTGTTTTGTTTATTTTAATATTTCTAACATGTCCGACTTGTTACGTTGTTCTCACATAGTACCTTAGATACAACAATGAATGATGTAACCAAATTATTGTAATATATTGATTTTAAAAGAGTGTCCATGGAGTTTCTTGCTCGCTCTTCTCCATGGGACCTACTTTTTGGAACGAGCAACTAGCTTCATTTTTTTGACAGACTGACACCTTGACGATTCAAAAGTACCTGTAATTGGTTTATTTGAATAAAATAGTTTTGAAGTTGAAGTTTGAAGTTGAAGTGACTGTATCTAAAAACATCATCATCAACGAAATTCCAAAATGGCTTACACAAAATATTTAAATCAAACCCATTTTGTACAGAACATTTACACATTACTTTAGAAAACATAATAATATGAGAACTTAAAAGGATCAATTGAATGGCTAATTAGCAATGAAAGTAAAACAACAACTCGACTGGTCCCAGAGCACTAAATCTGAAAACAAGCTACTATGTGGTACACAATCAAGGAGGTCACATGTAAATTAGCTGAGAAATGGCTTAGTTTATCTCACAATGTGTTTCTAAAGTAATGTACACACTAGCGATAAAAAATGTGTAGTATATAGAATTATTTTGTTTGATTTGCATTCAGTTCACTAGCTTAAAATTTTAGTGAAATTTCTGCTGTTATAGTACAGCGCTATTCTAGCTGGTGAAGCTCTTGTCGGTCCGGGGTTGCGGAATAGTTCTAATTGTTACCGTGACCCCGGAACATAAAGGGAACAGAAGGAACAAGGGTGGGTTTTAGTCAGTAAAAGTCTAAGTCTGTCCCTCTCACACCACCCAGGGCGCAGGCATAAACATTGCGCAACCCCAGAAGGCGTTGGCCCTGTTGGGCCCCTTCTCGTGCTGACTTCTCTTTGAGACGCGCGTGGAAGACTAACGTGTCGTCGACGCGGGCCCAGTCATAGCCGGGCGGCGAGCTACCCATCGCTCGCCGTCCGCAGACCCGCGCCGCGCCTACGGTGGCCGGTAGTCGTCTTGCGACTCTCGACGCCTACGCCTGGGTTCCTGTCCGGGGCGCGAGGCTTGTCGTTGCCTCGCGCGCGCCGCCGCTTGTTTCACTAGCATAACCGCTTCGCAGAAGGAGGCAACGGCTTCCCATTCAGTCTCGCCCCGGAGATCTTGTCCATAACATTGCGGTTTTAAAATCGGGCAAGAACCAAAGTGACTTTTCCAATTTGCATGTAAAAATTGTAACACACTGCCGCAACAGACTATAGACTTATATGTCTTTTGTTAAATATTTTGGGGTTAGTTATCACCCGACTCGTTTCTAGTCTAATTTAAATCAGCCTATATAAGTTTTTGACCCATCAGTATCGAAAGAAAACTCATATAGGTTGATTTGAATTAGACTTTATTAGGTGTTGTTTAAAGACACTCTTCGCTCCCATGTCTGTATAAAGCCTTAGAGCTTTAAGTTTTTGGTAAACGTCAGATTTTTCACTGGAGAACAGAATCTGAAGGTGTTTTTGCATTTGCATGTATTGGACACTGACCTACTTCTATTGTTACCTAAACAACAGGTTAATATTTAACGATCGTATTGGTTTGGTGGTTAGTGACCCTGACCGCTAAGCTGGAGGTCGTGGGTTCGACTGCTTGTTCTGTATCTGGGCGTAATTTGTCTATAATATCTATGTATTTATAAATTATATAAGTATGTGTACCAGTTGTCTGGTTACCATAACCCTAGTTCTGCTTAGCTTGGAATCAGATGGCCGTGTGTGAGTTGTCCCAAGATATTAATGTATTTAATTAGTATAGCGAGTCCACCAAACTGTGATGGCTAGATAGAAGTAAAAAAATAACTAAGTTAAAGAACGCAATGAGCTAGATTAAACATTTTTTTTCTGAGAGAACGACACATTTCAGTTTCTACATATTACAGGTCAAATATGCCTATGACAGACGAACAGCCTTATTATTAGTCCCGTTAAGTACTAACCCAAAAAAAGGTCTGTTATTCAGTAGAAAAACGGACAAGTACAAGCATCTACAAGCATTTTCCTTAAAATTCAAACAAAAACCTCTTGTGGGATCTGTTCGCGTGTCATCTGAACTTTGCCACACATTGTTCACGGTAACCGTCACTTTTACACCGCATTGTTGCCGTCAATTATTGCTGACTTCAAACGAGAAACTTCATGTTTTAAAAATTATTGTAGCAAAACATCTTGTACTTACATTGTTTTGGTAAAAAAAGAGCAATTATAATGCTATTGTTTACCAATTATAGGAAAGTAATAGTAGTTTTTGAGTTACTGGTCCCGGTTGTCATGTTCTTTGACAGTCGTCACAAGCCAAAAAGTCTGACAATCAGTTTTAGCAAAGGGCATCACGTTATCTACACTAATCTACACTATCTACACCATATCTACACTATCTACACTAATATTATAAAGAGGAAAACTTTGTTTGTTTGATTGTAATGAATATGCTCTAAAACTACTGGACCGATTTTAAAAATTCTTTCACCATTCGAAACCTACATTATCCCAGAGTAACATAGGCTATATAATATCACGCTATGTCCCACGGAAGCGAGGCAGTAACCAAAAACCTAACGTAACTCGGGTGAAACCGCGAGGAACAGCTAGTTCAACATATAATTGGCCTATAGAGGTCACTTTATTAGATTTAGCTAGATCAAGTAAGACTGAAATCCGGCCCTAACATAATTGAAAAGAGGGAAGGATGTGCAGTTATATGTCACTAGCTTCTGCCCGCGGCTTCGCTCGCGTTAGAAAGAGACAAAAAGTAGCCTATGTTACTCTCCATCCCTTCAACTATCTCCACTTAAAAAATCACGTCAATCCGCCGCTCCGTTTTGCCGTGAAAGAAAGACAAACAGACAGACAGACAGACACACTTTCCCATTTATAATATTAGTATGGATTTTAGTGATGATTGTTTTTCCTCCATATATCAACGTGCCTTCCACCCCATGGGCCGTTGAATAGCGTCATTTTCGATCAGGACAACACTGAATTGTTAAAGTATAAAGTGGCTAAATTTGATGATAACAAAAAATCTATTCACGTCTCTAAAAATATTCAAAATGATAATGTCAAAAACTTGTTAAAAATGTAAATATAAGGCATTCTTGACCGTTTAAACGAAAATTAGAAAACAAATATTCATTAAAATACCGCCAAAGCGTGAGTCGGACTTGGACACGAAGTATTCCGTACTACGAACATATTAAACCTCAAAACACGTAAATCGAGACAAAATAGAAAGACAATAGCAGCCCGACAGCCGGCTGTCGCTTGGTTGTCGAAAGGTTGAAATCGATCAAAAACGCTGCAATAATCACCGTTTCTTGTTCGTGTGCCTCCTTCGATTGCTATCTTTATTTTATAATGATTATTATTAAAATCTCTGTTTAATTTTAACATTTATCACCACTTCGTAGGTATAGTAAATGACTGAATAAACAGCAAAATCATGCTCGATAGACTACAAAACATAACATTTTCTCATTATGAAAATATAAATATCAAAAAAGTTTTGAAAATACCTATAGCAGATCTATAGGTATTTTCAAAACTTTTTCGATATGGTACAACAAGATAATAATTTACTAAACAAGCTATCGTATCATTACCTTGTTGTAAATCTTTCTAATCTTGAATTTTTATGATACACCCATGATACACCAGTCAACGTTTTACAAACCCGTCTCAAAGTTTGTGTAAACCTAAATGGAATTTTAAAAAAAGAATATATTTGCGATGCAAAATATACAGTTATATCATAAAAATTAAATATATTCATGCCTGTAGTTATTAGTCATTCGATTATTTGTTATAAGCTTGGATTAACTTTGAATCATTATAGCATATTTTTTTAATTTTATTTTTGAATTTGAAAGAGAAAAGGATTTTTTGATTTTGTGGGCACACCTTTCAATGATCTATGCCTATCGTATAGTCGGTGATCATTTCTGATTATTATTTTTTAATAGAAATTACCTACGTATAACTCAATTATACAGTGGTTTTTCATAAGTTAAAAAATATCTAAATAATTTGTGTTATTCTAAATCGCAATTAATTTGGTGAAAAATTGGAAAAAATCATCGGAAATTGAAGTCTTTTTATTTGCAGAACGGATTTTATTCTAGATTTCAGTAAGTGACTTTGACGCTGGTAATCCAGCATCATGAGATGAAGGCTCTTAGGAAGGTCTGTTCACCAAAATTAAACAAAAGATGTGCAAAGTGGTGCAAAAGTACCGGATCATATTTTCTTCTACATATTTTTTGCTACTAAAAAGATCGTTTTAGAGAGTCCCAGTAAAATACATTGTCTAAATTACACATTTATTAAAGTACATTAGTTCGTAATCTTGCTAAATATAAATATAATTATGTAAGATATCCCTCTTAGAAACAAATGTTTACCAAAATTCGAAAGCACATAATAATTAATTGACGTCAATTTGGCCACATCACTTTACAATTATTCCGCTATGCATATAATTAATGACGTATTTCCTTGAACAATCGCCTTAAAACTCTTACAAGCGAAGCATTAATTTCAACCCATTCTATATTTTTCTTAGTAAATGTAGACTTATTCAAATGTAAATAATAAATCGTCTAGATAAACACCTTTCTAATGTATTTCTCTTATCGGCTATTTCTATGCAAATAGATAAATTTTCGGAAACACTAAAGCGTTTTTGAGTTTGCTAAAACCAGCGTCTATGTAGGTTGTCTAGCATGTGTTATATTTAAGACAGTTTCAATGACTGGTAGCCGGATTTTATTTCCGTTTTACATGTAATTTGCGTAATTCAGGTCATTTTTAGTAGACACGGTGATTAGTGGTAAATTTAGTGTTTATGACTCTGTTGATTGTAGGTATTTAAATGGAGGACTCACACCGTATTGCGAAATAACAATTTGACGTAATCTAGCTAGATTACGTAAATATACATAAAATATCCGAATTCGTAGCAGATTACGTGGGAAGTAGTTTATCGAAAATCTATACAATGTGTAACCGAATTAATGCACTTTGAGAAAAAAGTTTGTTCAGAATCGTTTACTGAATCGATTTTTGTAATTTTTAATAAAGGTAATATTTTATCCCAAAAATAATTAAAACTACGTAATCTGCTGTCACACTTCCGCAAGACAGTCAAAACAAACTAAAATGGATGAAATACCTACTACGCTAGACCCTTATGCAAGTGCGACTGTGTGCATGCGTAGATTTGTAATGTGACTATAATTTTCTCACACAATATGTACAACTAATTTATAAAAAAACAGTGTTTTAAAAATTATAATAAAAATTCAGTGTATGTATTTGTGCGTTTATTCCGGGACATGTTGTATATTTATATTAACTCACTGATTGTTGTTATATCAACGCTCAGCCTAAACCGCTAGTCCTAGAGACGTGAAACTTAAAGGGTATGTTTTTTGTGAAGAGAAAGTATCCATTATAAAAAAATCTAAAACGGTTAAATTTATCACGAGCTTAAATAAGAGGAAACAGTTGTATATTTAGTATTAAATAAATGCTTTTATAATAAATAAATAATAAAATAAATAAAAATAGTTTATTTCTCACCAGTACAGCCACAAAATAACTTATTAAAGTACTTAATACTAGGTAATTATACTAATGCTAGTACTAATCCCAGTAGTAAATAGTAGTTATTTAATATTTACATGACCATAATCCTGCAGCTTTTGTGGTGGCAGGGGGAGGTTGCTAGAGATGTTGACTCTATCCTCTGAACTAGGCATGGCCTGTATCTCAGAGGATAGCGTTCGGCAGACATTATTGCGTTATTTTATAACCTATAGACGTACTGTGTTAAAGTATTTGTTAATTTCAAATAAAATGAAAAGTATAAATAAAACGAATATGGGTGAATGTTTATGTGTTTGAGTGAGTGTCATTACTATGTCTGTGAAGACAATAGATTTTCGGTATTTAAATAGTCTAAACCTAGTAACCATTCTTTAACTAAAATCTTAGCTTTATGTTTGCTTAAATGTACTATATTAAGTTTGACTTTATGTTCGTAATCAGTTTTCCTACTTTTGTATCTTGTATGCAACACTATGCCGGCAGGCATCTAATCAAAATCTCACTAACCATCTATGCTTGCCTTCAAAAGAGTCATCATAAATTAATACTCATAATTCTAGATCAATTATTTTATTTATGTATGTCTCACAAAATGTGCAGACCTAAATGACTGTTCGATCTAAAGTTCAACGACGATTAATATAAAAGCAACAAGATGATAAGCAATTACAAGCCATTGTATGAACATCAGATTGCATTCAACAAATAGTATAGAGAACCTACAAGAACTAGATTGCAAGATGAATATCAGAATCTTATCTCTGAAGATGACTAGAAATCTCAATAAGGGTGGTCGTAGTGACTGAGCGAAGTAAGTGTATTCAAACAATTAGGCATAAAATTGATACGAAGGTTCTTAAGATAACGTCACAGGAGGTATCACAGCGGATTGCTCAGCGAAGCTATAGGATAAGGCTAACAGGAAGTTTTAAGATATTGTTGAATGTCGTATGCTGTTTTATGGTACGTATACTTGAGATCTAGGCGGGCAATGGATACCCCTCCGAAACGGAGAGAAGAAAAATAACGTCTTATTAATCGTAACTGTCATAATATGGGAACCTAATTAAGGTTCCCAGTTGATCGAAGCAGAACTGTCTAAATGCTATTGAATTTTCTACGATCGCGAATTTCTGCCTTTGATGGATATTCTCATTGTGTCTTGTCTTTAATGAATGGAAAGAAAGAGAAAATCAAAAGAAAGAGAAAGGTTATTAAATCATTGAGCTAAAAAAATATTATCAAAGTTGTCGTAAACAACATGACCATTTACAGTATAAAATACAACACATTTTGTGTAACACCTTGAACTTTAAGAAAAAATGTGTGCCCTGGCCATTTCTTGCGAATTTTTGCATCGCCAAATCTAGTTAATCGGAAGTAGGCGTATCTGTTTCATCAAAATTAACATTTTTTATTGTTTTGGTTATGTTCGTGTGAATTTTTTTTTATTATTAGGCTAGTTCTTTACACACTTCAGGCTTTAATTTATTTCCCGTTATATTAAGTTTAATCCATACTAATATTATAAATGGGAAAGTGTGTCTGTCTGTCTGTCTGTCTATCTGTTTGTCTTTCTTTCACGGCAAAACGGAGCGATGAATTGACGTGATTTTTTGAGTGGAGATAGTTGAAGGGATGGCGAGTAACACAGGCTACTTTTTGTCTCTTTCTAACGCGAGCGAAACCGCGGGCAAAAGCTAGTAGGTTATAATCGACACGCGATGTATAATTTTACATTATCTTATACTACCTGTCTCTCGCGATTTTACCCGCGTAGTTCCCGTTCCTGTGGATTTTTTGGGATAAAAACTATCCTATGTCCTTTTTCAGGCTATCGACTGAAAAAGGACATAGGATAGTTGTAGTCTTTACAAAATTTTATTTAAATTGCTTCAGAAGTTTTGGCGTAAAAGCAAGACTGATAGACAGTGTTACTTTCGCATTTATTAGTATGGATTACCTGGCACACGCGGTTCTACCTGTATAATATTAGTTCTTTGATTTCTAGCCATCTTCATAGGGCACAACGTGATACTTCGTTCTGTAATAAATATGTTAGTTTTATTACTGTAGCTTTATGAAAGTCCGTTCACAAGTTTTTACGTGAGAGGGTAACACACATGTAGCCTCATAAACTTTTTAACTACCGCAAACTAGGAACACAGCTAGAGCTTATTAATTATTATTAATATTAGATTGAAATATATTGCAGATATAGTTGAATGTTTTTTTTTTTTTTTTGGTGAGTGGGAAATCATCCATTGACTGCTCCCGTCCTGGGTGCGCGGGAGGGCGTGTCAGACTCTTACTGACTAAAACCCCCTCATGTTCCTTCGATTGCCCTTTATGTTCCAGGGTCACGGTAACTATTATAAACATTCCGCAACCATAGTTCAATGTTTGTGGGTAAGATTCGATTCGATTTCGAGCGAGTGCATGCAATTACGCAACTGTAAAATAGAATTGCATGTTGATGATTTGAATAATCTTAAAATTTTACGCAAACCAGCTAGGACATTTACTGATTTACTTGTTTTTTATCCCCATGACGAATAAATACACAATAGCAAGACAGCAGCAGCGCGATAGCCGGCTGTCGTCGGTTGATCGTCGAAAGGGTAAGTTTAGAATCTATACCTCATTTAAAAATTATGATTAATTACCGTTTCACATAAAGTCATAAATAAAACAAATTAATTAAGCGATAAGATCACTATCAGATTCCTCCAAACCAGAATTTATATACCAGCAATATTGTATCCGCTACACCGTGCGAACTTAAATTGAAAAGGAGGGCATGACATTTGCTAAAGGCCTAACACAAGCTTTTGCTAGCCTTATCTGCCAGTAGCAATTATATGGAGACTATCTTCATCTTATAGTTATGAAACAAACAGAGAAAGTGATGATTTACCGTCCGAACAGACCGACAAACACAAATTACCTCATGATACTACAAAATCACTTTATAATAGCATTTTTTTTTCGCCACGATGCTCACATCACTTGAATTCAATTCTAAATTTATATTCACGTAATATTTCATGATCTTAATTACAGTCCCTACTGATGTGTTAATTAAAGGAAAGTCGCGCTTATTGCGTAATGTTTTAAACATCTTTTGGCAGTTAATCATTCATCATTTATTGCTATTACGACTCATCTCTATAAATTGTTTTTTTGCTTTCGAAATTATGACCTCAAATCGATAACGTAATCGTAATAGTTAATTAGGTAGTTTTTATATTAAAAAAACAATAATAATGACATATGATTATTAATTTGTAAAATGACATATAATAATTTTATCAGTTTACGACGTGTTATGAGAACAGCTTTTCCGTTTTTTTTTTATGCAATGATCAAATCCCCTTGTTATAAAGCACAAACGATACAAAACCCAGTCATATTTTGTTGAAAACTTGACAAAAACTTTATTTAAAATATGGTTTTTGAAAGATTGGATAGAAAGGAAAGGAATGCGAACAAAATTACTCCGACTAACAAACTTGTTCGTAGTTAAAAATATGGTTGCAGACTACAGCAAAAAATATTCATAAGTACATTTTCTAAATTACCTAGTTTACAAATCTAAAAAAGCATTGTAAAATTAAGTTCTTTAATAATTTTAAATGCTCCTTTAAATTAGAATTCCATTCAGAAGTAGTTACGCATTCTGACAATTAGGTCGACGATGTATAAAAAATTCCTTCTGTCCCTACATATTTAATGCCGATGCCGTTGAATTAAAGAACGTGTTGTCGCTCTTTTAAGGAATGTTCGAATAACAATTTTGCGATCCAAATCTCGATGGCTTTATTCAAGGAAATAACAGCGGACGATCTATCGTGGCTGTACAAAGCTCAATTACAGACATTAGGCCTCACCAAACAACAGTTTTCTCGAAAATGGATAGATAACACGGATAGACGGTTCGCGACACAGTCCAAATTGCACCTTCAGGGGCCTTAGGTGCACCGTAGACTGTACAGCTTTTATTGATGCATCTATCAACCTTTGCATTGAACACGAAAACTGTTGCTGTTGAGAAGTAGCATAAAATCACAATACCTATATAAAAATCATTATAAACTGGTAGCGAGTGGATTGTTGTTTCAACTTTCAGATCAAGATCTGCTTCGTCAGTAGAAAGCCTTACAGTTTGACGAAGCCCTTAACCTATTTGTTATACATTCCAATCGTTATTTACAACCTTTGCTTTAAAAAGATATGGTTCATGATTCGTGTTGTATAGCTACTACCTAATTATAATAAATTATCTCCGAACCAGTTTCTTAGATTGATTTCATTGGAAGTCGGCCTTTCTTGCATATTAGTTGGTTTATTAACTTTACAACACCTAATCACATTTTTTGTGCATCTTCTTTATGATGATAAGCTTCTACAAGTATTTATTCATCAATTTGTAAATTAATCTGCATCTTTTTCGTCATACTTTGATTGGTCTTAGATGCAAAGTAATTATTTGGAAATTACAAATTTCGTGAGATATATTTTTGACCAGAAGCTACATTCCAAAATTAATGATAAACCAATGATGAACTTAATATGCCACACAATTATTATTATTGATTTGAGAAATTTTATTATAGTAACTCATTAAAATATCATCAAAAGTTGTAGACACCGATACAGTGGTCCTTATTACCCAACTAACAATTTAACGTCGTTCAAAAGTTTAGTAAACGTTATCTTAATTCCATTGACCGTAATACCTAAGTCGCACTAACGTTATAATAACGTTTACTAAACGCGAAAATGGCCCCAGTTATACGACCAACATTATCGTTTAATGGACATACAAAAGTCGCCAGGTGACTTCGTTACGTCATTCAAAAGTCGTATGAACGTGATGGAATTACCACTTTCGTCGCGCAGAAGTCGCATCATAACTTTACAACGGCTCGTTTGTTGTATTGTCGTCTTACATGTGTTTTTGAATGACTAAAACGTTTTATTTGAGTCAAGGAACAACTCCTGTAAGACATTTCTATTTTTCTTGTTAGTGGCATACGTGTTTGGATTTGATTCGAGATTTGAGTGCAAAAGAAATAATTACAAGGAAATAAAAGGTTTATTTAACTTATATTTTATATCTCGCTAATAACTGTATCTGTCTCTTATGCCGTTTAGTTCGAGTGGGTATTAAAGTTTTATGATAATATACCTATGTGTATTTATTTGAAATTTTCATGCCCCCTCTCAATTTTGTGTTTAAATGATTATTTTTTTATTATTAAAAATATATTTATTTCTAAAAATGTAGGACATGTTGCTTTTGTCACACACTTATCTCTTTACGACGTTGTAAAGACATAAAGTCCTATTAAGGTTATTTCAAGACCATGCAATACGCCATGACAGTAGCTAGCTATTAGGGTTCCTCATAAATTTAAAACCCTTTTCATATTGTTCAAAGTGAAAGTACAGTGCAGATTTCAAATATTTAAACATTTTTTTTACTCTCCTTTTGAAAGTTCCACTACGTGTAAGTCTTCTCCACGAATTTTTACCTTCCATTTTTCGTAGCAAATTTAATCAAACGTTCCGTAAATATGGCGGTCTAGACGTTTTAAAGTCAAAACTTGACTTAAATGCGACTACAAGTTTGATTAAAGTCAGGGCATGACAATAAACAGACATCATCAAATATATATGTTATATTTAAGTATCGAATAAACCACTAAGTCATTTAAGAGTCTCCAATTGACCGCTGTAAAACAGGATAGTGATCGTTATATAAACGTCACTGTGAAAACGTCTATACAACTGCTACATTACATAGGTGTCATATAAAGGTTTTTCAAAGACCTAATTTGGTTAGCTCAATACGCTTAATGGACTATAACGTTAGTACGACTATAGCGTTGTCGTACAAACGTTCTAGCTAAGACTGTAATACAACGTCGTATAGTTTAGTCTTACCAACGTTGCTAAGACCAGCTTATTATGACATATTAGTCGCACGACTAAAAAGTTAAATTAAAGACGTCTAAAGGACCTCGTAGTCATCTCACTATCATTATAAGACTGCTATCCAACTTTATGTCGTATAAGTCAAGACTTATATGACGTTTTTGTTTGTTGGGTATTAATTACAAACTGCGCCTCAAATGTTGACTCGTCAAATCTTGATATCATTTGTACTTTCATGTCGACCATGAGTTTTGATAATAATCTTCCGTTATAACATATCCCATTAGTGATAAATGTAAAACTCATTTGCCCTTGAAACTGCTCAATCATCTTGAATTCTAAGGGATTTAAAACGGTGCGTGTGTGACACAGAATTGAGACGTGTCTTAGTTGGGTTGAAAGAAAAAAATACGGACCTTTTTAGGTATGACCAGAAAAACTTTAAAACATTTAAGATTATTATTTCTGCACTTTTCTGTCGTTACTTTTGTTTTTGTATGGAATGACGAGCGTTTTTTGCGAATGCTGCAAAATGTCATTGCACAACAATATTTTCTCCATATGAAATTACTTGGATATGACTCAAATTGGTATACATGGTAGAAAGTTTTTTCTGGTCTCTGGAAGAAAACTACTTTAAGGAAATATTGACTAAACAATCAATATACAGGATATTTGTTAATACTTCTGAAACCTGAAGCGTTATGTGATTATGCAAAAATATTTTTGCATTTCATATACCATTGAGGCAAAAGCTTTTATAGGGGTTTTTCTTGGACTAACTTTTTTAGTCGTGTAGCTTCTTGTGAATGCCAAACAATTATATTAAGATTTTTTTCCTGAAATACATCGTCGTGATACGAGATGCGCATAGTAGTTTTTGCAGAGACTATGAACAGGCGCAAATCGTCGGTTAACCGATTTTATGCGCATTGCAATGTACTACAATACAAAATGAGCGTTTGATCGCTAATTACTTAATTGTCTAACGTTTAATAACTATCGAGTTGACAGTATGCGCACATTATATTATCTGTTGTTAAGTAATTAAATACACACAATAAAAACAAAATATTCGATAATAAAAAAGATGCGGTAGCCTCTAGGCTACCGCATCTTTTTTATTTTTTCTTTTTTATTTTTATTATGAATGTCTACATTCACAACGTGATTATCAAGATTATTTTTATTCACATCTACACAAAAAAAAAACACTTTAGCACTTTAAAGAAAAAAGTTCAACAAATTTAATTTAATAGAATTTGAAACTAGCCACCACAACTTACAATCTATAACGACTAGCAAAATAAGAAATATGAGTAGCCATCGGGGAAAATATATTGTAATTAAAAAATATTAATTTGACAACAATTATTAAGATTCTTTATTAATCTAGTCATTGACACCAAACTCAGAAATAGCCTAGCAAAGCTACAGTTATATTTATTTATCGTCTTATAAAAAAGTTATAGTTTAAGTGTCAAAAAAATTAATTGATCTTGTTCATTATATAGTGTGTTTTGCTGATGATCTATGAACCAGTTCTCAACCATAATAAATAACAATACGTTTGTATATCAGAGCACATTAAACTGCAGTTTGTTAGTCGATGGTTAAGAGATAACTTGAGGCCATTCATCATATTCATAGACCAATTACTTCACACATCTTGAGTAATTACTATTTTATTTGTTGTTTTATGTTCCAGTACAGTTGGTGGATAACCAACACAATTTAGTCGAATGATATTATGAGATTGATGTAATCTGGTATCTCCACCCTTATCCTAAATTCACTGAAAGGACATTTTTACTGAATATTACATTCATTTTTTATATTTCAAATTTACATGCTTTTTTTTTTTTTGGTGAGTGGGAAATCATCCAATGACTGCTCCCGTCCTGGGTGCGGCGGGAGGGCGTGTCAGACTCTTACTGACTAAAACCCACTCATGTTCCTTCGATTGCCCTTTATGTTCGCCCGGATTGGAGTTCAAATCACCAATGTGACTTCTTCAATTCATATGTACTTTCTAAAGTTTATCTTGGACGCCACAGACATCAGTGAAGGGAAACATCGTGAGTAGTGTGTGTTGTAGTAAATATAAGTCCGAAATTGCCAATCCTACTTGAGCTGGCGTGCTGATCAATGCTTGGGCCTTATTTGTGTGAAGAGCCCTTTGCCTGCAGTGGGACAGTAATAGGCTGATATTATTTAACCTTTCAACGACCAAGCGACAGCCGGCCGTCGCGCTGCTATTGTATTTTTATTGTGTCTCAAAATGGGTTTTATGACATTTTGTACAAGTACAGTTGCTCATGTAAGTAGGCAAAGAGCACACTATCGAGAGGTAAACACCACATACAGAGTACTAAATCGCATCCGTCAGTTGGCTTTGACCTTAAGACCAAGCCTAATGTTAGGGCATAGAATCCATTGTGTAGGAAAACGACAATTGGCAAGTACAACAGTTTCTCAAGCTCACTTTTATCCAATAGTCAATAGAAAGTATCGGTTTCATCTGTATTATTTAAAACCGCGACGTCAAGGCGTGGTCACGTCGCCGCCATTAGGCGTGAATGCTCTGATAACTATACAGGACGTTCGGAAACCATCGGAAGAGTTCGGATTTAGTTCGCCATTATGGTTGTTTACCAAATATTGCGGTTGCTGGTGGATGGTACTGAATTAGGGTGTGTGTTATATTTTTATTGGAGTTTAGTGATGCCAAAATGAGGTAACCCACAAACTCGATAATTGGACTAAATTGGTGTAACTAATCTTTTAAGAACAAAATAAAATTCGAATCATTCAGCAAAAACAATGCAATGTACCATCCCAAACTTATACTTAGCACTAAGCAATTTTAAGTTTGCAAAGTACTTAGAATTAATACAATAATTTTGAAATAAATAATAGAGCTTAACTTGGGATCAGATGACCGTGTGTGAGTTGTCCCAGTATATATATATATATATATAAAAATAAACTTAATGTGTTAATTCTTTTTTCGGTTGAGCAAAATTCATCCTATTTATTCGGATTGTTGAAATACTATCAATAACAGCCGCAATTATGAGGTGCGACTGTAATTAATTAATTCTATCCTAACAACTATCAGTACATATAAATTTGCATCTTATGCTAATACAAATTTTCGATGAAAAATCTAAAATATGTAGAACTAAATACTTATCGTTGACCTACTATTCTTAAGCGGTGCATATCACGAAACTTATTTGCCTAATATAATAGTTAAATAAATTACGTTAATTATCTACAAAGCCACATTCCAATGCCGCTTGCAAGTTCTTGTATAATATACATACCAGCTGTCCCCCGTGGTTTCTCCCGCGTTATATCAGATTTTTGGTTACTAAAAAAAGAAGATAAAAAGTATTCTATGTCCGTCCCCTGGTACTAAGCTACCTCCCCACCAATTTTCAGCCAAATCGGTTCTGTCGTTCTTGAGTTATAAAATGTGTAACTAACACGACTTTCTTATATATATATATTATTTTATGTTATATTATATACTTATGATATAGTGACTGACTGACTGGGTAATTATAAAATTAAAAAAAAAAATTAAAAATTCAAAGCATTTATTTCACTTAGACCATTTACAGGTACTTATGAATTGTCAAAGAGTCGGTCGGTCAGTCAGAAAAGAAAAGTGACGCTAATTGCCTGTTCCAAAACGTAGATCTCTATGGAGAAGAACAGGCAAGAAACTCCGCGGTATATTATCAACGCACAGCCCAATCCTTTCTTGTTCTAGATAGATACTTGAAACCTGGAGGGTTTGTTCTTTGTGAAGGGTAGGCATCCACAAAAAGGGTAAAATATTGAATGGAAGTTCGACAACTACAGGCAAAGCCGCTTGCTAACACTAGTCTTTCCATAAATTCGCAAGAGGTATTATGTTTTTGACATTTAACAGAAATCGCCCAAATATCGACTGCAAGTCATAATTAAACCAATTCCCACTAATTACAATATTCAAACGAATGAGCTAACACATATTTTTAACGTAACAAAATGTTGTTGCTTGTTAATTATCGCTTACACTGTAGTGCTGAAATAGCTGAAAAAGCGTTGCAAACACTATTGCACTGCACATAAATCTATTTTTTTTTCTGCGCCCGCGCCGCTGTGACGAAAGCCAATCAAATCGATTAATCATCTAAGCGACGTGCACTACATTTTCCACTACATGCAATCATTATGTTATTTGCATTGCTATCATCACGCTATCTGTGTAAAATACTGAATTGAGCTGGTAAATATCTAGTGGAGTGTCGTATGCTTCGACAAAATCGCAAAATTACCGACTAGTTGTGCGACTTAGGTCGCGGTTTCAAAGAAAGAAGTTTGCGCGACTTCGTCTGCGTGGATTAATAGTTTCCGTTCCCGAGGGATTTCCGGGATGAAAACTATCCTATGTCCTTTCTCGGGTCCCATACTATATCTGTACCCAATTTCATTCAAATCGGTTCCGAGGTTTGGGCGTGAAGAAGAGACCGACAGACAGTCAGAGCTTCTTTCGCATTTATAATATTAGTGCGGAAATACGGATCAGTATACTGGGGAGTATTGGAATTACGGAGAATAGCAATTTTGAAAAAAGTTTAGCATCTAGCCGACAACATTTACAATTCTCTATTTAAGCAAATTTGTTAAAAAAGAAACATCTCATCCGAGTATTTGTATATAATACATCCCAGTTTACGGCACCCTACTATGAAAATGTCGAATTTCAAGCTCATTTTATCTTTGGCTATCTCTTAGTTATATCTATTCTACATAGAATAAACCCAAAGATAAAATAAGCCTAATGTTAGGGCATGGAATCCGTTGTGAAGGAAAACGGCAGTTGGCAATTACAACAAGAAATTGCAGTTGATTTTTTAAATTATTTAATTATTATTTTATTATTTTGTCCTTTTTTAAAAATAATATTCCTTCTATAACTGAGACGAATTCGTTAAGTAGTTTAGGCTGTAGAGAGTGCCACAGAATGAGACATACATACATACGCTGGAAAAATAAAACCCTCCTTTCGCAGTCGGGTAAAAATATTTAATGCACAGTTTCGACATCGTTACTATTTTATTATATTATATGTGTGTAGAAAACACAAACAAAACACTTAAAGGGAAATAAATCTAACATGTCATAGAAATTGTTTTCATCGTAATGTTAAATACTTTTCAGTTTCATTTGTCGATACTTAAATTTACGACACATTAAAATTTAATATATATATGTTTTTAATTGATAGCATTGAATAAACCACTTGTCGTTATAAATTACAAACGCGCAAAGTGAAAATAGCACTTATAAAAAGAGTTATAAGGTTTTTTATTGCAAGAAGCTCGGATCAATTATATTACTCTTCAATCAATCATAATGGTTGACTATAATGTGAACATGCACCTTAATGCGCCGTTATCAATCATTTCATCAACCAGACTGTTTCCTGTTTGTTATTGTTTATAACTATTATTATTTCAATTTATGTAAAATATCTTTTTTGTTGACGTTTGACTTCCTAGTACAAAAGACATCAACGCGTTGTGTTACCATAATGTAATTTATTTTGTAGTACTTGTAAATGGTCTAATTATTATTGAATAAAACTATTCGAGCTTTGGCTAGCGACTCACTATAGCTTCGCACGAGTGTTAAGAACCTTTAGAAAACTTTTATATAAAGCTAAACTTTCATCAACAATATCTTTGCCTATTAGTATAAACGGCATGAAAATCCGTTTGGTTTTTTTTAGTTAATCGTGAACAAACAGACAACGAAACCAGCTATGGTGTAAAGATAAGGTGTTCACATTACTATGTGTCAGTATGTCTAGTATATGTCATACCTCGTTTAAAAATACAAGAACTAATCAAAACATGAATCACATTTAAGTAAGATCCTAAAAATAACTTTTTAAATTACTATAAAAGCATATCTAATGTGATTGGCGTATGACGGACTGTCTGTCAGAAAACTCAAAAAAAATTGCAAACTGTTTGTAACATAGTGACCGTATTAATTTCCTTGTAGCGGTATTGTGAATATAAAGAAACTGAAAAGCTAATATCATGCTGGTCACTGCGGAAACTGCGAGACACTCTCTATAATGCTAAGGCCGTGAGTGTACGCATGACTCTTTGACTCAACAGCTATTTCTCTACGGGCCTGTTGGTCTAGTAGTTAGTGACCCTGACTGCTAAGCCGGAGGTCGTGGGTTCCATTCCCATCCAGGACAACTTTGTGTGATAAGCATGATTGTTTGTTCTGTATCTGGGTGTAGTTTATCTATAATACGTATGTGTTTATAAATTGTATATGTATGTTTATCAGTTGTCTGGTTATCGTAGTACAAACTCTGCTTAGTTTGAGATAAGACATCCGTCTGTAAGTTGTAGATTTTTATTTATTTTTATTCATCTAAGAAAAGTATAAACACGTGTGCATAACAAATTATACTTAAAATCTCATGTACAGAAGCTGTGGTCAAACCTTAATATTTATAAGATACTAGCTTTCGCCCGCGGCTTTGCCCGTTTGTATGTCATTATTTCACGATCTTAATCCCTTAAGAACGTATCGTTTAGGAAACGAATTTCCAAAAATATTTTCTTAATAGCTACTTAATTTTTATATATTCAGCACACCCTCCAAGTTGCCTGTCTCAAGGACTAGTGGTATCAGTCAGTCAGTTTACCAGAATAATATTATGAGATATTATCAGAGATAAAAATACAGGTTTTTGGTTTGTACAATTATATCTTTTTATATTTGTAGAATAAAGCCACAGAAAACAACTAGTATAAAGGTACAACATCGAAAAAACAAAATCTCTAAAAACTAAAGAATGTTTTTGAGCCACACTCATGCATAAAATCTTACATGAATTTTCATAACAGTATAGGCTATCACGCTATTATCCAAGAAGTAAATAAATAAAACTAGCTTTTGCCCGCGGCTTCGCTCGCGTTATAAAGAGACAAATAGTAGCCTATGTTACTCTCCATCCCTTCAACTATCTCTACTTAAAAAATCACGTCAATTTGTCGCTCCGTTTTGCCGTGAAAGAAAGACAAACATACAGACAGACACACTTTCCCATTCATAATATTAGTATGGATATTCCCCGACAGCAAAACAGTGTTTCTTCAAAACAAACAGTCACACGTAACTCCTAACTTACGCGTAAATTAATAAATTACAGGCAGACTTACATAATCAAATCCATAAATCGGTAATGTATCAATGCGACTGATCCGTTTATGCAAATTAGCTGTGTTGCGCAGACATTCTATGTAATTATGATTTAGCAGATTCACAACTTTTACTCATCCTAGTTCCTAGTATTCTAATCGTAGGTATGTGAATGAGGTTGTTCGCGGAAGTACCGCACGCATTTCTGCCACAAAGATCTGCCACGAAGTTGTGTCGGTCTGCGGAACTTTGGTATACTTACCTATAGGCGGCGCGCGATAAACGCTTAGCGGTAATCAGGTGCACGAGATATATTACTTAAGTATCATATAGGAATTATTTAAACCTTCGAACTTTGATTCGAAGTCACAATAGAAAGACAATAGCAGCTTGACAGCCGGCTGGCGCTTAATCGTGGAGAGGTAAAAGACCTTAAATGTTATTATTTGGAGCGACAATTGCACTTACATATATGTAAAATGTCTTAGTGGTTTTTGGTTGCTTTTTATTAATAATTCTGTATTTTTTTATAAAAGAGAAATAAAAACATCTTGACATTGTCATTTAGTAATTTAAAAAAATACTACACATCAATATTTGATAGTCGTTTCAGTTTGTCAAAAGCCTTACCAAGGACTTTCGTTTTACATTAACTGGGTGTGTTATGGAGGTTAGATAGACAGTTGCGAAGTCAAATAATGCTATTGAATAGCTGTTAATAATACCAGCCTATAACTGTCCCACTGCAGGGCAAAGGCCTCTTCTCATACAGAGAAGGCACGAGCATTGATCACCACGCTTGCTCAAGACGGGTTGGCGATTTCAGACTTATAATCTCTACAAGTCCAGGTTTCCTCACGATGTTTTCCTTTACCGATGTCTGCGATGTCTAAGATAATCTTAAGAAAGTACATATGAATTGAAAAAGTCACATTGGTACTTGCCCGGATGCGAACCCACAACCACTTGCACAATAAATAGCTGTTAAATTACCGAAATGTAGTTAAGAAAAGGCTTGACTAATAACGTTCTATCCATTCAGACCAATTTCATTTTGTATGAGTTCCATATTGGACGACAATAGTACATTCACATTGAAAACATTTTATTACATTCTGCAATAGTCCTCGTCCTTTCTATTAAAGTGAAAATAACATATCGTATAAAATGTATAGACACACCATAAATCAGTCAGCGCCAGGGGTTAAATACATGCCATAATTGACTAGTTATTAATGTCCATCAAACTAAGTTTAATTTAATGTCCATCAAGTTAAGTGTGTAACTGTTTGTTTTCCCAAATGAATAAATAAATAAATAAATAAGTAGTCAAAGAGTTTCTTATACTTGCAAGCAACTGCAAACAACAAGTAGGTACTATTCTATTTTATATTATTCATTTTTTAGTATTAGTTTTAATAGCGGCAACAAAAATACATCATCTATGAAAGTCTTGCAAGATGGACCGATCATCTCATCAAGGTCTCGTTGCATGTGGAGATTTTTAGTTGAGGCCTTCGTCCAGCATCTTTCGGCTGTTGGTGATGATGATGATGAAAATTTTAACAGTCTAGCTACGGTTCTAGTCACTGTTCATGAGAAACCAGGCTGTGCCTGATTTACGGACAAATGGATAGACAAACGGACAGCGGACCCTTAGTAATTGTGTCGCGTTTTACCCTCTGGGTACGAAATCCTAAAGGTTGCAATGATGAGCTCTCGACTTTTCATCGTATCCTTTACATTCCGTACATGGTTCATTTGGTTTTTATATCCGGATTTGACTTTAAATTATCAAATTTTAAACCTAATCTCAATCTAATAGGTATTACATTTACTTAAGCATTTCCGTAGTTCAACAGGTCATCCGTTACATCATGTCTGAGTTACATAGCTGACATGACATTATACATAGTTGCAACTGTAATGACCATTTGTATTAACTGCACAATATATAGCGGGGATAAGGGGCCATCTATAAATGATGTCACACGAGTCTCTTGATTTTTTACATATCTGTCTTTGTCACAAGTAGTCACATATATTGGACTCCCCATTTCTAGTGTTATATTATCATGCATTTTGGAATTTTAGAAATAGACTGACACGACGTGAATTAATCATAATATAAAAAACAGTCATGTTTATGTTTACGTTTAGATTTTTTTGTTACGTCACAAATCTTAGCACATCACAGTTCACGGCGACTCAATTTAGTTTAAAAGAATTATAAGGTGTAAATGGTTTCAAAATCCTCCTTGAATCGTTTTCGACTGTCTCACTACGTCAAAGCCCTCCCGCCCCCCCTTTCTTTGCCATAATGTATGGTATGGCCCCTGAACAGAAAATGTTCTTGTTACGCGTGACACTTGTGTCGTGTTCCGTTTATAACAGTTAGAACTAAGTGGTCATTTGTACAACGATATTAGCACATTGGATATGACAGGCTCAGATATTATGCCTAAGATAAAACGTAATAATTATTCACTTACTGCCTATCACGATAATCTGAGCTAATAGTGTCGTAAAAGATATAACGGATAATGTCAGGAGGACGCACTATAGAGGCTGTCTCTTCCTGTTAGAAATAATAATGTATGTACTATCAACACACTGACACACAAACAGTCTCGCTCTCGACCCCAATAAAAGCGAAAAATAAAAGAAGATAAAATAATAATAAACAAAGCAATTAAAACTAGTTACTTTTACCAATAAAAAAAACTATGCGGGGCACAATGCTGCGATATTTTAATAAATAAGTAGTGCAGCAAAAAAAGTTTTTGAAAAAATGCTTTCTGAACCCTAAAAGAGAATAATAACTTAATTTCAGAAGTAAGTCAGTGTCAGTGGTTCCTATTATAACTTCTTCTCTTTATCAATATTTCCCTTGTCTCACCAATCACGGTGTATAGCAAAGTTTGAATGTTTATTAAATAAATGTATGGTAAGCGATATTGTTGTGCTATTAACTATAAGATTTGATAATTGGACCCGAGTCTAGTGAATTTTTATATGTAATAAATAAAGCTGTAACATTGTAAAAAGTTTAGATTCGAAATGCGATGTCACTTTTGCTAAAAACGGCAGATTTAATCTCAACTTGTCATAAACCGTTTGGACGCAATTTTTATAATCATCCGGTACAAGTAACTGAAGCGATTTAACAGGAAACCTAAATCTTTAACTTAGAAACGAAGAAATCTTTGCAAAAAGATAATATCAGCCTCATTAAAAGATATTTACGTACGCAATAATTAACGATATCCTGCCTCTAAATATTCAAAAGGTCTAATCATATAGTACTTAATTACGTTAAAATTGTACAAAATTAAATTGCGTTAGAATTGCACTTGTGTAAATATTCATAAATGCCTGCGTTACGTAGAGATTTTACGCCAATCAGACACACCCATTATCAAAGGTATCGACATTTCTCTTGCGCAATTTTCCCAAGCAATCATCTTTGGAAGTAATCTTTTTGATTGAATTCTTGAGGCGACGGAAAAAAGTCTTCGAAAAAGTATTGCGTGCACTGTCGTCTTGTTGCTCTATATAAACGTTTATCGCGTAAAAAGATGAGTGCTTTTTTAGCCTGGAATAGATTTTTATTCCGAAAGGAATGTCTTGTTTATAAACTAATATAGTTCTTCCACTTTAGATGTGTATACAAAAAAAAATTAAGGACTCAAACATTTTGCTTTTTTTGTGGGTTGGAAATCATTAAATGACTCCTCCCGGTCTGGGCGGAAGAGGATTGATAGATAATTAAAAAATAAGTTTACACAAGTCATCGAAATGCCGTACGGCTGACAGGCTGATGTTGCCAAAAACTACCTATAGCAATGGACGACTAAATTAATAGTAAATGACGTTTCAGAGTGCTTTAAAATGGTAGATACAATGAAACTAAAACGATTTGTCTTTGCTCCAAGAAGATGGCACAAATTCCTATACACAAAATGTACTGGTTGTTTTTATAAGGATAACTTACACATATTGGACAATTGTGTAAATCTGAAATTGCACAAGTTTGTATTAATTACATTAATCAACCGAAGGAACTGCTCATGGTCAAATTACGTCAAAAGCCCAGTATGGTAACCACACTACTCTTCGCGTGCGCAAGAAAGTAATATTTCCCTTAGGAATGCAATCTTACCTTATCTTATTTACAAGATGATCTGATAATATCAGATTTCATTAATAGGCTGTCAAATATTTATTGTCGAACAAAGAGAAATGTTTATTTAACATAAATAATACATATAAATTCAGAAATGGAGCCAGATGTTTCGAGATAACGTATGGATACATTTATTAAAATAATTAAATAGTGTTTACGGTGCGTACCAGACACATGATATTAAGTTTCAATGTTTAATCAACATAGCATTAATGAGAATGACTATTACAAAAGCCATATCTTAAATCTTTTGAACTTTATTTTAATTTCTTCTTAACCTGTCTGTTACCGTATTACAGCTCAATTAAAAGTTATTGTTTCGCGGGTCAGTAATAGCACGACGACGGTGCTTGACAGACAGACACAGAAGCGTTATTATCGACTTGTAGTTAAATACAAAGAACTGCTATGCCGCGTTAATGTTCTTGTAGCAGAATCTTAATGCTTGTTGATAGAGGTCAGGGTAGCTTGACCTAATACGCAATGCGTGCCTGAAGGATTACTACCAAAAAGCCAGCCTCTTTATCTACACTAATATAATAAAGCTGAACAGTTTGTTTGTTTGTGTGTTTGGTTGGTTGGTTGAACGCGCGAATTTCAGGAACTTCTGGTCCAATTTAAAAAATCTATTTTTGTGTTAGGCAGGCCATTTATCCGGGAAAGTCATAGGCTATATAACATCATGCTGTGGCTTACAAGGGTGAATTAGTAATGAATATCGCGGGGACAACTAGTATAGATATAATGATTGTCATGACATTGCTCTAGTCTAAATCTTTACCCAGGAATCAAGTAGTAGAAAGAAGTCGGTTAACAACAACAAATAAACATGGCCTATGATTTGTAGAACTCAACTAACTGTTTACAGAGCTAGGAAGTCATTGTATCAAATTCGAGTACCGTGTTTATTAACATCTAGTCAGGCTGACACTGTTGTTTACCTTTACGGTTAAACCATTTACCGTACATAATTAGAGCACGTTTTCCGCTAAACCTGAAGCTAAACATGTTTGAAGAAAAAACTCTCTATATTGAAAAATAATAAGTTCCGCCGTATTTACCAATGGGTGCAGTGTGTTCATACATCGCACGTGTCTGGTACAGTTTTGCTGTTTTTTTTTTGCTGTATTTAGAAAACCATGTCGTGATGGCCTAGTGGTTACGGCAGCCGCCTCTCATGCAAGTGGTTGTGGGTTCGAATCCGGGCAAGTACCAATGTGACTTTTTCAACTCATATGTACTTTCTAAAGATTATCTTAGACATCGCAGACATCGGTGAAGGAAAACATCGTGAGGAAACCTGGACTTGTAGTGAATATAAGTCTGAAATTGCCAACCCGTCTTGAGCAAGCGTGGTGATCAATGCTCGTGCCTTCTCTGTATGAGAAGAGGCCTTTGCTCTGCAGTGGGACAGTTATAGGCTGGTATTATTATTTAGAAAACCAACAGCGATACTTATAAACTACAAGCTATTCCCCGCGAGTTCATCCGCATCTTTGGTTTTTATTCCGCTTCCGTAGGTCGTAGCGTGTATGTTGTATATTATAGCCTTTCTCGATAAATGGGCTATCAAACATACAAAGAATTCTTGAAATCGGTCCGATAGTTTCTGAGATTAGCACGTTCAACCAAACAAACAAAAAACTCTTCAGCTATGGGTATAGATTACAGAAAATATTAAATGTTTTGTAGGGCTGACAATAGGTTTCCCTATACGATAGGTTTATAGGTTATGTAGATACTGATAATTTGAAGACTAAGTTAGACAATACTACAGTTAACATAACACTTTAAGATAAAAGTGTAAATTAAAAAAAAACCCGCCCCTGAAATTATTTAGATCGCGACTGCATCTAACAAGAGTTGGTAACTCCGAAACGGCTGAATCGATTTTAGTGAAACATGTCTAAGAACCATCGCCAGATAACCTACTTTCTAATAACCAAATCCGCATCTAAATCAGGTCACGCGTTTAAAAGCTACAGTCCCACAGACATAAGGACACGCATAGCGGTCAAACTTATGACACCCCTCTTTTTGCATCGGGGGTTCAAAACCGCTTATGGCTACAAACTCAAAACGCAAATCCAAGTTGGTATTCAGCCATGCGATTGGCTGTGTACTATCGTGTTTACCGTGCGCACACGCACATCGGATGCTGTTCTGTTCCACGCGGCGCACGAGTTAATGGCGTTAAAGGCGCGGGCCCACCGCGCTGTTCGAGCAAACCACGCATGTACCAATGACGTCAATTTAAGCGTAGCCTCTCTGTGGGTTGCAGTGGAAACAACCTCATAAATTTTCTTAAAAAGCGAAGCTTGTTACACGTGCGTAGTCTCTCCGAGCGCCGCTGTGGGCCCGCGCCTTAATGTAGACGCTCATTACAGTCAGGCATCTCAGGCATTTTCACCTGATCAACACATTCAGCGAATCCTATGAATTCTTTTCACTCTTTAATGTGATGTTTTTATGATATCATCTTTACTAGGAACGAGTAGTGAGTGTTTTGTTTCTATGTTTGGGTTCAATTTTATCTATTTTAAGACTGTTGATTTTTCCCAAGAAATGAACAGTAGTTTGAAACCAGATAAGGTCAAAGAACAAATCCAGTTTTGATGTATTAATATGATGTTTAACAATACTTTCTAAGTTTATCTTAGAGGCCTGAAATTCAAGGACATCGCTAGAGCTATGGTTGGCTGGCTAATTAATTCTCATACGGTATTATCGATACTATAATACTTATTAAAAAAATTAAAAGCGCTCTTTTCTCCTCTACTTAATTACTGTTTAGCAGTGCCCGACAGGGTCCACCAGTACACCACCTGATTAGATTATGGAACGCAATAAATAGTATGATTTATGACTATGACTTGTCTCTTCATTATTAAAATTGCCATAAGGATAGAGGAAGACTTGCACTTTAAGCGCCTTACTAATAAACGCTGCATAAAAGGTTACACAGGCTTTATTCATTGCATCACTTTACACAGTGATTATTAGTAAGGGCATAAGTGTAAAACTTCATGTGCTTTCTCTCCCTCCTTAACATAAAATAAAAACATTAAAAGAAAACCTGAACTTACACTTAAAATTAACCTTAATCGCCAATCCGCCTTGAGCAAACGTGGTGACCAATACTTAACATTTTCTAAGTATGAGAAGAAGCCTCAGCCGTGAAGTGAGACTTCAACTTCAACTCTTTAATAATGGCATTTGCGGAAAACACACCACAATTCTGCCACGACCATGTTTATTTTACAATCACAAACGAAGAAAGATATATAACAAAAATATATGCATTATGAGTGCGATGGTCTCCTCCTTGTGAAGAGACCTGGTCCGTCAGCGCCTAGTCAGTGAATTAGTAGGGTGTACCACGTGCAGGTGAGGTTGGCTTTGACCCTGGAGGTGATGGTAGGGCCACTTCCACCCCGTAAAGTGAGACATTAATATGCTGGTATTATTTTAATGGACAACCAAATTCACTTCATCAAATGAAAGGTACAAGTTCACACGCATACTAAACCCATAAAAAAATTGCCAACACTCGATTATCGATGATCAATCAATTTCCGCTATACAAAACTTTCTTTATGTAAATTATCGAAAAATATGGAATATCAAACAGTTTATATTGCCTGTAGGCTGTAAGTCATTTATCATTGTGTTCTACAATGTTCGTAAGTCATGTTGGTATTACCTTCGCTACACTTAAAAAAATGCCTACACTTATTTTTATGAAATTGTAGCGTCAGCTTGCAAACTGCACAAGTAGGGGTGTATTAAATAAATAAATATCCTAGGACATCTTACACACGGCCACCTGATACCAAGCTAAGCCTGAGCTTGTGTTATGGTAATCAGACAACAGCTGATATACATACTTATATAATTTTTAAATACATACATATTATAGATAAATAACACGTATTTACAAATGTTAATAAGATTTTTTTGTTATTTTATTTATTTATTTGTATGAGTAAATTAAATTAAAGCGTCCTGAAATCTTTGAATGCATAGTTATAAACGTATAAACGGTACATTGTAACTAATGATATATGACAAGTTATTTCTATATTCCAGGAGCCACCAGAATGGATTTTTTTTTTGCAATTCTTTTTTTATACGTTAATAACTAACGCATAAAAAAACTCATCCTAGTAGCTTCCCAACTAAACAAACAAGCAGACCGACAAAAGGGTGGATGGATGTCATTCAGAGTCAAAGTTAACTAGAAAGTACGAAAAAAAACTATATGGCTAACTTATGTGAGTAATTAGTTATATAGGTTTATTATTATTTAATAGTAAACCGTAAGGAAACAGCTGATTAAAATATAACACTAATCCCTTATTAATAATGTTCTGCTGACTCTACCAAAAAGTGTAAACGCCATTGTTTGAATATTCTTATCATACGCACATACCTTAGAAATTCATTTGCAATCACTTACGCAGTGAGCAATTAATCATAACATATACCACGTCAAATGTACCGAGCTTTTTGCGAATCGTTTCTCTAAATATATTAATCATAGCACATATAGATAAAAGATACTGCACAGTCTAGCTGAGTCAACGATGTTTCACTTTGTCTTAATAGTTTATTACTTAACTAGCCGTGCCCGCTGCTTCGTTCCCATATATCTATGGTTGTGCCAAATCTAATGAAGAGTTAATAATTTTCAAATTAACCAATATTGTAGATGAAATGCTAGTTTTTATAACCTTAACCCGTCTATCACCATAATTATGCTACACATCATTTTTTTTTGGGAGTGGGAAATCATCAAATAACTTCTCCCGTTCTGGGCGGCGCGGGAAGGCGTGTCAGACTTTTACTGACTATAACCCACTCATGTTCCTTCGGTTGCCCTTTATGTTCCGGGGGCACGGTAACTATTATAAACATTTCGCAACCCCGGATACTACTCATCATCATCTAGCCTTTTCCCAACTATGTTGCGGTCGGCTTCCGGCCTATCCGAATTCAGTTCGATACCAGTGTTTTAGGTGAAGCGACAGCCTATCAGACCAGGACTGGAATCTGGGCGAAACCGTACCTCTTTGTTTGACTGGTCAGACTTTCTGGCTTCTTACTGCCTGTAACGAAGTTCTATGAATGACCAGAACATATTTCTGAGTTTTAACATCTGGGCAGGCTTTCGGCCGAATATTTAAACGTCACTGAATATTAAGACGCTATAAATCTATTCCCGTCTTTGTCACCCAAAAGGGATAAATTAAGGAAAGCAACAGATTTGACGGCGTCTTAAAATTTAGTGACATTTGAAATTCGGGTATTAGACACTTAAAATACTGAACTGCACGTCTATGCAAGTCCCACATTCCTGTATACAGTTAATTACAACGATAATAAAAAATCATTTACTTCTAAAAATATTCCGGATTATTAGCACGCACATTAAAAGGCTATAAACACATAAAGTTGTAGCTAAAGCTCTATTTGAAACCATGATTTGCATAATTTTGTGGGTCAGAAGCAGATACAATGTATGATAAAACTGTTAACCGATTTCTCGTCACACATTGGTGGACCAGGTAGGCTTGTAGCTGGTGGCATTGCTTAGAAAAAAACATAGTATTTTTCATATCATTAAATGGCAAAAATACTGCTTTAGGCGAAGGTGGCAACACTAAAGGCCTTGCAGATTCGAAACACCAGCACCCATAGATTTCAAACCGAAATACTGCAAGGATGCTTCTTGGTAAAAATAGATAAGGAGGTAGTATTTACCCGGACGATATCCATCATAGTAAAAATGATTAATTCTATCATCAATTTGTAATTTCATCATCATACCTTCACTGTAACCTTTCGATGACCAAGCGACAGCCGGCTGTCGGGCTGCTATTGTGACTCGAATCACATGTGTTCGAACGTTTAAAATAGCCATTTTTCTTCAGTGGGGCAATTATAAGCTGGTATTGTTTATCCAGATTTTTTTTTAAATCCATCCCTTTTGCATTTATACATACCTATATTACTTACTTGAAGAGAGAACTTTGCATCAGTTTTGTATTGGGCGAATTTGAGAGGATAGGATAAAATAAGTCAAAGTTTATACTATGGAGAATGAGAACAGAAAACTAAAAAAAAGTAATAAATTCAATAAATGTCAGACATAAGTAAGTATTAAACTGTCTAAGATTAAGCACAAATTCTACCCCCCTTCGTAGAATGACCAATAAAAATTGTAGTTTATAAACTGCTGGACACATAAAAGTAACAAAACTAATTTGATTGCCAGAAATAGTATCATTTGCATAATTGATTGTTATTTCTTCATCCTTAAAACTCATATTATCATGAACGAATGTAAAAAATACGAAATAGCTTAATTGTTAAACATATTTTGTGAATTGTGAAATACCGGTTTGATATGAATTTTGAATTCATTTTAATGTATCCTATAGTAACTTTTTTTAACTTTCTAATTCGATCATCCGGGGTATCCGGACGGATAGCCAATAGAATTAGGCAAAATCTGTGAAAGTTTTTTTTAAATGAAGGTTAATTAAACCTTAGGGAATCTTAGTTAATTACCGATTTAATTATGAAATGAAAATTGCTTTGAGGTGAAGCTTAGTTCATTACCGATTTAATTATGAAATGAAAATTGCATTAAGTCGAAGCAAGTGAATGGTTATCATAGACATGGCTTTGACTACGGTGAAAAATAACTTGCAAATAAATGTGACACTTATGATTAAAGCAAAAGAAAATGTTTTTAGTTGGCGGTTTTTTTTCCTCTAGTTCTACGGTACTTAGAATAGTGGTTTTTATTCCTACTACATCTATGGTATTAGGTGTAACAAAATAGTATTTCTCTATTCGCATTTGTTCAACTGAACAGTTCTAGAACATACACTTGAGACAGCTGCCCGCTCCACCCCCTTAGAGCTCAGAGCCAAGAGCTTGTGGAACTTTTACACATCGGACTTTGTACAGTCTTTATTACATTTGCCTTAGGGGCAGAGGAAGATTCGCAATGCAAGTGTCAAACTTCATGTGCTTCTCTCTGCACCTATTATACTTTTTCACATTCTCCATGTATCAAGTTGGCTTAATCGACCACATTTCCATTTTTATTTTCAAGCCGTGACAATAATTAGATCTTCCTCATTTACGAACAAGGAAATCGTGAATTCGTGAGTGATCACTGATCATGCTCGAATTGCATACCAATATGTGATAGTCCGAAATCTTGTTAACTGTGTATGCGTACCTAGCTACTTGATGCAATTTGTAGGACGATGTGCGTTGTCACGATTTCGTGATCGTAAATTAGGTGTAACTAGATATTGCAATAGGTAGGTGCTTTGATTACACATTTTGGAAAGGGAATAAGTATCTAAGTCTAGAAAGTATCTCGATGTCCTATAGGAAGGTACTAGGTGTCATATATTATAAACACATAAGTCCTTTACTCGTATGCAATGACTAGATACAATATAAAGTAAATGGAAAGGTGAAATACGTTAAGCAGTAACCAGGCTTTGAAGGTGGTACCAAATTCTTTCTGTAAGACCGCAAATGGAGCCACATTTTTGTCTAAATATTATTTACTCCTTTTACTTAGCCACTAAGTTGTAAGACCTTCCTTTTACTAAGATCCTGTCCCTCACGGACAAGGGACAAACTTTGCCTACAAAGTTCAAAGTCCATCAGTTTTATTTTCTATTCCCAAGATGCAGTTGTCCTTCTTATTCTATTGTGGGGAAAGTTATGTCTGGTATTTACCGTATAAACCTCACGTTTCCTTTCCTTTAGATGTATGATCGCGCCCATGACTATTGATCCGCAAAAGCTAGACGCTTTATAGTTGGTTATGGTTACCTCAGCTGTAAATGTTTTTTTTTTCTGATCTTTAGGTTACCTACCTATTATCCAATAAATCCTATTGTCGGTCTATGCTTAACGCGCGATCAAGTTTTTTCTAAAAGTAATCTATTATTTTCAAGTCAAGTCACCATCCTGTAAGTATATATTTAAACCTACATTAATATTTCGAATATCAAGATACCCAAATAGCAAGCTAACTACTAAACACCAACTAGAGCATAACAAGAGTAAAAACATAACATGACAATGTTCATAACTGAAAGACATAACATCGTCGTACTTCCTATAACGTTGACGTTGTAAACACAACGTTTGTCTTGTTTGCAGCGATTCAATTTACGATTGATAGATTGATACTGAGTTGGTACTTACCCAAGGCAACTTTAAGGGGTAAGAGTCCCATAGTACACAGTTTTATCCCCAAAGCCGAGCTTTTGAAGATTCCCCCCATCCGAAATCAAAACTTACATAGGGACTTACCAATATAACATTTAGTGAAGTCCGCAAACATTAGACAGCCAGTTCCTTTTCACAACAGACAAATCTATTTCTGTTTTTCACCAACACCAAATCACAATCAAAAATCTCTTTATATTACAAAATCTACATCATTTCCTCTATTTCCATTTCAAGAAAGAAAACTAAAGTCCATCATAGGAAATTTTCAATCACTCGATTCGTATCGAAAAAGTCAAAACATATCGTTTTGTAATACAGAAAGATCGCAAGACCCGTCGGTTTGCGCGTAACTACTGTAATTGCGTGAAATTCGCGACGTGCGCAACCCACGCTGTGTCGGCGCCGTGTGAAGCACTTGCTCGTCGCAAGCGCACATTACCTAGTACAATAAGCATTGCGTGATTACATTATATACAGATCATGGTATTTTATGAAAGTTCATAACAAAATCTATACTAATATTATAAAGGGAAAGATTTGTATTTTTGTATGTAACGAATATACTCAAAAACTACCGGACCGATTTCATATCTTTTCTCATTAGCAAGCTACATTATCCCTGAGTAACGTCATATGCTATATACTTAATATCACGCTATGTCTCACGGGAGCGAAGCAGTAACCAAAAACCTAACGTAACGTGGGTGAAACCGCGAGCGAGGAACCAGTTATTATCAAATGGTAGTCTATGCCTAATTGTTTGATTTGTTTACGCCAATTTTTGGGTAAGCGTAGCCGTGGCTGCAGTTACGATTAGTTAAGATTTAAGTTTGGAATCACACGCAATGTTAATTGATTTTGACAATTAATAGCAATAACCGACACTAAAATGGTCTAAATTGGGCACTCTTTTAAATACTATTAGGTAATAACGCGTTTTTTATTCAACTAGCTGTGACCGTAGCTTCACCAAATATTGAATTAATTTGAATTATTCAATTTATAGCATTAAATTGTTGATCCCCTAAAGCTAGGTAGGCATTTGCGTGATCCTTCAACATAACATTACTGCAAAAGTTTATAATGTGTAGATTCTAAAATCTTTTCTAATACTACCTAGTTAAATATACTTAATATGGGAACATCATTATGAAGTTTAAGAGATATTTTGCTTTTTTGCTTGTTTTGTAAGTGCGCTCTTGTGTTGTAAGGCAATAAATTGCTTAGATTGTTTACATTATGATAACTACCTAAACAAATGGAGTATAATAAAAACAAATATAATACCTCGTCTACAAATAAATAGTCACGCATACAATCAAAAGGATTTGGTAGACGTTTCTATTAACAACTTACTCCTATATTTACGAACAGCGGTAATGATTCAATGGTAATTGTACTCATTATTATATAGAAACGTAAACACAAAGATGATATAACAAATGAAATTGTTTACGTCTGATTTCTTATTTGTTATGTTATAATATACTAGCTTTTGCCCACGGCTTCACTCGCGTTAGAAAGAGACAAAAGTAGCCTATGTTACTCTCCATCCCTTCAACTATGTCCACTTAAAAAATCACGTCAATTCGTCGCTCCGTTTTGCCGTGAAAGAAAGACAAACATACAGACAGACAGACAGATAGACACACTTTCCCATTTATAATATTAAGTATGGATGTAGCATTAAAAGGCTACGCGAAGAAATTTTTTTACGATGTTATGATAAAGATTTATTCCGGCGCCTTGCATAAAGTGGTTGCCGTACTTTCCCATGCTACGCGACTACGCTACGCGGCAACGCTACGCGGCAACGCTACGCGGCAACGCTACGCGGCAACGCTATGCGGCAACGCTACGCGACTACGGTAAGCGGCTACACTACGCGGCTACGCTATCCGTCTGCGTAGACGGTTATAGACTATAGACGCGTGGCTATGCTACGCATTACGCTAGCAGTATGCCACTTTTTTTTATTTTAACTGAGATACAAAGTATTTATTACTTCGAAAATTTGGAATACAGGTTGCATCGATTCTGGAACTGATTGTCAAATAATAATAATAATAATATAATAATAATAAATCGTTTATTTGCATTAAACATGGTATACAAAGGTGTTGAATAAGAATATATAGTAGTACAAGCATGTTTAGCTAAGATGAACATAGCACGCAAAAATTTTAGGGTAAACTAAACTAAACTAAACTTAACTATTTAAGGCATTAACATTTATTATCCATAAACTCTTTTAAACTATAAAAATTACGTTCATTTAACCATTTATATAATGCAATCTTCAATAATCTTATGTTCAATACTTTGAAATGACTTGGCATCTTGTTATATATCCGCACACACGTTGCAAGACAATTTTTATTATATTTGGTCTGTCTTGGTAGATCACTCTGTACTAATCTAAAAGGATCTCGTCTGATCCGTGGACATATTTCATTTGCAGTTTTAAACAGCTGTATATGCTTAACTACGAATACGCATATTTCGTAAATGTAAATGCATGGTAGCGGTAACAAGCCAAATCGTTTAAACATTGGTCGACATGAGTCGTCGGGTTTTAGTCCACAAATTGATCTTATGCACTTTTTTTGAGCAATGAATGCTCTAGTCATATCAGTGCTATTGCCCCACATTATAACACCGTATCGTAATATCGATTCAACATAGGCGTGATATGATATAAAAGCAGTTTTTATATTGGTAACATTTTTAACTTGCTTTAGTGCGTATACGAACTTATTAATTCTAGTGCTAACATTATCTACATGTAATTTCCAATTAATATCTTTATCTATTATTATACCTAAGAACTTTGTATGTGTTACTTCATTGAGTTTATTTATATTAAGTTTAATGTTATTTTTATTATTATTTGTATGATTGAATTGTATATAGACGGATTTGTTTAGGTTTATTTTTAAATGGTTAATGTCAAGCCAATGTATTAATTTATTGATTGTATTATTTATTTCACACTCATGATCTTCAATGGTATTTTGTTTTTTGTTTTTGTTTTTGTTTTTATATAAGTGTGGGTATAAGAAAAATACAGAGGAAGTAAAAAATATTTGATATTTATTGTTATTAAATCTAAATTAACATACTAATCTATAAGAAATATATCGCCCGGCAGTTTCTGACGATCGAATGATCTTCACCACCTGAAAACAAAATACGACTGTTAGTGATTATTGCAGTGGTCGGGGGATTGATTTCAGTCCAAGGGGTACAGAGTTCGTGACCAGCACGAATTTCATATTCATATTTACCTGTAGTAGTAGCAACAAGCTTTGTTTTTTATTACGATAATTTATTATGATCAACGTAATATCTCTCTCTCTAAATCTTTAACATACTATTTTTTATGTTACCGAGGTTCATGCGTCGAACCTTTTATTACACTTTAAAATTTTGATGGAGTTGGAAAGTAAATAATAGTAACTATCTGCTGCAGCGGGTTTGGCTAATTGGTCTTCTCAAAGAAAAACGAGCCAAAAACTCCAAAAACACTATTCCATAAAGTTATAACAAAATCTTAGTTACATTAATCTGTGACTTGCGACTTTAAAATTATCTCTACTATATTAATACTAACATGTTATACACCTAAACCTTCGTCATGAATCCCTTTGTGTATTTCTGTAAACTTCATGATAATCTTTTTAATAGTTTTTTATGCTCAGGCAGAAGCGAAGGGGGACTTTGTTCTATCATAATTAAGGATGCATCTATATGTGATATCTCTATATCGAAATAGGCATAGTATTTTTATCCAAAATACCTTTCTATGTTGATTTTCTGACAGAAAAATGTGGGTTCGAATCCATATAATTATGTAAGTGCAAACAACTATGGTCAAATGGTGCCAACCTACTGGGCTATTTCAACTTTTTTCCATGACAATTGGCATAACATAGCGATATCATAACTCGTATTGACACGTAACATCTTCACTGGCATGTAAAATTATCTACGGCTACTGGTCACGGAGTAATAAACGAATGGAGTTACCTTTAGAATGCTTCCCAACCGACACCCTAGGGACACCTTGTTGCGTCCAGATTTGGCGCGAATTTCAGAGCGAGTGCACGTATAATGGAGAAAGAGAAGGAAGTGGTGCGCAAAAATTTTGATACGGAATTGTTTATACACTCGCGCGTAAGGACGCTCTTTCTGGGCGCAACAGAATTCGCGCGTGAGAACCGCGGCGAATTCGCCCTTCCTGGACAAGGCCTAAGCACGTACATTGGCTTAGCTGCGTTCTGTATCTATCGTCCACGTGACGTTTGGCAGTTGTGTAACAGTGACAGTTATAGTGCTAAGCCAATAAGTCAGTGTTATATATGTCTATTTATCTCGCCATCAGTGTCATTCAGACATACTTTTTTAATCAACTTATCATTCCATTCCGTTATTACTCTTTGGCTTAGTAAACATGCAAAAAATATAACTGACACACATAGGCATGAGCGAATCACATTTAAATTATAGATACGCACAACTATGTGCATAAATAACTATCAGTATGGACATTAAATGCCTTTATGACAGGTATAGCGTGATGTTAACTACTTTATTAAAATTGCGCGGTTGGTCTTGTGGTTAAAAGCGCGACGGCTGAGCTTGGTCCTGGTTTTGATTCTCGAGTGAAACAAAAAGGGTGTTGGGATAAATGTATAAACACACACAGACATATGAAGGAGGCCATTCAGTATTCGATTCTTGTTCCGAATGTGTAAAAACAGCACCCTACTATATTACCAAATGCCTCATAAAATTAATAAATTGTTGAGACGCGCGCTAGATACCCAACGAAAAAATGATTTGGGTCATACCTCTTTTAATCTCATATCATAAGTTAGTCGCCCGATGCAATCACAAAGGCTAGGGTGTCCTTAGTCCTTTTTTAAGACTTTGAGAGCTTTATTACAATAATTTAAGTACGGTTTTCTCTACGTTTTTCATTGTTTCAATATTATTTACATTTTTATTAGATGGGAGCACATAATTATCGCGTCCTAAACCTTGCAACGACCAAGCGACAGCCGGCTGTCGGGCTACTATTGTCTTGTTATTGTGTCTCGAATCACTTGTGTTTGAAGGTTTAAATATATCCTTCGATTTACCTAACATGGTGTATGTTCATTGTTGTTTCAGTGATTCATGAGGAAGGTTTAAGTGTAAGGAAAAGCCGAGAACATCGGTAGCTAGTATAACATAGTAATGATCATAACTAACCTGTCCTCTCTTCAGTCCAAAATATCTCGCCACCGGGTCACCAGCCTGTATTCTCATCAACATGTTCTCCTTTAATTTACTGTTTCAATCGTTAAGGAACTATTGTTACATATGTGAAGAATTTTAGGAATAAAAAAGCAAAAAAAATAAATTAGGTAAGTCATCTTCAGGCTTTTTCTTTTTATGAAATATTAAGGCCATTATATGTAAAAAATAAAGATGAGTCGAAATAAACTAAAACCAAAACCAATAAGGTACAAAATCTCAATTTGTTTTATATTCTTTCTGCTATAGTTTACTTCATTATTAACTTTATCATTGAAAGCAGCTCAACATAAATATTGCTGTTCTTAAGTCTTACTTTCACCACATCTCCTTTCAAAATATTACAACTTAGCTCACTTTTAAGGAGAATGGAATCCAGTCTCATATGACTCTACATGTGGATTAAAGTTAACATAGCCATTTAAAAAAAAGCAGGTCGCATTGACACCAAAATTTCAATTACAAAAGGATACTATCTAGTCAGCAGTTCAGCCTTCTCATCAGGAGTCAGCACAATGTGTTCCGGCACCAGCTCATGTTCAGTGATGTTGATCAGCAGTTCTGACTCTAGGAACTGTTCTAGAATGTACTTGGGAGCCATGTCTACTAGTGACTGCTTCGCTGATGGTGTCATACCTAAAAGAAAGATAGGTGGGATTTAATTTCATAAAAATCTTAACCTTCGAACACATGTGTTTCGAGACACAAAAGAATGGCAATAGTAGCCCAACAGCTGGCTGTTGAAAGGTTAATAGAACTTTCAATGAAAAAAATATAAATATATATTTATTTTGTAAGTTATAATAACAGGTTTATATTCAAGAAGTCCATGGGTGATCAGCCACTACAGCTTACTTCTGCCACCAGTGTCCACCATTACTAAAACCCTAACAGATGTTCAATTGTCAACAAGTACCTAGCTAATAAACTTCTCAAAATACTTGAGCCGGGTTGTGTTATGATTTTATTGCATGCCAGGATTTTAGATTTGTATAAAGGGTCCTAGTACACAGTAGAGCAACAGCTAATAAAGACATTGATAAAAATTCTTACTCAATGAGAAATGGTGACTAAAAGCTTTTACATATTTACTTCCCTGTTTTTCTCACCAGGTTGCATTTTGCCAATGCTAATCATATACCAAAATAATTGTATATTTTAAATGAATTAACTCATTACCTGCTTGTACAACCACGATAGCTCTGTGAATATTTTCTTCTTGCATCCTAGTACAATATGTTTTGATAGTTTTGATACCAATTTTGGGTTCATCGGGGAAGAAAACAAACATCTGGTCTGTGGGGTCATCATTGTGAGCTACTAGTACAATCAAATCACTTCTTGCTGGTCGCTTCTCACTGAAACAGAATGTTTGTAAGGATTTACATTACAATTAAATGTACTTAAAACCTTTTTGGACTAATTTATGGTAAGGTCATAAATAAAAAACAATACTCAAACCTAACATATCACTTACAATATTGAATCTATGGTATTAAAAAAATTAATAATGTCATAAACCTGAGTCAAAAACAGCTGATTGAAATCTTTTTATTGTATGCAATAGTTTAATTTATTCTTTATGTACTTTATTAAAAACGATATCAGTTTGACTACTTACTGAAAAAATGCAAAATTTATAAGCCATGGAGATGCTAGATGAAAAGATTAAGAAAACCTTTGTTGACAGGACAGTGTCAGAGACAGCCAGGATACACATTGGTAAGACATCCTTGTAACGCTTGTAACTATGAAATAATCTTATTCATTTTAGAATGGATTATGGCCTCTTTGGTCATAAAGGTATTTTAATAGGTAAATGAATTGGATTCATATTTACCTAGGTTTATCACCAAATTGTTCTTTGAACTGCTCCAACGTCTGGTCCAATTCATCCTGCGTTACCAAGTATCCACGGTCATGGCATAACTATAATAAGAACAGTTAAACAGTTAGCTACACAGCCGAGACTTTCATCTCCAGTTTTATTAATTTTACACGTCAAATAAACATATACACTACACTGTAGTGTTGTGTGGTAATATGAGGAATAATAAACATCGCATGCGTGACGGATTTTTAAGCTTTTTATTGTTAAATAGGCTCTAAACACCAGTTTAAAACTTTTCACACACAACATAACCTCACTTACTTGCATTACTGTTTTACGGATACGCCAAAGTTTGTAAGTTTCCGCATCATCATCCATGGTGTTAAGACAGGTCTAATGAGTGAATTTACACCAACTAATTGTATATTATTCAAAAAAAGGAGTTCGCTGATAAACAACAACATGAAACAACTTGAGTGAGAGGCAAGTGAAGTTTAGTGAAGTTTAGTGAAGTGAAATGAATTAAGTCAGTCTGAGTCCATAGATAATATACTCCAACAGACGAGTAGTTGAGGTTGTGAACCTATTCTATTCAGTCTTTATCATTGCTTGCTGTAAGGTCTTGTTCGCACTGACGGCCTTTGCCGAGCTTACTATACCACGATTATAATTTCAATTTTTGATGTCTATGGATAATCAAATTATTTTTAATCTGTGATGTTTAATTGGATTGCTTCAATCAAGTTTTATGTATGTCTGTGGTTTGCTTGATTTTCGTTTCGCTGAAGTTTGTTCTGCCCTAACATTGAGATTGCAGATTTCTTTCGTAAAATAGTCTTGATAACAACACAAATAACGAAAATGGCTGGAATAAAGGGTATGTTATCGTAATAGTGGCTTATAGTGTACTTTTTTTGGGTGTACGCTAGTACATCTGTATAACAATGTCATCATTAAAGACAGAATGACTCACGTTATTTACAAATATATTTCTAGTTAAATTTTATTTCAGCTGTCTAATTCTACAATTATTCTTTTTCATGTACTGTTCAACTCTTCGTGGATCAGGGTAAGTTTTTATTTAAGCTAAATAATCATCCATCACACATCATGTGAACTGATTTCTAAATATTAATAAAAAATGAGTTATTTTTGATCAAACCTCGTAGTATCTACTGTTTGTTGACCTGATTTTGATGCAATATTTTATCTTTTTTCTGTTATTCATATGTATAATGATAAAAAAGTTTTCAACAAAGGAGTTATCTGCTTATGTCACTTTGTATTTATGTATCTGACTGTTGTCTGATGATCTGTTTATGCTGATTTTGGATATTTGTTGCTTATACAAGGTTTTGCTAAGCTTATAAAAATAGGCATGATTGCAGGTAAATTGATGATGAACATAAGAGTTTCTAGAATGATTATTTGTATTTTGGTCGCAGAGAAGCGGAGGGGTAACATCCCTTTAGCCTTTTGGGCCATCTAGATTGTTTATTATTATTGTGATTTCCTTCCCTACACTCACCTATGAAAAAATAATTGCAATTTTTTGAATGTCAATATGAATCATCTGTATTTTTAGTATTATATGTAATTTCCGGTCTTAAATAAACAAAACATGAAGATTAATGTTTTAATTTTCAGTCTGGTGTCCTTGGCGTTTGCTGGTTCAATTGGAATGACCTTTGTTATTCTTGCCTGTGCCTTACCACAATATAAGTAAGTTCAGAATACTATGACTATTAGTACAATAAACAGAATATATTATAATTACTATGATAAATTAATATGTAAATCTAAATGAGAGAAGACTTCTCATAACATAAGAATATGGGATTGAATGGAACACTTCCAATTATGTTATTTTGAGAAACAGTTAAGATGAGAATAGAAGATTATTGTTGTCACTATCTAATATCACAAAATAAAAATACTTCAATAATAGTAATTAGGTTTATGTCATAACTGATTAAAAAAGACTTGAGAAAAAAGAATTTTGCATACTTAACATAGAATTTATTTTGGTTCATTTGATATGTTTTTTTACCAACCATATGGGAACATAATCTTTGGACCTTCATTCACAAATTCTAACTTAAATAGTTGACTGGCTTAAATATGGGTTCACACAAGATACCTAATACTTATCAATTGTTTCTATAATTGGCATTCTATATTTCATTTTTTTTTCTGCCTGTGTAACGAAAACAACTAAGGACTTGTTAGGATGAATGCAATTTTTGTTATGCATTAGTAAAAGATCCTTTATGGATCTAAAAGTTAAAGAAGAAATAAGAGTTGTCATTTTCTTTTTAGGAGACCTCATAAACTACTAGATTTCATTAACCTGTCAACAACCAACCGACAGCCGGCTGTCGGGCTGCTATTGTCTTTCTATTGTGTCTCCAATCATGTGTGTTCGAAGGATTATGTTGTTTTGTTATGTAATCTATACTTATAATAAGCTAGCAATTAAAGTAGGTTAATGATGATGTATCTGACTTCTGTGTGTAATCCCCCATTTTGTCTTGTTCATCCATACTAATATTATAAATGCGAAAGTAACTCTGTCTGTCTGTCTTTCTGTCTGTCTGTCTGTCTGTCTCTTCTTCGCGCCTTAACCACTGAACCGATTTGAATGAAATTTGGTACAGATATAGTCTGGGACCCGAGAAAGGACATAGGATAGTTTTCATCCCGGAAATCCCCCGGGAACGGGAACTATTATTCCACGCGGACGAAGTCGCGGGCAAAAGTTAGTAGGTTTATAAAATACCTAAATTCTTGTTCTTAGGTTGATTAATTTTATTATATTTTTTTAAGTAATCAAGTTACAAGAAAAATAAAACTAAAAAGAAATGAAAAGTCAAGATTTTTTCAACACACGTTAGTTGAAATTGGCATTTCTGTTGCTGTAATTGTTTTTTTTTTAAGAAAATTATGTTGCTTGTTTAATACAAATAAAGCCTGACAACATTTAAGGAACGATATCATACCTACATTAACTAAGAAAAGTGTTTTATAACAGAGTGATGGGCATTAATATGCCTGAGGAAGCTGCGATACCATTAAAATACCCCTTGATTATGAATAAGTCAATTTATAAAATTACTATTTTAATTCATAAAAGATTTAAAAATATGTTACTACTGGCTACAATACCTATAATATTCTGCAAGTCTAGGCATCTAATCAGCCATTACAATCAATGTCATTCACACTGTTTATCTCACAATGAAACAGTTATCTTTGTAATATGTACTACTGCTATGTTTTATTCGCATCTCTAAAAGCAACCATTTAGGTAGCAAAGCCATACTTCCATACTTATATTATAAATGCGAAAGTAACTCTCTGTGTGTCTCGCTTTCACGCCAAAACGACCAAACCTATTTAAATGAAATTTGGGGCAGATATAGCCTGAGAAAGGACATAGGATAGTTTTATCCCGAAACTTCAACGGGAACAGGAACTATGCGGGTAAAACCGCGGGGAATAAGGAAATATATTGATTAATACTTTATGCACTAAGTTTCAAAGTTATCGAGGGTTGTGCTGTAGAGGTCTGATAGGCAGTTGCTCCATGTAAGGGTTCCTTGGTGAACATTGAACCCTAATTATGTACTTGGCTTCTGTCTGATCATTTTATGCTATGGGAAGTACATAAATAGGAATAATATAAAAATAAAAATCAAATTAGTACTTAACAAACTTAAAATTTAAAAACCCCATGCCACATACATAAACCTGTTTATTTTACCACAGATCTATCTAAAAATTGGAGAATTATAAGATGTGATGTATTCCTGTAATAGCTGGCTGTATTTAAATCTTCGAACACACGTGATTCGAGACACATGATAGAAAGAAAAAAGCAGCGCGACAGCCCGCATGGTCGTTAAAGTTTAAACCCTATTACTACTTATTACCAAGGCCGCAACAAAAGACATTATGAAACCCAGCATACTCAACTATGTCGAAAGAAGTAAGCCAACCTCACAGCTCGAGACCCCAAAAAACTAATAGCGACCCCCGGCAACGTAAAACAAACATATCCTAAAACTGTAACTACAAGCACAACAACTTTTGATAAAAACACCCCAAGCCGGTTGGTCACCGTGGGGGAAGATGACCAATACCCTCCAACAAATAAAACAAATAAAAATAACAAATATAAACAACAAAAATACAACAAACAATCTGGAAACTCTAAAAAAGAACTAACTAAACTACAAACCTACTACCCTTCCGCAAAGGAAATTCTCAAAGAAAAACCACCTAAAGAAAAGCCTAATAATATCTATATAGCCACCCTAAACACACTTTCACTGAGAACAACAGAAAAATTGATCGAACTAGAAATGGCTTTAAGTAAAATCAAATGGGACATTCTCGGTATTAGTGAGGTAAGACGAATAGGAAACCATATTGAAGAACACGACAACTACATTCTGTACTACATCGGGGAAACAAAGGGCCAATATGGAGTTGGATTTATGGTGAAAAAACATTTAAAGAAACAAATTCTGGAATTCAAAGGCGTATCCGAAAGAATAGCTTTACTTAACATTGAGCTACATGGCTACAAAAACAAGTGGACCATAGTACAAATATACGCGCCGACGGAAGCAGCGGACGAAACGATAAAAGACGACTTCTACAACCAACTAACAACAACACTACAGTCTGCGCACCAGAACATTATAGTCATGGGAGACTTCAATGGCAAAATAGGCAAACAAAATCATGGGGAAGAGTCAGTAATAGGAAACTATGGCATAGGAAAAAGAAGCAAAAATGGCAAGAGAATTGTAAACATGGCCTTGGAGAATAACCTTACCATACTAAATAGCGTTTTCAAGAAAAGACATGCCAAGAAATGGACCTGGATATCGCCCGATGGAACCTACCGTAATGAAATAGACTTGTAACGAGTAATCGACCTACCTTTTTCCAAGATGTAAGCGTAATAAACAACCTCAACTTTAATACCAACCATCGCATGGTAAGAGCAACACTAATTGACAAACAACAAAAGAAACAGCGGAAACACTTCCATCATAGGAGAAATGCTTGGTCAGCCGATATTACGTCTCAGAACACTACAACATCCAGCGGAAAAGACAAAACACAAGAAATCTACGACATGGAAATAAACAACATGTTTAGAAAGGCAACAAAGACAGAAACAAATAAAAGTTCACTAAGCTTAGAAACAATAGACCTCATTCAAAAAAGGAAAGAACTACTCAAAAATAGAAGAAACAAAACAACACTGCTAGAAATTACTAAACTAAGTAAGGAAATAGGTCGCAATATAAAACAAGACAAGTCAAATAAAAGAATCAAATGTATCCAAAACCACATTATCAAAACTGGAGGTGTTAATAAAGCCCTCAAAGAACTAAGAGAAACAATATTATGGGTCCCGCAAATAAAAAACAATAAAAACAACACAGAAGAAACAAGGAGACAACCCATTTTAAAGATAGCAACAGATTATTACCAGAAATTATACTCCTCCGGAATCACCTTAAAATATGACATAGATCTCATAGACGAAAAGGAAGAAATTCCCCAAATCCTCGATCGGGAAGTCCAGTACGCGATAGAAACACAGAAAAACAATAAATCTCCCGGACCAGATCATATAACTAATGAGATGATGAAAGCAAGATTGCCCGAAACCACATCAAAACTGGCCAACTTGTTTAATATTATCCTAAACACGGAGTATATACCTGCACAATGGACAACAAGCACAATAATACTCATCTTCAAGAAAGGAGATAGATCTGAAATAGGGAACTATCGACCAATAAGCCTCATGTCGAACATATATAAGGTGTTCTCAAAAATATTACTAAAGCGAATCACCAAAACACTCGACGAACAACAATCAAGAGAGCAAGCTGGATTTAGATCTGGATTCGCAACATTAGACCATATACATGTGGTTAATCAGCTTATGGAAAAAAGCCAAGAATATAATTTCCCAGTATACATGGCATTTGTAGATTACAACAAAGCATTCGACTGCCTAGAACATCAGTGTATTTGGGAAGCCCTGAAAAACCAAGGAGTAGAAATGAAATATATTAGGATATTAAAAAATGTGTATTCGAACAGCAAAGCACGAATAAAACTGGAGACAGAAGGGGAAATTTTCCCAATAAACAGGGAGTAAGGCAGGGAGACCCACTCTCACCAAAACTTTTTTCATCTGTGCTAGAAGAAATCATCAGGAAGATGGAATGGGACAACATAGGGATCAACATAAATGGAACACGTCTGAATCACTTAAGATTTGCAGATGACATAATACTTATAACGGATAACCCAGAAAGCCTTAAAAACATGCTCCAAGACTTGTCAAGTGAAAGCAGGAAGGTGGGACTAACAATAAATAAAACAAAGACTAAGATAATAACTAATAGATCACAAATAAGCATTTCAGTAGATCAAGAGGAAATAGAATACGTAAACTCCTACATATATTTGGGTCAACTTATTGCCTTCAACAACCATATGGGTTCAGAGATCGAAAGACGGGTGGCCAACTCATGGAAGAGATTCTGGTCTCTCAAAGAAGTGGTAAAAAGCAAACTGTACACAATAGCAATGAAAAGGAAAGTGTTCAATACATGCATACTACCAATACTCACTTATGGATGCCAGACCTGGGCAAACACTCAAAAACAAAACCAAAAACTGATTACATGCCAAAGAGCTATGGAGAGAAGTATGCTGGGCTACACAAAAAGAGACAGAAAGAGAGCTATTGATTTAAGACAAATTACAAAAATCGAAGATGTCATAGTCAAAACTAGAAAACTCAAGTGGAGGTGGGTAGGCCACATGATGAGAGAAAACAGGAATAAGTGGACAAAAGACATAACAGAGTGGACCCCTAGATTCCCAACTAAGAGAAAACGAGGAAGACCATGGAAACGGTGGGCAGATGACTTGAAAAAGAATGCGGGCTCTCTATGGCACAGGATAACGCAAAAAAGGACAGAGTGGAAAGAGCTGGAGGAGGCCTTTGTGTCGCAAAGACACGCCGACACCAAATAACTATATTTCATATAAAAGTTAAACTTATTGAAGCATGTTTATTATCTTATATATAACATTAACAACAATACTTAATTTAAAATGTAATTTAATTAATAATGATAATAATATTTTTCAATTGAATGTTTGTAATGAATGAATTAATCTGTATTGGCAATAAAGGCTTAATAATAATAATAACTACTTATTACGTTCCACTGAGTTGTATAAAACTAATTATGTGGTAGGTAAGAACGGTTTTTTAATTTTTGATTTTTATTAATTTTAATAACTAATTAATTTCTCCTTGACAGACTATGGTGGCCATTCTTCGTAGTGCTGTTCTACGTGCTGTGCCCGATCCCGACTATGATTGCTCGCCGCCACACGGACAGCACGAGTGGCAATTCCACCTGCATGGAGACTGCCATCTTCCTCACCATGGGCTTCCTTGTCAGCTCATTTGCGCTGCCCATCGTTCTAGCTCGAGCTTCAACGGTATGTAGTGCTTTTTGTACTGTATTTTGGTCCTGCTTTTGTTTTTGTAGGTCGGAAATTATCTAATGACTTCTTCTGCCCTGGGCGTGTCAGACTTTTACTGAATAAAACCCACCCATGTTCCTTCGGTTGCCCTTTATGTACCGAGGACGCGGTAACTATTAGAACTATTCCGCAATCCATCTTGGTACTACTGCGAGCGTGATTTCCAGTTCCAGATTCCATTGGGTTTTTTCAATAGCAGCCTGAAGTTGGAAAGTTGATAGTTTGAACCTCGCGGCTCAGAAAGCACGTAAAGCCATCGATCCCGGCTGCCAATCAGACCTCAACAAAAGGTCTGATTGGCAGTCATTTCGTAAAAAAACAGCTGCTTTTGGTTAGGCTTAGCCTACTTTTGGTTGGGAAAGAGTAGGCATTATGATGATTGGTACCGACGCGCGACGTGTACCTTCGTCACTTCCACTGTGCACGGACAAATGTAAACAAAATATTTTATTTTATTTATAAATACGAACCTTTTTTTCAGATTGCGTGGGGCGCTTGCTACTTAACACTGGCAGGTAACGTCATAGTGTTCCTCACGATTCTCGGCTTCTTTACCATCTTCGACATGGATGACTCTGACTACACAATGTGGTGAGAAATCTAAATGTTGTTGCAACATGAATGGACGATCTTAGGCAAATAATATTGTACCGTAAGACAATGTTGTGGTTTCGTTTATGATTAAGTCTGATAATGATACTGATAGTGTAACATTGAAGGTGGTCTATGAAAATGATGTAAACAACATTTTTCTTTTAAATTTTCGAATTATGGAGTTAGGACACATCTGTTATTATATTGTCCAGTTTTGGAGTAGTATAAATGTGCTCATAGAAATATTTAAAAATGTCATCTGAATGGTTTTGTTGTGATAGTTGGTAACTGCAATGTTTGTTATAATTTAATTAGATGATTATATTATCGCCTTATCTATACTAATATTATAAAGAGGAAAACTTTTTTTTGTTTGATTGTAATGAATAGGCTCAAAAACTACTGGACCGATTTTAAAAATTCATTCGCCATTCGAAAGCTACATTATCCCTGAGTAACATAGGCTATATAATATCGCGCTATGTCCTGTGAGAGCGAGGCAGTAACCAAAAATCTAAAGGAACGCGGGTAAAACCGCAAGGAACAGCTAGTATAAAATATTTGTTGTTTTGCAGTTAGTATGTAATGCATTTGATTTACGTAAAGCGATATGCGGTATGCTTCATTTAAATACGTCAATTGAAAACGAAATTATAAGCTCTTGGAGCTATTGTTAATGTGGCAACTACTAATATTATCATTATTTTAACATCTTGTTGCAATGCTTGTGACGTAGTATTTACTATTAGCAGGCACGAACTATCACAACAATTCAAGTTCTGATATTATAATATTATTGACTTTTATCCCTTATGAATCAACATAATTTATGTGAATTTTTATAATATAATGTATGTTACTCACGTATTTAACAACAATATTCTATTTGTTACTGTTTAACTTGAATTAAGAGAAATTATAGTGTAAGATATAACTAATTGAGATATTTTTTTATCATCAACTTAAATTCTGAACGAGTCAGTAAAAATTGTATACTTACGTACATTTAGAATGAGCTTGTATGATGAATATTAAATTTTCATAAGGCTTGGCTATGCATACCATCGCTTTTAGTATAATTAGTTCCAATCGATACTCTGGCGATACAATATTGGCTCATAATTATAAAATGTAAGTACTTACCTAGCATTTGGTACTTCTGAAATTTTAACAGTGGTATGAGATCTATATTTCGTAATTATTAAGAGAACTAACATTGTCTGGATCAGAAATATATTACCTCTGTACTTGTGTGTATATTTGAGATCTATATAAAAAAACAGTTTCCTCCCATAGTATTTGCAAAAGTTGAAAGGGAGATCAAAAGGTCAAGTATAGCAAAAGCTGCGTCCATTTTTGACAATTTGTTAAAAATAAAAACACTAATCCGAACTAGGAAATTCTTGTCTATATTGTGTGCATTAACAAACATATAAACACACATACACAAACAGCCAGACTTGTAATCAATAACTGAAGGTCATACAAATATTGTCCCATGTTGGTAATGGTTGAGGCATTCTCGTTTCTTACTGTCAGAGTTTTATATTTAGTTATGAATAATTAACATGTAACACCGCAAATACCGGCAAGCATGTTTAATGTAGTGATCTAATTTCGAGTCCGTGTATTTCTTGTGCTGCTTCATTCAAAGGCTGAATAAAAAATTGTAATGCAATGCACATTGTGTTTGCTAACTTAGTCATTGCTATTTGATGTAATAACACGTATATATAGTACAACACCTCAAAATTATTCCACTGTGACTACATAACAAATACAGGATCATTGGTGCAGCAAAAATCTAAGTATTAAACTGGTTGAGGTAATTTTATTTTAAAAAATGTAACTTATTTCGGATAACAATGAAGTAACATGAATTTTTTTTATTCATTCGATTACATTCCTGTAATGTAAATTGTGTAAATATAGCATTAGTATCAGGTCACAATAAATATCAGCGGCTTTATAAATACATTGTTGTTTTATTTTAATAAATTTAATATTACGGAAAAGCAGACACACACACATAGCGGTTAAATTTATAACACCCCTCTTTTTACGTTAAGAATTAATCCTTCGTACACACGTGATTTGACACAAAGACAATAGCGGCCCGACAGCTGGCTGTCGGTCGGTCGTCAAGAGGTTAAATCCCTTTGTATTTGCCAGTGGTAGTGATCGTGGTTAACTACGATAACGCGACAGCCGGCTGTCGGGCTGCTATTGTCTCTATTGTGTCTCGAACCACGTGTGTTTTTTAGAATTATCTCAAGCATATTTTTCTAAACAGCACGCGCCTTAGGCCTTTTCATTGTCATGCGGGTGCGGACCAGGCTGCCATGTGTGCTGCGACCAGTCCGCTGATCATATTTTTACCTGCCACCCGCGCGTGTGGCCCGCCTGACAATAAAAGCGTGTTTCAATTGTATTATCTATGGCGTGTCTGATACGCATGCATGCGTGCAGGCGGGCAGGCCCTCACGCGGGGGCGTATACACGCATGACAATGAAAGAGCCCTTTGGTGTTAAAGGTTTTCTGCCGTTCTGTTGTGACTGCTGTGGTGTGTGTTGAACTTCGCACTGGTGTCGAAATGGCGTGTTTCTATCCAAGGTGATAGCGATAGCACTCCCGACGTCCGTACCGCGCACGCATGGCTGAAAAAAAAATTTCCGTTCTCAGTTCTATTGAAACTGGATGTCGGGAGCGGCCTGCAGGTAACAGCACGTAGCTGCTCTCGTGGTGTAGTTAGCTTTCCGCGTCGTTCAGTTGAGTCCAGGGCAGGGGTTCCTGAACACATTAGTGTTTAAAAAAAACTGGTCAAGCGCGAGTCAGGCTCACGGACGAAGGGTTGTGTTAAAAAAATAAGTTTACGGTAAGAGAGCCCCACATAAATATGTAATACCTAGTTTAATTTGCATTTATAGCGACAGCAGATGATATACCTACCTATATAATCTGTAAAAAATTCTTGACATGCAGCCTGGTGACAGACAGACCACCACTGGAGTCACTTACGTCCCATTGTTATGTTTTGGGTGCTGTGTCCTAAAGCTTTTCAAGCGATACTAGTCTTTTAACTTTAAGTATGTAGTTAAAGTTTAAAATTATTTCACACGGAAAGTGCTCGCCGCGTCGCTGCCGGCCGCTGCCATTTCGGTGTGACTCGGGCCTTAAAAAAGGTCATTCAAATTTAATCTGGATCTGGACCCCATTACCTACGTTACATCTTGCGATAGCAATTAGCTTACTTGGGTTTGGGTCGGGTATAGCCGTCATAAACTTGGTTTGATGGCTAAATTGTCTCTGAAGCAGAGGTCTTCTGTACTCTGCTTTGTAAAAATATTATTTAAAATTAATAATAATTAGAGTACCAAAACAACCCTCACTCACTACAAAGGTACAATTGTACTCGAGTTCGTGAGAATTTCCAAACATTTCAATTTTTTTTCGCAGCCTTGGGAAGCATTTTCTAGATAACATTTTCATAGAAATAGTTTAATAAATCGAAAATAGAATTATAATAGGTACAGTTTTAAAGTAGTTAATATTATTACTTCACAGGTTGTGACTCAGATTATAAAAGGTTGTGATTACGTAGAATAGAACGTAAATTAATCATCTTCCGCTGATTTGACGTTTGCTACACGTCAAAATTCGTGAATTCATAGTGATTGTACCGCACCCACATAGTTTTCCTTATAATTTATTGTAATTTCTGATTAGAATTGTATTTAGCAAGGATAGAAACATGGGTGAACATTTACCAGCGTGTGTCATCGATGTCGGCACGGGTTATACGAAGCTCGGCTTTGCCGGCAACAAGGAACCACAGTTTATCATTCCGTCAGCCATAGCGATAAAAGAAACTGCGAAAGTCGGCGATCAAAGCACTCGGCGTATGACTAAGGCCGTGGAAGACCTAGATTTCTTCATCGGCGATGAAGCGTTCGATGCCACCGGGTATTCTGTGAAGTATCCAGTACGCCATGGTCTCGTCGAAGATTGGGATCTAATGGAACGTTACATTGAACAGTGTATTTTCAAATACCTGAGGGCGGAGCCGGAAGATCACCATTTCTTGCTCACCGAGCCTCCATTGAACACGCCTGAGAACAGGGAGTATTTAGCTGAGATTATGTTTGAGTCATTCAATGTGCCTGGCCTGTACATTGCTGTACAAGCTGTATTAGCGCTCGCGGCATCGTGGAAGTCTCGCACGTCTGCCGAACGTACATTCACAGGCATTGTAGTAGACAGTGGAGATGGCGTCACCCACATAGTGCCTGTAGCTGAAGGATATGTCATTGGGTCATGTATCAAACACATACCCATTGCCGGTAGAAATATTACCTCATTTATTCAATCTTTACTCCGTGAACGTGAAGTAGGAATCCCACCAGAGCAGAGTTTGGAGACCGCTAAGGCTATCAAAGAGAGATACAGTTACATTTGCCCAGATATAGCAAAGGAGTTTGCTAAATATGATGCAGATCCTGGCAAATGGATGAAGAACTACACAGGTATCAATGCTATAACTAAAAATCCATTTTCGGTTGATGTTGGTTATGAGAGATTTTTGGGACCTGAGATTTTCTTCCACCCTGAGTTCTCTAATGCTGATTTCACTGTGCCTCTGAATGAGATGGTTGATGAAGTCATCCAGTCATGCCCAATAGATGTGAGGAGAGGTTTATATGGAAACATTGTGTTGTCGGGTGGATCAACGATGTTCAGAGACTTTGGCAGGAGACTGCAGCGTGATATCAAGAGGACTGTTGATGCGAGGTTGAAGCATTCCACAACTTTGTCAGAGGGTCGCATTACCCCCAAGCCTGTTGATGTGCAAGTTATTTCCCACAACATGCAGCGGTATGCTGTCTGGTTTGGAGGCAGTATGTTGGGCTCGACACCTGAGTTCTACCAAGTGTGCCACACAAAGCAGGCGTACATGGAGTACGGCCCCAGCATTTGCAGGCACAACCCAGTATTTGGCACCATGACATAAATATGTACTGTATTTCATTGCCAGTATTCAGTCAATAATAATGTTGACTATTTTTAAGCAATTATGAATTTATAATTTTAAGATTTATTTTACTTGAAGAGACTTACTAAGTATGCCTATTTTATAAGTGTAACTAAATGTAGCTACATGAAATATTGAAGCATGATATTTGTGGCTAATATTGAAGCAAATATTTAATTCCAACATTATGTTTATGATATAATAAATAAAATATTCAATTCATGTTAAATCTAATTTCTTAGCTGGATTTTTTTATTAAGAGGCATTTAATATTGCATTCCAGCTTTCTACCAAATATAGAGTCTTGATATAATGTTTATTTTATTTATTTAATAACAAACCTTAAAACTGCCTTATGTTAGTATTAAATATTAAACCTGAACATAATATTACTAAACACATTTAGTTTAAATGAGATTTTAGTAAAGGTGATCTATAGTGTACAATACTAGGGATGTTAAAAAATCGATTATTTGAAAGTAATAATCGATTTTTTCCCTATTAGGGATGTTAAAAAATCGATTTTTTAACATCCCTATACAATACCCACCCTACTAGAATAAAATTGTCATAATCTATTTTACATTTAATTCATAATTTTATCGTTTTCAGTGCTGAAACAAAGAGAATTTTTATTGTATCTTGCAATCATTTGTAACTGGTGTCAAATTTTCAATTCTAGCTCAAGTTATCTTTACTTGTAGGGGCACAATTTTTGTGAACATTGTTATTACTAAAAATAAAACAAACCTAATCTTTAATATTATGATATCTCATTTATCTTTCTAATCGAGATTAGCATCCAAGCCGCCGTAATAATTGTTCATTGCAATCATAACAGAGGGCGCTATTCAAGAATATTTAAATCAACTGTTTTTTTTTCACCAAACCGCCATCCTGCCTAACATTTTGCAGTGGAATATGTCCCAATAATTTGATTTGAAAGAGCAGATTTAGTACTATAAAAATATTAAATTCTGCCCCTATAGGATTGGCATTTGAGAATTTGTGTAGATTAGCAGATTGTTAAAAAATATCTACCTACATAACTGTAGATTAGCAGATTATTAAAAAAAAAACACATAAGGCCCGAGTCACACCGAAATGGCAGCGGTTTGTTCCCGTTGTCCCCGTATGCCATATCCCCGTCACGAGGACAGCGGGACGTGATTAAAAGAGATTGCTCAAAATAGCCTATGAATTGGCTGGCATGAAACCTTTACAGTAATTACTAATTTTTTTTATAAAGTGCATTACGACTATTACAATATAATGGACAGGTCCTAATTTCAGAAACTTTATAAAAAGTAGCTCAATTTCGTTTCAATCTCCGGTGTCAGATATTTTGGTTTAATTTGAAGTTAGTAGTAGACTTAGGCCACGTTCACACGGCGACCATTCGAGTCGATTTTTTAAATTCGGTGAACGAGCGAGTCGTGTGAACGAGACAACATGAACATAAGCGCCACTGCGTGTCGTATTCGATAAAATCGTTTCGAGACGTGGCGTTCCGGTGACAACTTCGCACGGTATACGTTAAAATATATTTCTCGAACACGGGATTTACCCGTATGAACGCCGTGTAAACAATTTTTAAGTTTTCATATATATTCTGTTGTCACTACTCTATTCGATAAAATCTCGTATACGGTATACGGGAAAATAATCGCCGTGTGAACGTGGCCTAAGGTATCGTAGCTCATGCAGCCAAGTATTTAAAATAAGTATGTATACCGAATTAAAAAATATTAAATATTCTCAGCGCTTGATCTATGAATAAGGTTTTAATACGAATATATAATGCCCATTTCACACGAGGGCAGAACAGTGAGGCAGAACAGTTATAATAATAATAAGTATTTATTTCATAAAAACATGGAACAGTGCACTGTATACATAAAGGCTTACACTAAACAGTTTAGAATGATATTATATAATTATGTAGAACTACATTATTGGACTCTATCCCTTAAACTAGGTCTAGCCTGTATCTTAAGAGACTGGGTTCAGCCATTGGTTTAAACTAAATTGATTATATAATAAGATTAAGCAAGTGAGAACAGTGTCGATTTGAATTATTATTCATATATAGGGCTGCCATCACCTAAATTGCCGACCCCGGACAAACACTTCAAAAACCCCGGACATTTGGATGAAATTCAGCATTTATCCCGGACATCTTAGAAAAAATAAATAAAAATAAAATGTATTCGTTTAAAAACAGCTTGTTTGCTAGTTATTTAACAATGTTTGACACAATCAACTTAAACTACTGTTTAACAAATAAAATAGTCAACATTTTACACTCTTCTATTTATGAGAAAAATTCAGCCATAGCTGGTTTGCGCTTAACAGTTTATCTCCGTCACTAAGGCTCAAGCTAAAAGCTTTTAAATTTACCCATTGTCATCGATTTCTATATTAATATCCTTGAGGAAAATAACAGTTTTTTCAACATCAGACCATGGAGTACTTTCACTGATGTTTGGCAAAATCATTCAGTCGAATTTGTCAAAGTCTTGCATTGGTTTAACCGCCCCGGCAGTTGTAGCGGGTGGTGGCGCGCCGGGGGTCGTTCCGACATCGGCCGTTATCGGCTTTTTTGAAGCTTAGGAGTTAGCTTGGTTGCGCTTACCAATTACGAATGAATTTTTAACTAAGATTTGTTTAGATTTATCGCTTATCTTTTAATTAATTGGGAATACCCTGACACTAAAAGTGTCCGGGTTTCACCCGGACACTTTTTGCCAGCCCCGCCCGGACGCTCCCCGGACGCCCTCTAAACTAGGACAAATCCGGGGAAACCCGGACGGATGGCAGCCCTATTCATATAAACTCTCGAGTCATGAGTGCGTGCATGTGTGTGTGTATGTGTGTTGTGTGCGTGTTTGTGATTGTCACATTTAATATTTACGAGTCATCGTTTTAGGAAGCTGGCACAGAACAGTACTGTTCTGTGCGTTCAAATAGAAACAGTACTGAAGGCCTACGATGAACTCATATAGCAGGTCAATTTTCGACGATAAATAACCTGCCGTGTTAGTTTGTACCATGAGCGCGCTAAGCAGCAGGCGAGCCAGCGGTCACGTAATTTTTCACTTTTATAAAAACCGTAAAACCGCTGAAGTATTTTAGAACGTTTGTTTTCTAATAATCTTATATAATCTGTGCTGCAGGTCAGCCGTGAATGCTCATGGTACAAACACAAAACCTGTCAGGTTGAACATGTCAGGTTAAACTGCCCTGTACTTGGCAAGTAGTTGAATAGTTCATGGTAGGCCCCCTGTTCTGCCCATTGTTCTGCCTGATGCCCATTTCACACGAGGGCAGAACAGTGAACAGAACAGTACTGCTACTGTGTGAACGTCCAGTTACTGTCAAGACATTACTGTTTTGTGCGTTCACACAGTAGCAGTACTGCTCTGCCCACTGTTCTGCCCTCGTGTGAAATGGGCATTAAAGCAATTGAAAGCGCTGTGTGAAATGAACAAGCCATTTGTTTAGAAAAAAAGATCAAGATATTAGTCTATTGTTTTTCGTCAATTGAATTGACAGATGCCAACATTTGACCAGGTTCTGTGTAATCTGGTTGTTTACATTTTATTATTATTCCTTCCGATTTTATCTACCCACTTGGCTTAAACTACGGACTGTGATTTCCTCTTGAAATATCGACCTCCGGCTGTGATTGACTGATGTACGGACCTACTAAGAACGACGACCTGGCATGGCGGTGGGTGTCAAGAGATTAAACGGACATTGCAGATTTAACATGGAATCCCAAAATTATTCTATATTTTGTGTAAATTGCGGATCAGCTTCTGGCTCCATGTCACTAAAAGAGAAAGGGAACATCAATAAGTGTCTTGGAAAGACTTCTGCCGCTGCAAATGTGTATATTTGTCGAAAATATAGATGACACTTTTGATGTGACATGATGTTGTTATTAAAGTATTTTGCTGGCTTTTAGAAATCTCAAGTGTCCGTAGTTTCAATTTAGTTTCAATCAAATACATATATTATTTAGAACCAAAAATGAAAAAACACCTCCCTGTCGGTTCTTAGGCAAACAATGTATGGACGAATAGCAATGTCCTTTATTTCCCGTTGTCCCCATAACGCACATTCGGCGCCGCCGCCAGGCCCAGCGTCGCAAGAAACGCGAGGCGCGAGGCCGCTCGCGGCACAGCCCGCGGGCGGCCTCGCGACCTTTTCAAGTATTTCAAGCGAAGGTAGTTAAAGTTTAATTATTTCACACTGAAAGTGCTCGCCGCGTCGTTGCCGGCCGCTGCCATTCCGGTGTGACTCGGCCCTAACACTGTACTAAATCATAATAAAAAGAGTGAGATACATACCACTGCAAAATGTGCACTCTACTTTGCCACAGCATTTGGCGGTTTGATGGAGTAAAGTAGAATTACTATTTTTACTTTTATTTTTTCATAACCAACGAATGAATATTACACCTTAAGGCTGTTGTTAGAGTAGTAAGCTAGAAAAGGCCAACCCGTTTTGCTTAAAAAAAGCCTGGATTTTGTTTAAAAAACCTGTAAAGTTATTTTTTTTCCAAGTAAGTAATTTTCATTTTACATACATACTTATTGCCAACAGTTATACTTACTTCGTTCGTGGTAGGTCTTTCATCTCTGATTACCAAGATCTATTCACTCAATCCTATCCGGTAGGCTACGCCACCTACACTTGTGTATGAAAGAGCAATGACTGACGAGTGTTGCTCTTATCATTAGTCGACGCTAATTAACGTAGGAACTGTCTCGTAAGCAGATAATTTTATGTCGTACCTAAGCTAGGCTTATAAAGGGTTGTCAGTCAATCAACTTTTTGTATCGTAACTGTTACCAATCAGGGGCCCTAGTCTGCTATTACAATCGTGGCTCAATGATTGATTTCTGACACGTAACGTCAAACTTTTGACACATTTCCATACAAAAACTGTCAAAGTTGACAAATATCCGGCCGATGAATGGTCATTGAGACATGATTGTAATAGCATGTTTTGTTGACTGAATCATTGAAAGAAATGCAGGAATTTAGCGAAATAACAAAATCATAATTATTATAAACACAGTAGCCTTCGCCCGCGTCTTCGTCCGCGTGGATGTTGGACCTTCCATCCCCTATTTTATTTACCTCTTGAGTTAGAATTTCCAAAAATACTCTCTTAGTGGATACTCTCTTTACAAAGAACACACCCTCTAAGTTTTATGACTCCAGGACCAGCGGTTTGGTCTGTGCGTTGATATATCACACAGTCCGACATTCGGTTCACTATCTATATACAGGGTGGAAAGTTTCAATGGGCCCTGGAAGAAAACTACCTTCAATTAAAATAAAATTCTTAAGATTTATGGTTTTCCTTTTTTTTTTGGGAGTGGGAAATCATCCTATGACTGCTCCCGTCCTGGGTGCGGCGGAAGGGCGTGTCAGACTCTTACTGACTAAAACCCACTATAAGCAGGCGTCCGTCACTCGCTCAAGGCCACGCGTTTTATGCCTACCGCTTCGCGTATCGTCGACGATACAACGAACACCGGGCTGTCGCGCGCCCGGCTGAGTGCTCGCGCGTCACGGGTATAGCGCTGACTATCAAAATGCCGAAACCACGTAATTATTGCGTGATTATTGTGCAATTCCCCTGTTTCCCAATTCTCCTGTTTCCCTTTTGAATATTTATTATAATTATTCACGCGGTTTTGGATATTTTCGACACTAAAATATAATAATCGGGAATTCAAGGAATGAAAAATATGCATCAGTCATTTTATTAAAAGAAAAAATATTTGATCAACAAATGAAAAAAATATTATTTTTCTAAAACATTCGTTTTATTACCATTATCATCATACGTATAACCCTAGCAGATTTGTTGGACGACACGCACACACGTTAGCCGCGCGGCGGGCAAAAGAATCTCAACTCTCTTAGTGCGTACTTATGGTACATTTCTCCTCGCTGCAAACAGTTGGTATTATTATTATGATTTTGTAGGCTATTATAGCGTAGGTTTTTTCGTTTTTGTATTGGAGTGAAGTATCTGTTACGTAGTAACTATTTATTAATCTGTGCTATAAGTAACCCTAACGTTTGATGTCATAAAAATAGAAAGTGTTACATTTTTGGATTTTAGTCGGTTCGATTCCCGGGAATGGTAAGCGAATTTTCGAAAATATATGAATGCAGTTTTGTTTCTTTAAAAAAATAAAGGAATGTTTCCTTTAAGTAAAATAATCTGTATCAACGATTTAAGGTAGTTTTCTTCCAGGGCCCATTAAGACTTTCCACCCTGTATAAAAAAGAAAGTCGTGTTAGTTACACATTTTATAACTCAAGAACGGCAGAACCGATTTGGCTGAGAATTTGTGTGGAGGTAAGTACCTAGCTTAGGACCAGGGGACGGACATAGTATAAGTACTTTTTATCTCCTGTTTTAGTAACCAAAAATCTGATATAACGCGGGTGAAACTGCTGGGGACTGCTAGTTTTATACATATAATATCGACGTCTCGTATTTAAAAATAGCCTATGTAAGTACTTTCTTTGGGCTTTGGCCTAGTATAATTCTGAAACACAATTTCTTAAAGCATTTTATTGCAGCCCAGAAAATTCAATAAAACCATTAACTGTAATAACAGTGACTTGCGAGCTCTTGCTAATTTACCCTCGCACGTGCGTAGCAGATGCTCATCCACGAATAGGTACACATGTGCTTCGTATGCAACACGCCAACGCAATTTCGGCATAAAAAGTATTTCAATCCAAAATTGAGATCCAAATTCAACGAACATATTTAATAACGTATATTTCTCATTCGAAAGTGGATGTTAATTCTTATGGAAAATAAAGTTAAACAAACATTACCTAATCTTTAGCAAAAGCGTGGTTATAAAATATTTATTTTATATTCTATCTAAAAATAAAATGGTTAATTTAGTTAAGAAGCCAACTTGGTATTGTAATATACATATATGTAACCTACCTACCTTATCTGTGATAGTACTAGTATTAACACAAAAGTAATTTGTAACTCACGTTTATAACATGCAACAAGATTAATAACCGAATTACACAGAAGTAAAGGTCTTCAGCGACATATACTATAATAACCCTGAAATTGCCAACAATTTTGTGTAAATGTTTAGCCAAGTAATTTCAACTCCTAAAGTCCTAATTAAGGTACCTACGCGTCAGTATTGCCAGCCCTGGATTCATCTGCGCGGTAACACTATGTGGTACGCAGCCAGCATCTAGTTTTTACAAAGCACCCTGAGAACTAATTAGTGTTGTGCGACTCGTACCTACTACGCTCGCTACGGTAAGGTTTACACGGCTGCCACAAAAGAGCCAATTTCCGTACGAATCCTTGTTAAATCTACGCCTGAATGATACACGTAGATTAGTCCGGTATAACTTCACAATTTTTTATTCTAGTGTGTCAATTCGGTTTGTCGGGTGAATAGGCAAGAACTTTTTGAAATGAAAACAATTCAGAATTACTTAGCTTTAAGGCGATTCACACACGACACCGCGCATCGCCGCGCTTTTATAGAATTGCATGAAAGTTCCATTCCGATATCTGCTAAGTAAAAATGGATGAACCCAATATCTTGGTTTTTTTCTTTTTAGGCCATAACAGCCAGATTGCTGGTACCACTTCAGCGTCCATTTTTGTTAGTGCCTATGATAAAACTGATCAAAACCGAACCGCGTTAAATTGATCCGCGCGGACAGGCGCGTAACGGCCTAACCGCGCGGAGAACCGCTAAGAAATCCGTTTCACCGCTACCGCCCTCCGCGGCGGTGCGCGGTGCCGTGTGTGAATCGCCTATATACCGGACGTGACATTGAAACTGTTCAAAAAGCTGAGCGAGATGTCAAAAAGAAAATTTTATTTTCCCTGGATTTTTTTTATGTTGTTTTGTTATAATGAATAATAATATGTACATTTGTCGTAAGTATAGATGTTACTAATCGCCTGACACTATAAATGAGAACGTTATGTCTATCTATACCTTACTTACTAATTAAATTTTTTATGTAGCTACCCAAATTGCACTGAATTTCACATAACTTCAATGCTTCAAAATGGTAGGTACTACAAAAGTTGAACTACCGCCATTTCTATACAGCAAGTCCGACTCGCATTTGCCGGTTTTTTTATGTTAATCCAATTCATGGTGATTATTCGTACTAACAATATTATGTGGTTTGTGTAAATGACTGATAACTGTGAAAGACTAAGTAGGTATGTAGTAAAATTATATACCTATCGAGGAAGATAGAAACTATTCTTCTGACAGTCTACCAATGTACTAGTACGGCAGACAGTGCAATTTAACTCCAAGTAACTTATTACTGTGGTAATAGTTGTGTGTCCCTACATAGTGGTGATGGTCGATGGAGCCGCATTGTCCTCGAGTAGCGACCACACACCGGATCACGCTGCACGGATAGGCTTATCACGAGATGGACCGATCGCAGGCTTCGGAGGCTGTAAGTACTTATAGTATTTATTTCTTTACTTGAACTTCATAATATAATAATAATATATCTTAGGACAACTCACACACGGTCATCTGATCCCAAGCTAAGCAGAGCTTGTGTTATGGTAACCAGACAACTGATATACATACTTAATTTATAAACACATACATATTATAGATAAATTACACCTAGACACAGTACAAACTATCGTTCTCATCACACAAAGTTTGTCCTGGGTGGGAATCGAACCCACGACCTCCGGCTTAGCAGTCAGGGTCACTAACCACTAGACCAACAGGCCCGCCAACAATACATGGGCGGACCTAATGCTTTAGCAATTCTCTACCAGTCAATCCACAGAGTATGACATGGCAGGTGCATAATTAAAAAACAATAAAAGAACTTAACCTTTCAACGATCAACCGACAACCGGCTGTCGCGCTGCTATTGTTTTTCTATTGTGTCTCGAATCACGTGTGTTCAAAGGTTTCAATGTAACATAATATAAGCCTCACACATAAATACTAGAACGTATAGTCACCTATTTGTTTCAGTATAATGTTACCTACTACTAGTAAAGTAAGCGCTTTACTAATAAACGCTGCATAAAGTTATGACAGGTTTATACGTCAAAAAATGTATGGTTACACAGGCTTTATTCATTGCATAATTTTACACAGTGATTATTAGTAAGGGCATAAGTAAGTATGTGTGAGGCCGTGTTCACACAACAAGCGCCGACCACGCACAAAATTTGACCCACGCATTGTCTGGAGTTCTAAGCGGGCACGTGTCATCTGAATGTGCTATAATTAAACCTTCGAACGTGTCTTCTCGACTCATGATTCGAGACACAATAGAAGTACAATAGCACCGCGACATCCGGCTGTCGCTTGGTCGTTGATATATGTCTGATATAAGGAGGCGGAGGCGTGGTAACAAATTACCTTATATTGGACATGCATGGGGAGACATTTTCCCAATAGTGGGACAGTATAGGGTATCCAAAAAGAATGGAGTAAGAAGGGCCCCGGTGAGGAGTTTGCCTAAAATTTCAACTCTTTATCTATCACGATTCATGAGATACAGCCTGGAGACAGACAGACAGACAGACAGCAAAGTCTTAGTAATAGGGTCCTGTTTTACCCATAAAAGAAAAACCTATTCCAAATCTGCACACGCGACAAATTAACACCAATAACAGCATGCAAAAGTACTACTTTTTATCGCGCTACATAAAAGTAATTAACTATCGAAAAGGCCACTCAACAAGCCAATAAACCCAAGGACCCGTAATCTGAATCAGGTTGCCATTAACCGCATAATATCTATAATATTTAATGACCTGTAATATTCTTATTTGTTCTTCGTACGTATATAGTAACATCGTAAAAATGGGAGTTCCTAAAAGGGGTCTAGGGGTTATCACGCACGACCCGTGGGGTTGTAACGAGGGGTTGTTATTATGTATATGGGGGCTAGGCACACCTGTGAACTAATGCTATCCTTATTTATTACCAGGTAGACAAGTAGATTATCATAAGTCATTCTAAACCCTTTAAAATGTATTAGAAGTAATTGGGTCACCCTACGGATACCTTAATCAGAAAGTATAAACAATGTCCTCACAAATTGGGCATGATAAAGTTACCTATTGCTAACGGAATAATATATATTGGGAGCTTAACAATTTTTATTAATTATGGCAAGAAGTTGTTAAGTACCATTGCCCGGGGCTAAAGCGACTACGGGGCTATTGTAACTAAGTAAAACTTTATTATATTAAAAACCCTATAATAACGAAGTTGTTAAAAACCTTCGAACACACGGGATTCGAGACACAATAGAAAGACAATAGCAGTGCGACATGGTCGTCGTCTCGTCGAACTACGTCGAATGGTTAATAAGTTACAATAGCCCCGTAGTCGCTTTAGCCCCGGGGCACTTAATTATATCAGTTGTCTGGCTATACAGATCAGATCAGCAGATCAGCTGATCAGATGAAATTAATTTAATTACACAAAAAATCACGGCAGCTCGAAAACAATTTGCTAATTCGGTCCATGTCACTCGGCACGTTGCCGTCGTTAAAAATTTTACCAATACCTCAAACATCTGAGTCCGTTCAGGTGTTTCGGAATTATGGTGGAACTAGCTTTCGCTCGCGGCTTCGCCCGCGTGAATTTGGAAACTTCCATCCCCAATTTTATTTCTTTTGGGTTGGAATTTCCAAAAATCCTTTTTTAGCGGATGCCTACGTCATAACATCTACCTGCATCTTGTCAAATTTCAGCCCGATCCGTCCAAGTTTATTAGCAATTGTATTATCTAGGGCTAATTTTAATCAAGTGTATCGATTTACGACCTGGGGAGAATTGTCCGTCTGGGTCCTTAGTCTTGGACAACATTAACCTTTATTGCGCGTCATTCAATTCTCTAATTCTCCCTCGACTCTGGTCGTAAATATTTATAAAAAACTTTTTTTACTACTTAAGTTTCAGATTTAGTTGACAAACTTAAATGGGAAAAATAATTTTAATTTTGGATGTCAGTGAATAGCCACTTACGAAATTATAATTATTTTTCGTTTTGTAAATATTTTGGAGGCTCTGATGCTTCACTTTCAATTAATCAGCGAATCTTATCAAATCTCGTAACACAACTCAATGAAAAGACATCGGTACAGGCGTGTACACCCCGTTTTTTTTAAAAAAAATGTAATAAGTCAAGAAACAGACTCAATAGAAACCGCAGTAATGAAGAAAAACTGTAACAAGACGTACCCAAGTACAATGGTATCGCGGTATTTCCTCTGTAAACCACGACGGATTGTCGACCAGTAGTTGAGGCAAGTAAATAAAACTCTTGGATTCCGAACTACACAAAGTTGAAGCCGGCAAGGCTTGGTAATAGGAAATCTTGCCAACTCTTCAAAGGTTCCGAACAAGTGTAGTTTCCGGCTTAGAAACGAGTTTATTAACTTCAATAATGGGCACATAGCTGGCCGACTACCAATTAGAGTTTCCTTATTTACTAATCGTAACTTGCAAGGTATTTATAAGTACTTGTGTTGGATTTATTTGGGAGTTGGTACTTATGAGCATGTGATTCTTCCTAGATGCATCTTTACCAACATTATCAACTGAAATCTTAGTTCTAGTCTATACCTGGCTCGTCTATAGCTATCTATAGGTATTAATAAGGTACGTACGGTATAATAACAAGGTACGTGTATCCCTAATTGTACAGTATTATATGTCCTGTTTTTTTCTTATGTATGGGAAATCATCAAATGACTTCTCCTACCCTTGGTGTCAGACTTTTACTGACTAAAACCCACCCTTGTTCCTTCGGTTGCTCTTAATGTTCCGGGGTTGGGGTAACTATATTCCGCAGACCCGGCAGAATACCATACTTATTGTTCCTGATATCAAACGGTTCACATACGTCACTTACTGTTCCTGGTGTCAATTGTTAATTGGCGAGCATTATTTACCAATTGCTTACACTTCAAAAGGTACACAAGATTTTGTGTAATGGTTTTTCCGGGGAGTATGTATCTCCCCATATCTTCTGTTTGAAATATATTAAGCTTAACGCATGAATCCAACTCGGGACCATTAACTTTATCGACTTTTTTATCGTCAGGGGTTTTTTAAAAAAATGCTTAGGGAAATTACATTAAGTACCTAATATTTTATCCTCCAAACTCTCAAACATTTGTGTTTTTGGTACAATTAGATTTACTATGTAAAGTAATAATAAAGATAGTCTATCCAATATCACCCTAGGAAAATATCGGAACGAAACGTTGAATTAATGATTTCAAATAGATGTTTGGTGATTTGTTATCTATACTAATAGTATAAAGAGGTAAAATTTGTAAGTTTGTAAGTTTGTAGGTTTGTAAGTTTGTATGTAGGGGGTAATTTCTGGAACTACTGATCCGATTTGAAAAAATCTTTCAGTGTTAGATAGCCCATTTATTGAGGAATGCTATCATCACGAAACGACCCACGGGAGCGGAGCAGTAACGAAAAATGCGGGTGAAACCGCAGGGACAGCTAGTCATTAATTAAAGAGACAAATATTTCCATGTTCCAAGTCTAGTTGTTGTGTATGTTTGTAAACACAGTCACGGAACTCCTAGAATACAGCAAGTACTTTAAAAAAAAGTGATTAATTGGATCACGTTTGAGCAAGGCTACAGATGCGTACAAATTTAGTAACATGTTTTACAATTGTGTTCTATAACACGTCCGCCTTATGACAATTTTTATTACATTCAGTGTCCACCTTACTGTAACATTTATGTTACCAATCACTTATCTTCTCATTTTTTTGTAGATTTCACTTGCTCACTCAGCAGTAGATAGAGTACTTTTCACTTTGTGGCCATTGTGGCGGAGCTTATCTGAAATTTGGAGAAGGACTACCACCGCTCCTAATTAGGGAGATGGCGGGAAATCACAAAGCATTAACTTTTAACGAAGTAATTGTTCATTTAAAAGCTAAATATTTTAAAAGTTAGAAATTGAAACTATTGTAGTTGGTATAATGTGGCAAAGTCGAGAAATGGTAAGAAATTACAAGTGATACATTAAACAATAGGTTATGATGTTGCAAAAACAATGTCCTGATGACACCATTTCATTTTGCCCTCACGAGATTAAGAGGCAGAAATATCGAGCCCATTCCCAATAGTCGGACTTTCGCAATAACTGCGTATTTTCTCAACAGGTACCTAAATCCAATTATAGTTATTGCTCGGCCTGGGAATCGAATTTAGTTCTGATCCAATCAATGTCTGCGCCGTTGCTTGCTTCCTGACCAATAAATAAACCACAATCTGTTCGCAATGTAAATCTGTCTTGCAATATTGGGGCTGCGTGTTTTGCAAAATAAATTTCTTAGAATTTTCTCGATGATGTGATCACGGTGTCAGGAGTTTAATCTACATCGGATGGAAACATTATAACGTTAATTAGTATGAACTCCGTGATTAGGTTAAATTAAATTATTCGATTGAGGGGACATCTATCAGGCAACATTTCATTTACAATTGCGCAATGTAGATCAGAATTACTACGCATGACTTAATTAAATAAATTTAGCTTGTATCGCTCAGGAGTAAATAATAATCTAAAAAGCGAAATACCACTGACTGATCAGTGATTAATCACGACATTTTTTAAACTATAACACCTACAAACTTGAAATTTGGCAGGTAGGTTCTATATAGGGTGTACACTTTTTTTTTTTGGTGAGTGGCAAATCATCCAATAACTGCTCCCGTCCTGGGTGCGGCGGGAGGGCGTGTCAGACTCTTACTGACTAAAACCCACTCATGTTCCTTCGATTGCCCTTTATGTTCCAGGGTCACGGTAACTATTAAAAACATTCCGCAACAGGGTGTAGATATTTGGATTTTACGAAACTCCACCGCTGTGGTGGTAAAAAAGGCAATTACGCGGGCGAAGCCGTGTGCGAATGCTAGTATAGTATAATAATAGTAATAGAACATTCTACCAGTAACAGTATATAATAGTAATATATCTTTTTATGGTTGTTTTTTTTAGAATAAGATAAAGATTATGATTCTAGAGATGGTTCCCTACAAACTAAATAATAAAGCAATGTTTTCCTCTATGTTAGCTGACATTATTATAAAACCGTCTGCAGCACTCATGTTCAGGCTGTCGAGTCTTTAAATTTAGAACAAACTTTACCGCATTACCCGTTTAAGACAGTTTTAAAAGGTTGGATAAGGCTTAACCAATGTATGTATTTGCAATCCTTAGGGCTGATTTTTCAATCGCCAGATAACTTTAATCTGAAGATTATGTTTGACGTTTTGACAGCTTTTGTATAGAAAATATGTCCAACCCTCATATTTATTCCTCAGATAGAAGTTAACTGATGATTGAAAAATCAGCCCTAGTGTTAGAAAAAGATTTAAAAGCAGGAATTTTTAATAGAAGGAACTAATTAATCATCACAGCTCTTTTATTTATCCATAAAGAGAGAAAAAGTTTTATTTTCATAAAGAGAATGCTAGTTATGTATTTAAATGTTGATAATCAACAAAACTCTATTTCTTCATCAATGCGCATCGATTTGCGTGATTCTTTTATTTGTAAGGGTAACTCTCTTGAAGGGGCCATCGGCCAGTATCAAATGTCAGTGCAATACTTCAAAAGCAATAGATTTTGTTATTTTAAATAGATATTGTACTATTACAATATCTTAGCCACTTACACCCCTATAGGTGTAAGTGGTCCTACCATCACATCCAGGGCCAAAGCCAACTTCACCTGCACGTGGTAAACCCTGCTGATTCACTGACGGACCAGGTCTCTTCACAAAGAGGAAACCTTCGCAGTCTTATTGCATATATTTGTATTATAGATCTTTCTTTGAGATATTGTAAAATAAACATGGTCTTGGCAGAATTGTGATGTCTTTTCCACAAATGTTATTTATTAATCGAGAGTTGAAGTTGATATTGTAATAGGTATGACGACAATGTAGTCCCATTAACAACGTAATCAACCAGGATTTCATGCGATATTCACAGCGGTAATTATCGCCATAAATAATAAATTCCTTGCTTTAACACTCCGCTACTATATACTAGGACAGCATGGGGGAAGTAAGGGTTACAGCTAATTGCAAAGTGCAACCATTGTTTCTCCATGCCCTCTGCGCCGCTGGGAAACCTCCCACCACGAGATTTTTAATTATTCTGCGAGACGTGGTTTTACTTGCATACTTATATATTTCGTTTGTTGATTGGTAAGCCTGTTTTATGTTCCTAGCTTTACTTTGCGGTTCCGCGTTTTTTATTTAAGGGAAACCATCAATTACCTAAAATTTTCTTACAAAATAATTCCTTAACCTTTCGACGATCAAGCGAAAGCCGGCTGTCGGGCTGCTATTGTCTTTCTATAGTGTCTCGAATCACGTGTGTTTAAAGGTTTAATAGTACTTTTATGAGTGCAATAATTACTTAAAGACGGACACAACATTTACCAATAAGTTTTATGTATTACTTATCGCAATTACATTATAATGTACATAATATTAGTACTAAATAATTTATATTTATTATATAAACAATGTTATGTTAAGTCTTTGTTTATTGCTCCACTCCTGTGAGTCATAGAGTGGTCTAATGTAGCTTATGTCTAACTCTGATGTATAGGTAATCTATATTAGTATAATGTTTCAACAAAATCCGTTAAGTAGTTTTTTCCCGAGAGAGTAACAACCATCCATCAATGCTCATCAACTTTCACATTTATAGGTAACTAATAGCTTTCCACCGCGGCTTTGCCAGCGTGAATTCCGAACTTCCAATCACTATTTTAAGGGTCGAATCCACAAAAAACCTTTCTTAGTGGATACTTCAAAGAACATACCCTGCAAGTTTCACGTCTCTAGGACCAGCGGTTTGCTGTGCGTTGATATAGTTTACCATTATACAATGTGTTAATGAAATAACCCAAAACCTGAAACTAGTTTGTTTAGAATCGGCAGCAAAATCGAATACAATAATTTTTATTATAGGTTATATTTTTCAAAAAAAAAATTACTTGTCATGCCGCCTCTAATATTTTTTAGCGACGCTGTACACTACTGTCCAACGCGATGTAAACGATAGCCCGTAGCGGCGCGGCGATAGAGCTACGAGTCTGTAAGACGACGACAACAACATTTTCAAATATCTATTACTATAATTTATGAAAATAAATAATTATACGTCATATCAATTTATTAGTATAAAAGTCGGTTGGGGTGTCCGAGGTTTTGGGTTATTTCATTAACACATTGTATATAATAAAAATAATAATAAATATAAATATCCTGGGACAACTCACACACGGTCATCTGATCCTGCATTTTCGCTTAGCCCAGGTTTAAATACTTTTTTATATTCAGAATCTTATTCTAACAGTAATGTTAAGTTCTTAATATAGCAAATGATAGATGGTTTACCAGCTTTAAATATAATATTGTTTAGATATAAGACTAGATGTATTATATTTCAAAAATATTCTCGAGTTGAGACTGGAAACCCGCTACAAAAAAACAAACAAACAATGAAAACCTACGCAGTCTGAGCGGCTCTCTTTACCAACTAAATCTCTTATGATTCACAGACGTAGAAAACATAAATAACACTATTGTTATATTTTAGTTTTAAATGTCATCATTCAGCAATTCTGTATTTATAAAAGAAAAACATTAAAAAAGACACAACTTATAAGAGGAATTCCAAATATAAAAAATATTACTATCTATTATAATATTTCTGTTATAATTTTAAGATAATTTTACTTATGTTTGCAGGATTCACATCTAGTGGATATAAATTTTAAGTATTTATATGGATACTTTATCTCATAGCATGTAAGATTATATTTTACTGTTTTACGGGATTTAACGCGCACGTACCTTTTTAGGGTTCCGTAGCCAAATGGCAAAAACGGAACCCTTATAGATTCGTCATGTCTGTCTGTCTGTCCGTCTGTCTGTCTGTCCGTCCGTATGTCACAGCCATTTTTTTCCGAAACTATAAGAGCTATACTGTTGAAACTTGCTGAGTGGATGTATTCTGTGAACCGCATTAAGATTCTGATACAAAAATAGAAAATAAATAAAAAATTTTGGGGGTCCCCATACATAGAACTTAAACTCAAAAATTTTTTTTTCATCATACCCATATGTGTGGGGTGTCTATGGATAGGTCTTCAAAAATGATATTGAGGTTTCAAATATCAATTTTCTCTAAACTGAATAGTTTGCGCGAGAGACACTTTCAAAGTGGTAAAATGTTGGTCCCCCCCCCCTGTAAACTTCCAAAATAAGAGTATGATAAATAAAAAAAAAAATATATGATGTACATTACCATGTAAACTTCCACCGAAAATTGGTTTGAACGAGATCTAGTAAATAGTTTTTTTTTAATACGTCATAAACCGTATATCGGAACGGAACCCTTCATGAGCGAGTCCGACTCGCACTTGGTCGGTTTTTTTTTATTTGTTTTTTGCTTGACGTTTCGGCAGGGTTATACCTGCCATGGTCACAAGCAGACTGTTCGGCGACACTACTCCGTCGATGAAGATGAAGATAGATTTTCATCTACCCTCAATGTTGACGATTGTCCACTATAAGGCCGCGTACACACTACACTCACTGTGTCCGTTTTTTTTTTGTCGACTTAAAATCGCGATGCTGTATTTTTGCAATCACTGGATTCCATGTGGCTGACAGTTTGAAACCTTCTTCCCGATTGAAATTCCTGTGTTTTTTAATCTCAATCGCTTCACGCACAACTCTGGAGTAAAAGTGGCGATCAGTGGAGAGGACTTGTGGACGATGGAACTCGATCCAGTGATTGTTACCCGCTTCCAGAATGTATTCCGCAATCGCTGACTTATTAGTCTGACGATTTTTAACAGCCGTGAATATGCTCTTTGAGCCTTTCAGCGATAGACCGCTTCGTTTGCCCTATGTATGAGCTACCACAACTGCAACCAATCTTGTAAACACCTGGTGTACCAAATAAAAAAGGTACGTGCGCGTTAAATCCCGTAAAACAGTAAAATATTAATATGAAACGCGAAAGTTTAAAGTATAATATGTAAGATTATGTCACCAAATAAGATTTGAGAAAAAAAACACTACACATTTATTGACTGAAAGCCTGAGAGCCTTTTGTACAAATGTTTCTTTGGCGACATAGGTGCACTTAAAAAGGATTAAAAAAAAAACACCTCTAAGGATGTTAAATAAGGGTTGAAAATTATTGTGAAATTAAAATATTCGTTATTTTTTGTATATAAACACTCTAAACTAACCAAATACCCAAAATAACGCAGCTGAAACCGCGGAGGACACCTAGTAGGAATATATTAGGCAATTTAAATAAATCCATTAGAATCCCACATGGAATTCAATTACGAAAACTCTTGAAAATAAATTATGTTACTATTCGCGTCGAGACGTATTTTTATAATATTTAAATGTAAGGCATCCTTACATTAGGTGCCAGAATATTCTGAAAGCTGTAGTAATCTTAGAACATGTTGGAATATTACATATAACCTCGCTGCGTAATGCAATTCATTTTGATTTATGGCGCAGCCTTTGAGTATGTATTCGCTCTATGTATTTTCATTTACATACTCAGGTACTTTATCCATATCTTAGAGGTTTAACTTTATATCTGCTTACGTGCAACATTATGAATATGATAGTATGTTGCTCGCTCAAGTTCAGTTAAGGTTACTGAAGTAATTTATAAAAGTATTTTTAACTAGCTTCTTTGTGTGACTTTGTAAGTGTTAGATCATGCGTCTTCTTCTTCACGGCATGTTTCTGTCCACTGCTAAACATATACCTCTTGCATGGATTTCCAGGTTGTCCTTGATGCGGCAATTCTAGTCCAGGTTTAGCCTTACCGTCTTTTTTGTTGTCGTCCGACCATCTGACAGCTGTTTGTTGACAGTTTGTTGACATTTGTGCTCATCATGATTCAGATCATCCGTCTAGTGTTCTAATGTTAGGTTATTACTGGTGCCGATTCTCTTGTTCACAAACTAAAGTAAAAGGTTATAGTGCATCTTTTTCTTTCCATTTAATTAAGAAAAGGACAGAAGATAAAATATTAGTTAAGTCCTGTCAAATTTAGACACTCCATAGATAATATAGACGCGTTTTGAAAACATGGTGTCTAAATATACGTCAATTTTCTTTCGGCGCTGTCTAATTTGACAGGATTAAACTAAATTGTATCTTCTGTCCTTTTCTTTAAGAAATATAAAGAGAAAGATGCATTTAACTTAAAATTAGAATAGTTTGTGACCAAGGGAATCGACACCATTGTCTCACTACAACGCAAATGCCTCTAATCATACAGAGAAGGCATGAGAATTGATCACCCTGCTTGTTTTTGGCGGATATGTTTTAAGGGGTCCACGAGTTGCACGTTGAAAACTTACCAACTTACATGATACATTATGACGTTTTACGGGCTTAAAACCTGTTCATTCTCACAATACAAAACAAAGAAACTTTAGATAAACCAATTTTGTATGGTATGAATAAAAAAAGATTTTCATACGGATTTTATAAAATAGCTTTAAAAAAACGTTGTCCAAAACACCACTCATAAATTAATAATATTGAAATTCTATTTCGACCGGCCCGGGCGCCCAGTGGCCGAAACACGTACTAAACCGTTTTCCAGCAGTGTGACGTTGCAATCATACGTTTGATATGTGTGTGTGTGTGTGTTCCATTTTTGAAATAACAATCTTACGCAGGTATCTTTTAACTTGAAAGATCATTCCCATTGCGTAAGAAGACAGATTGTTTACTACACAACCCCTTGGCTGTCAGAAGCCCCCCGCATTATACAATGTTACGTTATAATTTATCATGTCAAATAGGCCGTAATATGCACACACATCCCATATACGTATAACAGCACCATTCCGTGGTATAGTGACAGGTGCTGCAATCTGTCCGCTCTCAGAGATATGGAATTTATTATTAACATATGGGTTTCAGTATATTTTTCCTCGTAGTATTAGGTTTAAGTGTAATTTTTGTTCAATTTATACTGTGTTGCTTGTATTGTCGTTGTTTACGGGGCAATCCATTGCGCTGAATTCAATGAAAACTATTTAGTAACAATTTTATTAAGTTAAGCTTTAGAGTAGTAATTATCAATAAAGCGTTAACAAATAAACATTTTTATGCCCAAAAATGTTTATTTGTTAACGCTTTATTGATAATTGTATTTTTAAAATATTTACGTCGTGTTAAAGTAAATTTTAACTTTTTATATAGTTAATTTACTTTTAAAAAACAGACAAACGTTAGTTTCAGCGTTTCTTCTTAATTTCTTTTTCATTGAATTTGGTGAAAGTAAAGTTAACTTGTACTATCTCTATCTCTACTGGATCAGTTTCAAACAACATATTAAATTATGAATGTTGCTATCCAGACATATAATAAAATCTTAAAAAAGTAAGTGTCGCAGCATAACACAGATACCTCTGAATATATTCTACTATTCTATTTGCCCGCGGCTTCGCTCGCGTTAGAAAGAGACAAAAAGAAGCCTATGTTACTCTCCCTCCCTTCAACTATTTCCACTTAAAAAATCACGTCAATTCGTCGCTCCGTTTTGCCGTGAAAGAAAGACAAACATACAGACAGACAGACACACTTTCCCATCTATAATATTAGTATGGATTCAAGTTTTACAAGTGTATTCCTTAGTCACTCTACTGTAGTAGTGTCAGTCTACTGTTGTGGCGGGTAGTCAGAAGCCAGAAAGTCTAATAAGTACTTTTATCAAGGGGCATGTTACCCAGTGTCTGGGTTGTGGCGGTGTGGTAGGCAGTCACTCAACGTAAAACACCGGTTAAACTGGACGCCAACCCTAAAATGGTAGCGAAAAACCACCAAGCCACCGTTCATTCCAATTAACTAATTACTACCAAAAAGCGAATGGTGTCGATTCTCTTATTCACATGCTAACCTAAATTTAAGTTAAGTGCATCTTTCTCTGTCCATTTCATTAAGAAAAGGACAGAAGATAAAATACTTATTAGTTACGTCCTGTCAAATTTAGACACTCCATAGATAATTTAGACGCGTTTAAAAACATGGAGTCTATGCGCCTTACTAATAATCGCTGCATAAAGTTATGACAGGTGTATACGTCAAAAAATGTACGGTTACACAGGCTTTATTCATTGCATAACTTTACACAGTGATTATTAGTAAGGGCATAAATATACGCAAATTTTGTTCAGGCGCTGTCTAATCTGACAGGATTAAACTAAAATGTATCTTCTGTCCTTTTCTTTAAAAAATGGAAAGAGAAAGATGCATTTAACTTAAATTTAGTTAAGTTTGTGAACAAGATAATCAGCACCAATGTTAACTTGCCTATTAATAAAGCCATCAGCCAAACATCAGCTAGTCAAAACAAAGATCTAATGTCTATACAATATTTATCCAGTCCATTTGACCTCCTCTGTTCGGTTCCCGATTTAGGTTTAGCCAAAATATCTCATAAAATCGATAAGTATCTCGAGTTCTCGACTCGCCGCCCCTACATAGATAAATATAATTAGTATAGATTATACTATGAGTAAAGGCGTTCATAATTAAGTGCGGATATTTTAAGGGCTATTAATTTATTGACTTTTTAATTAAATGATTGTGTACGTAAACAATGATTTTGATATTTTAAGGTTTTAATTTTTTTTTGGTGAGTGGGAAATCATCAAATGACTGCTCCCGTCCTGGGTGCGGCGGGAGGGCGTGTCAGACTTTTACTGACTAAAACCCACTAATGTTCCTTCGATTGCCCTTTATGTTCCAGGGTCACGGTAACTATTAAAAACATTCCGCAACCCCGGCAGGCGTTAAGGTTTTAATAGTTAGATGACCTGTGTTACATGATATATTGCTGTCCTCAGTTTACACCCGTGTTTTTGAAAACTGCTCCGTTCCTGTCCTGTTTGTTGTAGCATGACATAATATGCAACCTATAGCCTTCAAAGATATGTTATACAATACTTAACAATACAAATATTTTTGTAAGTCGTTCCTATTACGTTCACCCAACCGAACAATCAAGCTCTCAAGATTAATCTTTCGAACACGCGTGATTCGAGACACAATAGAAAGACAATAGCAGCGCGACACCTGGCTGTCCCTTGGTTATCAAAAGGTTGAGAAAGATGGTTTTATACATGTATATTAAGTAAGTATGTGAATATTTCAGATATAAATAAACTTAAATACCAAAAATGAGCCAACCAATAATTCTCAATAATTAAATAAATAAATATCCTGGGACATCTTACACACGGCCATCTGATCCCAAGCTAAGCGGAGCTTGTGTTATGGTAATCAGACAACTAATATACATACTTATATAATTTTTAAATACATACATATTATACATATATAAATAATACCCAGACACAGAACAAACAATTATGCTCATCACACAAAGCTTGTCCTGGGTGGGAATCGAACCCACGACCTCTGGCTTGGCAGGGTCACTGACCACTAGACCAACAGGCAACAAGAATTGATAATTCGATGAAAATTTTGTTGTAAATGATTCGATGTTCTTGAAACAGTGCGTTCAATGATTTAGGAATTATGGAGACGTGCGTATACGTGTATAAATCGTGTATTAGGTGTATATGGAACTAAAATTAACTGAGCTAATTAAGACTAAGTATCTCCGTTAATTTAGTAATGTAGCTACTGGGTAATGTACTATCGAATTATAGGTAATTCGTAGTCGTTGTTTTATACTTTACTACAATTTTCTTGCGACTTTGCTCGTATATTTATGCAAAAACTTTCACCCTTTTGGGGATTGAATTTTTTAAAATCTCTTTTTTGTGCTCATATTCATCTACCGAGTAAAATTGTAGGATATCAATATATGCTCTATATAATTATGGCAACTAGCAAAAGTGAAAAAAATAAAACACCAGCTGTTCAGTTCATTTATGTTTGCTTAATGTACTGAATGCCGTCTGAAGGTTGTGGGTTCGAATCCGGGCAAGTACTTATGTGACTTTTAAATTCATATGTACTTTCTAAAGTTTATCTTGGACATCACTAACCTCCCGTGCCTCGGAAAGTACGTCGAGCCGTTGGTCACGGTTGTCATTCGTAGAACTTTAATAGTCGTTACTGGTTAGCCAGAAACTCGCTGACCAGTCTAACGAAGACGTATCGTGTCGCCCAGTTACTGGGTTGTTGAGGCTTGATAGGCAGTCGCTCCACGTAAAACACCGGTATCCAGCAGAATCCGGTGAGGCGGAAAGCCGACCCCAACACAGTTGGGAAAAGGCTCAGGAGATGATGATGACTGAACAGCTTATATTTTTTTCGCGATTTCGGCATTGTTGCACCCATAATAAAAATTGTTTGTTATCATGAGCACAATCACGTGTTTGTGTATCGTATACTAATTATTTACCAGTCAAACTATATACTTCGAAAGGAACCATTCGGTATACCGCCGTTTACCCGAATTTTATTTGCCCTAATTTCATTTGCCATAATAGTCAACAGCCATAATATCATACGACATAATACTCATTTGCCCTACTCTCATTTGCCATAATAGTCACGTGCCAGAATCATTGTTTCCCATAAAGTCACTTACCATAACATCATTTGCCATAATCATTGTAAGCCATAATTATCACATGTCCTAATTATCACATGCCATAATTATGATATGCCATAACATAATTTGCCATCGACATAGGGTGTATAACGGTTGTTTATATCAAGAGAAATTGGATGCAATTGGGACTTTAGGGCACCCCGACTCGGACAGGTTAGGTTAGAAGGGGATGGCGGGGTCGTGTGAGCGAGCGAAGCGAGCGAATAGACCCCGCCATCCCCTTCGTGGTTATTTTTTTATAAACCACACAGAAGTAGGAGCCCCGCGAAGCGGGGCTCCGTCGACCTAGCCCACCATCAACCATGCACAGAAAAAAAAACCATTACGGGGCTTAAATATTTGTCTAATACTTGTTATGCCATTTAAATATTATGTCTAATAATTATTATGGCACATAAAATTATGGCAAACAATACTTATGGCATTCGTATCTTATGGCATCTAAAATTCGGGCAATTAAAAGTATGTCATATGTCTTTTAGGGCAAATGAAATATTCGGGCAAATGAAATTCGGGTAAATGAAATTCGGGAAAATGATGATTATGGCATATAATCTTCGGGCAAACAATAGACAACCGAACCATTCGATTGATTCTGATCTACGTTTACGTGACAGAAATAACTTTGATTTCAAAAACAGTGCCATCCGCGAACATACGCGAACCTTGCGCTCAGAAGAAATAACAAAAAACTATCAATTTTGCTGTTTAGACGGTAAACATATTACAACGTCAAAACAAACATTTCTAAGAAGTTACAGCATCCTAAGACATACAGTATTTACACGACGTACACTAATTCAATTCAAGCCACTTAATCTTAGCTTTTTTCAACGACTTTCCCGACTTCCACCGTTGTAAAACAAACTCTCTATAATTGGTTCACTGCGCTAGTTTTCAAATGTCTATAGTTATTCACCATCCGCTCATTGGCAGGCTGCCTTAAATAAAATGGCGCAAACGGTCTCGCTTACAACTTTAGGCCTCTCGAGAGTGCGCGTTTTCAAAAGTATAATGGAAAATATTTATGCATACTTACTAATATTAAGTTAATCTATACTTAATTTGGATTAACTCTGTACTATTGTTCAACCGAATATACTCTTCAGATGTATAAAATATTATAAAGCTGAAGAGTATGTTCGGTTGAACACGCTTATGTCAGGAAGGTATTAATGGGCCGATTAGAGTAAACTATTTTTCTGTTGGATTGCCCATTTATCGAGTTAGGCTTTAGACTATAATCATCACGCTGCGAAAGCGGAATAGTAACCACTGATGTGGGCGAAACCGCTTGGGAACGCTAGTATTTAATAAATATGACAATGTACCATTGATTTTGCTTCAGCTTCAGCTTGCGTCAATCCATTGCCTCATAGAGACATAGGCCTCTTCCTACCCGCCCCCCTTACTTTGATCTTCGGCTAGGACGCTTTGCATCGCAGTTGTCTTCAGTTGTCCTTCACAGATCGTCGATCCAGCTGGAATGAAGGCTTTCCGTCCTACGCTTGCTTAAATGCGACCACGTTTAGGCCACTGTAGTGTCTACTGCAGAACACACTCAAAATATTGTCATTTTTGCTACAGGTGTGACCCGCCTACTGTCACGTGAGTTTGCCGATTCGATTAACTCTCCTGTTGCATTAACAGGTAAAGTTATTTGTTTACTGAGACTACAGAGTTACAGAGACCTGGGTAAATATTAGTTGCAAAGGAAGTACCTACTTTTGTTTCTCTATTTTATCTCTATCTTGTTATCATAGTCTTATCGTTATGATACAGTGCTTTGGTTTTGCGAAGCTGTTCTCTATCTCGCCATCCCAGTTTGACAGTGGCTCAGTGACAGTAATAGGCGAGACGACGAAAAAAAGTAATTTTAGACCAATTTTAGATAATTAAAAAAATTCGGACACGTATTTTTTTTCTCGAAAACGGAAAATGACGGCGATACAGCGCGTTAAAGTTAAACGTGACGCCACGTTCTGATACATTTTTTGGTGAACGGTGACGTCAAAAGCCTCCACTCCGAAACTTTGTTGCTCTTTATCTTTGTTTTTTTTTTATTAATTTGATGAAGCAAAAAATACATGTCCCATATTTTTTCCCGGTCAGTCAGACGGACTAAACAAAATGCCATTTTTTTATGTTGTCGTCATCCCTATTGCTTAGACAGATTTTAAACTACATATATTTACCTTCGACCTTAGCCTATGCTAGGACTGAATTACTAAGACATATCTGATTTGATAAGCTAACGCACACACCAACGAACTATCTGTCGGGAAGGTTATTGAAATGAAATTATGCATGCGTGTGTGGTATTTCTATTTTCAAAATCTATATAATATACGTTAGATTTATGTTTCGTTCGCGTTCTTGTGCCAGGCCCTTGGGTATGATCGTTAAACCTTCCCTGGAATAGAAAATCTCATGACAGCTTATGTGAAGTATGAGGTAATTTATTAGTCAGACAACATTGATTTATTATGTTTGTAATCATGATAATATGATAATTTTATTCCAAACTATAAATAGTGACAACGAATTCAATGTTGCAAGTTACAAATACATTTGTTTTTCTACTTTTGGTATTGTTTGCCGTTTTAAAAGCATGTCTTCAAAAACGGTTTTCATTTTGTAAACACTTCAGTGACTGACTGACCAAATCAAATATATTATTTTTTAAGATGATAATCTTCGAAAATTTATATCAAATACCAACGACATTGATGTGGTACTTCTACTTTCAACGACCAAGCGGCAGCCGGCTGTCGGGCTGCTATTGTCTTTCTATTGTGTCTCGAATCACGTGTATTCGAAGGTTTAAATAGTGTACTATTTTTCTCCTTTTTTCCCGACTGCCGAAAGGAGGGATTGATTGATAGGAGGGGTTATTATAAGTATTGTTCAAATTAATACACATAAACAAACATCTTTAAACCGGTAAAAAAAAATAAAGTGTCCAAAACACTAATAACATAATCCTCTCACGTATGTGTCAGTTCATTTCGTTCTGCTAATCACTAGGACTGTAGCGTGTGATAGATTGTTTATTTCCACGAGTGGACGTGCACAGTTCCCATCAGTCATGGCGGAAACACAACAGATATTGTTGCATTTTGTTTAGTTGCCTTTGATTAAGATAAAAGGCTATTGTACTAAATGGTTAGCTTTGTAGTAAAATAGATGAATGTGAAAAATATCCTGGTTTTGTTATATAAGTTATTGTTGTAAGGTTTACTGCAAGTTAACGTTGCGAGACAGAGTATAGTGGTGTGGTTCAATATCATTTAACTAACTGCTGTTTTTTTGTTCTTAACAATAACATTTACATTACATTACATTTAACAATTACATTTATTATTTACTAGCTGACCCCGCAAACTTTGTTCCGCCCTATAGGCAACAAATGATCACATTTTTTACTTTTTAAATTAGGATAATTTTAAAAAATAGACTAATAATTCAGTGATATTATTTGCCATTTATTTTTTTGTGCTGTTTTTTTGTTCTTAACAATAACATTTACATTACATTACCTTACTTAACAATTACATTTATTATTTATATTACATGAACATTACACATATTGGAAGGTATGTAAGTCCCGCCCACCTCAGTAAGGTAGCAATTTACATGACGGGCCAGTACCAATGTGACTTTTCTAATTCAATGGAACTTTCTAAGATTCCTTGGATGGCGTAAAGTATCGATAATCCCTTGTATTTGAAATGAAAACCACATTTTAAATGTCTTAGTGGTTAGTTTGATAATCTAGTCTATATCAGTTAAAGAAAGAATAGTAATACCCAGGGCCGTCTTTAACTAAGCTGGGGCCCTTGGGCACATAAGAATTGGGGGCCCTTTTAGGAAGTAAAAAACGCGAATTATACAAACGTTTTTAAAATGAGTTAAAACATTTTTTTTATTAGCCTATTCTGTCCCGCTCTTGAGCAAAGACCTTCTTCCACTTGTTCCATGTATCGCGAGATCTCGCTTCCTTTTCCCAATCCCGTAGGAATCTGTCCAGTTCATCCCACCATCTCCTTCGTGGCCTGTCGCGACCCCGTCTTCCCGTCTGCAACTTTGTGCTATTTGAGCCCACAGTTTGTCTGTTGTATGCGGCAGACATGACCTGCCCACCCAGTCCCATTTTAGTTGGAAAGCCTTTTGAGCCACATCAGCTATTCCTGTTTTGGGGCGCAGTATAGTGTTTCGAACTCGATCTGTTAATTTAACACCTAATACACTGCGCTCCATTGCTCGTTGGCAAACCTTGAGTTTGGACTTCTGTGCGTTTGTTAGTGACCAAGTCTGTGCGCCATAGGTTAAGACAGGGAGGATGCACATGTCCATGAACTTCCGCTTCAGAACCATGGGTAAACCGCATTAGAATAGTTCCTTCATAGACCAGTAGCTCTTCCAGGCGTTACCAGTTCTTCTAGACTTCTTTGTCTTGACTCGCCTGGAAAGAGACTACTTGGCCCAAGTAAAGGTATTCTTGGACATGTTGCATTACCTCCCCGGCTACTCTATGCTTTTTGGTGGTACGTTGGATATAATTTTGGTCTCCGACATATTCATCTTCAGTCCAACCTGCTTAGGACTTGGAGCATGCTTTCGAGCTCGGTGGCTGATGAAGAAAAGAGGACAATGTCCGCGAAACGGAGTTTTGTCATTCTCGTCTCTCCAAGTACAATGCCTCTTTCCCTCCATTCGGTTGCCAAATTCCTGAAGATTTCTTCAAGGGTACTGGTGAACAGCTTCGGAGATAGCGGGTCGCCCTGTTTGACTCCTCTCTCTATTTTGAATTTTGGACGTGTGTTTTTTAGTTTAATGGCAACTGTACTGTTTTAGTAAGTACATTAAGCGGAGTAAATATTGATGTAGGTGGAATCAACGTCTTGATTGTCTAAGGAGTCAAAAATGGCCGATTGTGTAATGCTATCAAATGCCTTGGAGTAATCGACGAAAGCAAGGTGTAGTGGAATTTTGTATTTTTGATGCTTTTCTATTAGTTGATTGATTGTATGAAAGGTATTGTTGAGAGTTAAGAGACTCGAAAAATAATTTGGCATTTTTATGTCAACAATTTTGTTAGGCCTTGTTAAGACGGTGCAGCTAGAGATGTAAGGCGGGTCACTGTAGGATATACTGGTAAATTTTGGGTAAAATACCAGTCAAAAACTGATAGTTGGCAGTTCGTATAATTGCGAATTCGCATTATTGTGGTTCAATTTCATTAAAATCTCATTAACTCTGTCTGTCTCATCCCTAAACCATTGAACTTATTTGAATGAAATTTAGTATGGATATACTCGGGGAGCCAAGAAAGGACATATGCTAGTTTTCATCCCGGAAATCCCTGGGGAACGGAAACTATAAGTTCAAGCGGTTAAAGTCGCGGACAAAAGCTAGTATTTAATAAAAACAAAGACACAAGTTTTATGAGAGTTTAAAAAGCGATGTACAAAGTTATTCTATTTTTATGCGTAAGTAGTAATGTTTATTTGAAACTGATGAATGTTAGATAGTGTATTTTGTAAGAAATTGTAGGTCCTTCGGGGCCCCCCTGAGAATGGGGGCCCTGGGCACGGGCCCCGTGTGCCCTTATGGTAAAGACGGTATTGGTAATACCAACATAACAGTAAGGCAGAGGCCTCTTCTTATATATAGAACGCACGAGCTTCGATCTCTATACTTGTGTATTTGCGATTTACGGTTTAAGATACTTTATTTCACTTAACAAGAATATACATATTCACTTCTATGAAGAAAAAATGTCAATTTTAAGTTATTTGTGAGTGTATTTATTATTTTGCGTACAAGTATGCAAGTGTTATATTTATAAGTTTGAACAATATTCATTATTTTAGTTTCTTTATAAACCATTTCGGAGGATGTGAAAAAGTTATAGTGGAATAAAACTTTAATGATTTCAGATCTATTATAATCAAAAGTCCAGGTGATTATCCATCGACATCAATTATGACCAAGATAAACAAAGAAAGTACATCTGAACTAAAAGTCGCTTCAAAACATCGTCTTTGAATCCAACACGACACACCTAAAATTAAAGTAATATCAAACATTAAATGTAGGTACTTACAAGATAAAACGTTTTGTGAACATGATGAGATATGTATATTATACATACGAGTTTATTAAATAAGAAATGAAATCCTTATCGTTTACAATCCTATAGGTGTTTGAGCAAAAGTTTTTTACAACGATATTTACTTAATACGAAAGTTCAAGGGGAATTGGGAAATAGCTCTATATTTTCGTGTGTTAGAAGAAAAATACATATTTTTTGTTGAAAACGTGTTGGTGAGTGATAAGTAAAGCTTATTGAATGTCAGTCTTAAAATAGAAATGATGGAATAACGTACCCTTTTTGTAAGAGAACCCGTGTAGGTATTATCGACCAGGTTGAGGGTAACTTTGTTCTTCGTTAAAGTTAGAACTTTTGCGGTCAGTACTGTGGTCACGATCAGTCGCGGTCGTGGTCTTTTCAATAACTGATACACTCAAAGACGGCTCTTATAAATAATCAATAATCTTCTATACTTTGAGCGGAACAGCGAGAACTGGTCGACAGTTTTATCTGGCCGATGAATTTCAATAGTCATTTGCATAATTTATGCATTTTAATAGCGCCGTTCACATTAGGGGAGACCCGATAAAACTATCGGAGACAACACTTTTACAGCAACATCGGCATCGACATCAGCCGGTCAACGATAAAACTGTCGGTTCGCCCTAATATGAACCAGCTCTAACCACCCCGGTGGCAAGCTCAAAAGTGGGAATAAAGAAGGAGAATTACCCTAACCGTTGCAGCTACACTAAAATTTGGTCAGACGAATATAAATATTTTTTTCGTTAAACGTGTGGACTGAATTTGATAAAATTATTTGTGTGCATATTTCGATGGCACCTGGATAATTTGAAAACAATATTCCGGTTGATGGCGCAGTTGGTGGTTTGTCACAAAAACAAGCAAAATAAGACATAACACATAACCTATATGGCAACAATAACAAAACCTTTTAAATTCTAATAAATTTCTGTCATAGATTACCTTCAACAAGCAAACCAAGAATTTGACTTCTTTATAACACAATTTTATAAAACAAAGCACATTTTAGAGCCACTCACATCAATATACATAGTTTTAAACCCCAGTAATGTTTACGCAACAACTTTCTGGATCCATCTGTTGTACCATTTCCACCACATTGCCCAAAAAACGTCCACGTTTGCTGGCTTACTTCAAAAGTTTCGAAACTATTTCGCACAAAAAGCCACAGAACTCTCACGTTATGCGAAAACTTTTCGGAACCAAAAAGTTGAATGTGTAATGCTTACATGACGGCTTGGAATGTTCGCTGCTTACGCAAAATGCTTTCGTAGTTAGGAACTGAGTTTTTAAATATTTTTGGTAGTTTTTGATCGCTTTTAAGCGGTTAGTTAGTGCTGCGCAGCTGGTATACTATGTATATACTACGTATATATATATATATATATATCAGATGCCTATGAAGTGGTGGTCAATCTTTAGGCAACCTTGCTGGGAAATTTATCCACTACCACTTGAGTTTCTCATTTATATCTCGGCAGAAGAATTATTGCGGGAATATTGATATCGTGGATGCATAGCATACTTTGTCGAAGGCGAAGTAGCCTTATGATAAAAGTAGGCCTAGAACATACTTTTCTGACTGCGACTTCGTTTCATTCTTTGACGGGCCTATTAGTCTAGTGGAGTGACCCCTGACTGCTAAGTCAGAAGTCGTGGGTTCGATTCCCACCCAGGACAAACTTTGTGTAATGAGCACGATTGCTTGTTCTGTGTCTAGGTGTAATTTCTGTTTAATATGTATGTGAGCCCTGTCGGCAGAGAGGTTTGTCGGCGTAAAGTCCCGTCAGAGTAAAGTCTTGTCGGCGTAAAGTCCTGACCTGTAAGGAGTAAAGTCTTGTCGGCGTACAGTCTGTCGGAGTGTCGGCGTAGTGGCCGTCGGCGTAAAGTCTGACACTCAACTGTCTGTCAGTTACACTTTCATGTTAAATCATTGCTTAACCGATTTAGTTGAAACGGAGCGTAGGAACAATAAATAAATAAGTTAAATATCCTGGGACAACTCACACACGGCCATCTGATCTCAAACTACGGAGCTTGTTCTATGGTAATTGATAAACATATACTTATATAGCAATAGCTAGTATATATAAGAAATGAATTATATATACTAGCTATTGCCCGCGACTCCGTCCGCGTGGAATAATACTCCCTGTTCCCGGGGGATTTCCGGGATGAAAACTATCCTATGTCCTTTCTCGGGTCCCAGACTATATCTGCACCAAATTTCATTCAAATCGGTTTAGGCGTGAAGAAGAGACCGACAGACAGAGTTACTTTCGCATTTATAATACTAGTGCGGATTGTTCAACTTAAAAACTTATCTCTTTTTTTTAGGGTTCCGTACCTCAAAAGGTAAAAACGGAACCCTTATAGGATCACTTTGTTGTCCGTCCGTCCGTCCATCCGTCCGTCCGTCCGTCTGTCTGTCTGTCACGACTCTTTTTCTCAGAAACGCGTCGAGATATCAAGCCAAAATCACTTACTCATGTCTGCTATTTCTCAAAGCAGTATATAAATCAAGTTTCTAAATCAACGCAATAAAGAGATACGGTGGTTTAATATTGCATATTTAAACATTTGCAAGGGAATCAAAACTCAAAACCTATAGCGTACTTCCCATTGACCAAGAATCATGAAATTTTACAAGAAGCAAGGTCATGAAGCACAAGTAAAGGAAAAACTCCGATAACCGTAAATTTGTAGTTTGTTCACATCCGTCCGTCCGTCCGTTCGTCCGTCTGTCAAGATCCTTTTTTTTCTGAAACGCGTCGAGAGATCAAGCTGAAATTAATATCTCATACTTGGGTCTGCTATCTCTCTAAGCAGTGAAAAACTCAAGTTTCTAAATCAACGAAATTAAAAGATACGGCGGTTTATATTGCATATTTTGACATTTGCAAGGAAATTAAAACCTATAGGGTACACACGGCTACATATCAAGTTATTCAAAACCAGTTTTAGCTGACCTCACATTGGGTATGTTTTTCGTACAATCAGAAGTCAGCTTATATTCGTTTTGTATAGCTTGATGAGTAGCTCACCGTACTTCCCATTGACCAATAATCATGAAATTTTGCAAGAAGCAATGTCATGTAGCACAAGTAAAGAAAAAACTCCGAAAGCCGTAATATTGTAGTTATTTCACTTAAAAAAACAAATTAATGGAACCCTCGTTGCGCGAGTCCAACTCGCACTTGACCGGTTTTTTAACACTGAATTGCAGTGTTTACAGTTTTGTAAACTCACATACACAGGCTCAGAGCAAATACTTATAGATCATACAAATATTTCCCCGAACGGGAATCGATATTTGGGGGGTAAATTCGGAATTACTGATATCAAACGAGTAAAGCCACGAGCAGCAAGTATAGTGGAAACCTCTAGAGAAGCGAATTAAAAACCCGTTAAATGGGATAAAAATGTTGTAATCTATACATTATGCCGTCCATTAAAGTCAATGTCTTGTGGTTATATGATCATTAAATATTATTTAGCCTCCACTTTCTTTTTAATCTACTCAATTTTCCTATAATACCTTTATATTCAATTCTGTGAACTTCTTTATAAAAAGCTAGCTTTTCTCTGCAGCTTTTTCTAGCATTAATGTGCTCTGAATGCGAAGGATTTGACACAAACTTTCATGTCTTATTTTTCACCTTTAGGAGCTAAATATTCAAAATCCTTTTTTAACGCTCACCTACAGAGTAAAAGGACATAATGTATTTCCCTATTAGGCATTTAATTTCAAAAATTGCGCCTTATCGCACCTCTACTTCAAAAAAGAAACAATTGTGCAAATTCCATGTTTCAAGCTATAATTTCGGCTGTACGTAGATTACCAAAGAAAATCTTATCTCTTTATATAAAAATTAAATACAAAGTTCAAAATTATGGTTATCCCGCCTTCGATGACATTTTAAAATAAGTATCTTCAACACAAAAAAATCTTATTTAACAAAATTGTGCTTAGTGCTACGCTCAGAGACATTGCATAACAATAAAATAAAATATTAAGCTCTTAAAAAATCAATAATTGGCAAGTATTTATTGTCACATTGTTAATACAAATAGAAATCACTTCAATTTTGAGATGCGTCAATATTTGGTAAATTAAAGTAAAGTAGCTGTTATCACCGGCTTCGCTTGCGTTGATATGCTCTGAAAGTGACGAATTTTCACACAAGCTTCATCCTTTATTTTCATCCCTTAGGGGTTGAATGTTCCAAATCCTTTCTTAGTATTCACGGTACAGTGTAAAAGACACCCGCATATAAATTTTCATGACCTTAACCCCAGGAGTTTGGGCTGCATGACGTTCGTTGATACGTTAGACAATAAGCCATATACAGGCTAATTGCAAACCTCTATAACCTTACTTTGAAATTATAAATAAACGTCTCAAGAGTTCTTTTTTCAACGATGGTTGGACCCTTAGGAGTTATAGATCAATTTTACACACATGTTTTTTGAGCAATCTGGGCATTTTAAAAGAGTTATGCGACAAACACGAAAAAATCTCTGTAAGTACATGTAAACAGTTTTCATGTTTTATCAACACTTAAAGTTATATTATTATGTGGTACACATTTCACACGTTTTTAATCGAAATTCTTGACTTTAGAATAAAGTTACAAAATCGTGTTTGTATTGATGTGTGTGTGCATGAGTGTGTGTGGATGTTTGTTACTCTTTCACGCAAAAACTATTCAACAAATTTTGATGAAACTTTACATAAATATAGTTTATACATCAGAATAAGTTATAGGCTACATAGCGTCACGCTATGCGGGTGAAACCGCGGGGGGCAGCTATTTGAACATATTTTGGTAAGACTCGATATCAAGTAAAAGTCAAGTTCTCATCATCGCACTTAGGAACTCTACTTAGATAGAGAGTCCTCTCCCGTAGAGATCCCGCTGTAAAAAACCCTCGATAGTATTGCATCCGAGTAATTTCCGGGTCAATCTCCTCCTCTAGAAGTAGGAATCGTAATCAAAATCTATAAAATTGAACATCGATTTTTATTCTACCACTGCGAAGTAAAAAGGAGCGTTGTACATTATATAGGTGCCAGTTATCTACATAATTACAATAGTATGTGAAAATGGCTTTAACATAAATACGTACTAATATTATAAATGCGAAATGTCTGTCTGTCTGTCTATCTGTCTGTCTGTCTGTCTCTTCTTCACGCCTAAACCACTAAACCGATTTTAATGAAATTCAGTACAGATATAGTCTGGGACCCGAGAAAGAACAAAGGATAATTTTCATCCCGGAAATCCCCCGGGAACGGAAACTATTATTCCACGCGGACGAAGTCGCGGGCCAAAGCTAGTTATAGATAAATTCCACCCAGACACAGAACAAACAATCACGCTTACCACACTCAGTTTGTCCTGGCTGGGAGTCGAATCCACGACCTCCAGCTTAGCAGTTAGAGTCACTAACCACTAGACCACCAGGCCCGTGAAATTATTGTTGCTGCATACTTTTTAAATCACTTTTTATCCTCCGACTACTATAAAGGTGATGGTGTTATAAGTTTGATGTGTGTTTGGCTGTTTGTATGTCTGTGGCACTATAACTTTTAAATGAGTGGACGATTTAGACGCTGTTTCTTTTAATTGAAAGCAGTTTATCTAGCGATAGTTCTTCATGTTTCATAAAAAACGGGTCACCCGTTTCAAAGTTAAGAACCCTCTTGTTAGATGTAGTCACGATCTTCTTTACTTTAGTGGAGGGGTTTTATTTATTTTTTAATTTAAATTTGTTGTTGTTGTCATTAAATTTACATTACGTGTGACAATCTGTCCTTCACAATTTCACCTGCGTCTTAGAGATTTAACATATTTCTCATCGCAATCTTTTCCTTATGTTTAGGGTAGCAATACGCTCGAAAGTTTTCATTAATGTAATTAACTAAAACAACACAAATTAAACACATTTATATTGCACACAATATTAAACTTTATATCAGCATTCTTTTAGTTCACAATCAATTAGGTACTAAATAGATAATAGTAAACGTAACACCGTTTGCATTGACTCTTACAGCCGGGTTTTTAATCACACCGTATTGAACTGTATGAAGTTGGTATAGAAACTAGTAGCCCGAAACAAGAAGTAAATACTCGTAGTTACTCGGCGATGCCTACTTTCAGTTCGTTCGTTTACCCGTTGATTGATGAGTTTTGTCGAGTTAGACGTTTGGGGAACAAAGTTCGCCCCCTAACGATTACTAATGATTTCATCCAGGTCACTCGGTAATCATTCACAGTACATCTTGATTTTACTCTTCACTACACTGTGTTGTTTTTGTTTTTTGTGTTTCCGAACGATCGATACTTTTAATTGGAAGACAAGGTTAATGGGCTAGTGCCTAATGGAGTAGAGTTTTACAAAGTTTTTATTTTTATGAACTCTTATCTTCTTTGACGTAAAATTAACGTGAAGTAACGTGTAAAGGAAATATTTGACCAATTCTCAAAATTAATATAATTTTATTTTTATCATAAGCATCGGAAAATATCTTCCATTCACCCTACATCAACATTCGCAATTCCCAAAACAGATTGAGTTACAAAAACTCCAAAATTAACGCTCACCCTTTCACTTAAACTTTCTCAACACACCTGCCGTGTCAACATGAAAGCAAAAACATTCGATAAAATTTTAACCGAATAACTTATTCACATCGGTAAATTTAGCTGAACCCTTCTATGGTCCTTCGAACCGCGACCCGGCTGCACTCATCCGTGACAGAACAATAGGCCTCCCCCCCTACCCGCCCCCTCTCTCGCCTGGCGGCATGCACCGGCGTCACCAGCAAATTTCAGACTTGAAATTTTGATGTGACCTGACTCAAAAGGTTTTTTACGTATGATTTTTGGACAGACAGTCGCTGCGGGACCATGGAAGCGGTTCGTTAGCAAATGGATACGTTTCCGCCGAGCTCTTTGGTTTTAGTTTATTGAATGAATGAAATTATGGAGCATTTTCTGTGATTTGAATTTGAAATTTGTGGTAATATTTGGCAACGACGGAGGGTTAATGTTCGACTTGAATAGTTGCACTTTGTTTTATTCAAACAGTAGTAGGCAAAGTTCACGAGAAAGTAAATAAATGAGAAATACAAAATACTCAAAAAGACCGAAAGGACCGAGCCATTAAAGTCATTATAAAAGATTAAAACAAACTTTACGTAACATTATCCGGAAAACGTTACCGTACCTAATTCACTTTGAATTTATTGATTAATCAAAATGCTTCCATCCTCTTCCTTCTATAAACACGCAATAAATTGGTCCTTAACGGGGCCCTTTGAACCAAGCGGTACATTTTCATAAATCACACCTCTAGCCAGTCCAGTAAATTTCAACTAAATTTCCATTACGGTGGGATGACTTTATTAAGGGAATATAAGATGCAAAATTTTCGTAGACTAATATTTCAGTGCCGTCTTATATCTATGCTAAACTACAGCTATATACAAGAGACGTGCAAACGATACAGGGTCAGCGTCCAAAATTATCGCACATACTTCAGCCGATATCTGGTTTATGGATACGGAATTTCAGTTTTAATTAGTTGAGTTAAAGTTGAATGTCGTTCGGGTGGAGGTTTCGATCGGTGTCAAGTTAAGCTCAATTTGAATGTTCAGATTGTAGTACGGCGGCGGTGGACGAGTCGGTGCATTTTAAAAGATGTGCGAGTTAAGATCGCCACTTGACGTGGAGCCATCGCGCAGGCGCACTTCGTAGGGCCGCGACTTGAAGGACCAGTATTATATAGGTTCTACTTATTTTTGTCTATCAGCAAATATGGTATTTTATTTTATTACAAAGCATTCAAAAATCTAATTTTAATAAATCTAAATCTAATTTTTTTTTTCAAATTGAATGTGAACCGAATTTTTAGAGCTTAAATTACGAGATGTTTTTTATAGAAATTAAGTCTTACATTTATTGGTTAATGATGTAAAATACCCCATTATTCAATGATCTGTCAAAAAGTTTTTACTTGAGCCATCTAATACAAATGAGAAAAACAATGATGTTCAAGCAAAACTATATAATTATTTAAAATAGTCTACAAAGCTTGCATATAATAGATATAGTTTACAGTAAGTTTCAGAAATGTATATCGTAAATTATGAAATAAAGTTTGATCTCTACACTTCGTAATTAACTGTTTTAATTAACCTTAATGAAATATTATACTAGGCCGAAGGCAAATAGCTAAAAATGACTTTAGCTTTCAGTTTAAGAAAGCTTACTGTCCGGCTCACTGTGTTTCAAATTCTCGTAGAATTAGTAAAAAATATTAGTAAGCTTCAAAAAATAAAAAAATATAACTAGCCTAGATGGCCGTTCCTATTTAACTTAAGTTCGTTTAACTTATTTTCTAGTACTTAAGTTAATCTTGTTTTATGTTTTAACGCCCTAATCACCTTTCAGTAGGAAAGTCTATCAGTTAATCACCATTAACAGCATCGGTGTATGCCCGTTCTACCGTGAGTGATCGCGGTCTACCCAGGGCTGGATAACTCCACGGTAAGTGTCGGTCTCATTCGGGCCTTATCGCCTCCCGAGGCGCCCTGTTATCTCTGAGAATTCACTAATTTACAATCCACGAATGAATATTTAATGGCAGTGTGTCACCCCTGAAAATTTGGCTCCTTCGCCATAGAGTAGGCGGTTATGACAAAGTGCGCAGAAAGTGCAGTCTAGTCAGTCTTGATTTATGACGTACCGCATTATAAAAACTGCTTATTTTATAACAAGAACAAGGGACTTTGATTAATTTGCAATCATCATTTTCTGACACTTCGCTCTAATTTTCCCGTAATGAGCCGAACAGGTGATACAATAAGGAAACTGAGAAACGTATTCCAAATGAACCTTGATTTACATAAAAGCGTCGATTTATATTCTAAGTAAAAGCACGAAAAATTAAAAAGCAGAAATTTCCTTATTTTACCGAATTTCCCGTCTTCCGATTCTGGTCGGATGTAGTAGGCTACGCGCGGGGGTTGTGAGTGCGGGGCGGGGTACGCGGCGGGAGGGGGAGGGACGAGGGCGAGAGCGACGCAGCCTCCCTTCAGCAACGATTACTGATTAGTGTGGCGGCGAGTGCGGCGGGGCCGCCCGCTTGGAGCTCGAAAATGCCGCCGCCGACTCGTATCCAACCCTCCAGTACTAGTGTGAATGGGAAAAGGTTCTTCACTCAGGTAGTGTGGCAGCCGCGCTTGGACTTAACCCCTCGCTGGCCCACTGTGGAGTGATTAACTGTCCTACGCGATCAGCTGATTGAGTGCGGCCGCGTGCACCGGCGCTTACGGCACGCCTCTACATGTGCTTCGGTTACTACAATTACTACGTTTGTGACATGATGTATATCAATGTATTTGGGTGTTGACGTTTTTCTCGTGTTTTCAATGTGCGCCCTAACGTTACCTCTGCCTGGTCTCAAGTAAGTACATAATGTTGATTGTTTCAAAAGTTTTGTTGTAGTAAGTACTGAAGATAACCTTACTTTCAATGTTTTTATTTCGTTTTTGATGCCGTTGTCGCGGAAAATTGCCATTTACTTGGCATTTCACGGTTGAATTACGGTTTGTAAGTGTGGTTAGAAAGGTTGTTATGCGGAAATATGTCAGGGAAGTCGATGTAGTGGAATTTCTGTTTATCAATTGGCGTTGATGTCTTTACTTCTATGGTTACATTATAATTCGGTTTGTCTGACTTTGATGATGGACCAACGTATCGTAACTGGCGTAATGGAAGTTAATTACTCTCCCAGGATTCATAACAAATTATAAAGTAGGTCTAATATAAACTTAATCTTAATGTATATGGGTAATTACCTGAAATAAATGAATTTTCTTTTTAATATCTTATAACTTTTTATAGTTTCTGATTAAAATGTACACACTAAAACTCTTTTTTCAACCGTTAAATTCAGTTGCACTACATTCAATTTATTTGTACTACATTCAAATTCAGTACATATAATTTATTAGTTCTAGGAATTGATATTATTATCGTATTGAATTATATTAGCACTAATTAGAACGGCAGGGATTAATTACCTACCATAATGCACATTCAGGTTTCTCAGTTTAATTACGTTTATTTGATAGTTTATTTACTATAGTAGTTATTAAGTTTAAGTCTCTGTTTTATCCAAAACCACGTTTATACTCTGTCGTTACATTATAATATTTGTTATATTATTTAGTACATCTCATATAGTAAGAAATACATATATGTTTTTTATTGTTATTCCATATTATATTAAAATTTTATACACTGGATATCACGACGATCGAAAAACTTAAAAAAATATAATATAAGACATAAAGAAAATTGAAATACCTCCAAAACATGAGATATGGTATACAAACAGACGTTATACAGGATGGCCTAAAAATACGCCTCGTAAAATACAGGTCGTAAACTGTAACCGTCAGGATTTTTGCTAAGCATTCCCCGCTGATTCTCCCGTAACTTTAAGACATAAACATAAACACATAATATTCTAGAAAAGATGGAGACTGGTTAGATTATTTTTACAGCTTTTTGTAATGAAATATATTCTAGAGCAGTTTATGGTTGGAGAAAGCAGTTAGGATTATTTTAAGCTAATCTATTCATTGTTCAGTCATAGGTTTCGGTTCATTTACATCTACTGTACGTTAACCGAATAATCACACGTAAGCTTCGTATCGGCAATAGCACAATGATTGCTCTAATGGAATTTTCCAACCTACTTGACTTTCAGCCTATTAACTTGCACAAAGGACCAATAACGCGGAACTCAATACCAAATTCTCCAAAAACACGCGAATAATCCCATAATTTTCAGCTAAAACGTTTTTTATACGAGGGCCGCTATTAAACAAGGATCGTAGTGTTAAAAACAGGCGTCGTTATAAAAAAAAATGATGACTTGGAGCGGCAGCGTCGGCGCGGGAAACGCTGAGTTGGCGCGGCCCTTCAGTAAGTCAATGTCCGTGGCAGGCGGGAAGATGGCTTAATGCGAACCAATTATCCTCGAGTCCTTTACATATACAACTACCGTGACGATCGACGATTACGATGAATGGGTGTAATCGAAGTAAGGGTTGGCGATCCCTGTTTTATTGGCCACTAAAAGGGAACGCGTTATTAATTACGAAAGGCACTTTTTGTTAAGGGTCTGAAGGCTTTTTCGGAGACTCGGTGTCTGTTATCGGTTCAAGTGAATTGATATTCAGGCTGTGTTTTTTTCAGAAAGGTGGATGAATCAATAAAGCAGTATAAGGAGACAGGACTTACTTACATGGGTATATAATTCTATTGGGTATAATAGTCCTCCTCTTTGTAGTGGTGTAGAACTTTTATATTGAAAATATTGATGACTAGCTTTATCTACGGCTTCGCCCAGAGTAAATGTTGATATTTCCATCTCCCATTTTTACCCTTTTAGAGTTCGAATTTCCAGAAATCCTTTCTTAGTGTAATAAGACATCCTGCAATATTCGTGTCTCTAGGACCAGAGATTTCGACTGTGCGTTGATATATATCAACAGTCTAGCAATAGTAAGTCAATCAGTTTGTCAGTTTACCATTTTATATATAGGTAGATTTATATTTCTCTATTCATTAACCTCACAAGAATTAGAATTTAAATACATTGAAGATTAAGGAAACAATTCAATGAACTCAAGTGAGACTTGGTGATACCAGTGGTGTAAGTAGTTCGGGTAGTACCATCAGTGGTATTAACAATGATCCTAATAGTCGGAGCCGAAAATTGACCAGTATGGCGCTAAACGTAGGATCCAAAATTATTCTCACACACGGTGATAAGCGGTTTTCAGGGACGTTTTTTGGGAGGGTAACTTGAACGATGGGCTGTCAACAGTAAAACTAATTAACAAACGCGATGAAGGCACAAAAACCTCCTCAAAATATTTCTTCAGAATAAAAACTGTTTTAATGCAAATTAGCTCATAAATAATGCCACAAGCACCCAAATAATCTGAATTGTGAGTTCTCGTAAATCAACTGCTTTTGCTAGAAGGAATTTATTATCCTTTCACCCTTTTCTACAGGGCAGAATACGGTATTGTATATTGTTTATGAAAAAAAAAACGGGTCAAGTACGCGTCCCTAGTTCGTTTTCTGAGCTCGGCTTGAATCGCGGAATAATGAGGTCTTTGGACTCCGTAGTAACATGCTATATTTATTTTCCGTGGTTTGTCCTAAACTTCTTAATTACTCCGAACTCTTTCTTCATTTAAAAATAAACTAAAGCTCAAGTTTGCACGTCATTATTTTACATTTTAATTAGAAAAAACGACGTACAACAACACTTTATAAACATTAAAACGAAAACTTGAGAAGTACATAAATATAATTATTTACAGCGAATATCTACGTAAGGGTAATAACTACCTTGGTAATTATGACAACTTAATGAATGTGCTCTGAATTATATCAGAATAATAATTACGTACGTCCTCGTTAAATTTCTGAGCGTAATTTGCGTTAACGATCCTTTGTTTTTGGGTTCTCGAGACCACGGTACCTTAGAACTAAAGGCAACTAATTTTCGCAAGCGCTGCGCGTAGCCTCCCAACCGGCGTTTGAGAGAGTGTCAAAAACAGATGTCGGATGAATTTAATATAAGCTCCGTAGTACCATGAAGTGCGACTTATTCGTGTTTTATATCAAGGTGTATCGCTTTCACTGTTATCTACGCAGCAGGCTCATACGTGACCTGAAAAGGATATCCGGTTACTTTTCCTGTGTTCGATTGTAACTGACATGGTAGACAAGACAAAAAGCCTGGATAAAGAACGGCTTTTTCGATTTATCGTTGCCTTGTTTGTGACTTTGTGTGACTGGATTTGAAATGAGGTATTTATAAAACTGTTGACCTATATTTTATTTTGCATCTGAGGCGAGTAAATGTATATTTTCACAGACAAACACTTACGTTTTTGAAGAAGTGGATAAACGTCACAATTTCGTATTTTAATGAATAAATAAACCAAGAAGAAAACAAAACCACGACCCACGCTTTAACGTACGCCAGATAAAAATGTATTGTGTTCGGAAATTATTTTAACCCTAAGTGTTCGTTTACTGCTGATATCCCCACCTAGTTTGAAACAAAGCAAACGCTTGTGTTCAATAGACTGGCCAACAAAGGACCCACACAATATATTAGATCCCCTATTTGTTAAAACAAAATAGGTGGCAAATAAAAGAGGCGCGAATTTAAAATAGAGAAGCGTCAACGCGCTCGTCAGCCGTCAACGTCACGTTCCAAGATGGCGGGTGCCACCACTTAAGGCGGGAAAACGTGACAGGAGTTTGTGTTCGAAAATCAAAATTATGTCTGGTGAAGACTTTGTTATTCAAATATTGTACGTCTTCATAATAATAACTTATTACTGTAACATATTGCGTGAATGTTTAAGGAAAACAAACATCGAACTGGCATACAGTTCTCTGTAAGTATATCAAGTGTTGAGATTAAATCTCAAACAAAGCTCAAACAATTATTGAACTTAAAATAGTGTGCTTTTCTATTACATTATATTGAAAAAAGAGTAAGATAGTAATACAAATGAATAATAATATTGTTCTGATGCTTTGCAATTTAGATTGCAATAATAGGCTGGATTATTGTAATCTAAACTGCAAAGCAAAAGGTTCTCTCTTTTCATAAATAAAATAAAATAAAATAGGCACTCAAGTTGGTAGTAGATTGACGACATCAGACTTACCTATATTAATAATCAAAATGTTTTCTTTCATAAGATAAGAGATAACCAGGTCGAATTTAGAATGTACATATTTTGACAGGCGATTGCTCATCAGCATGATTATTTGTTCGGCGTGTGGGTGTAATTTAAATTTGGCCAATAATACGTATGTATTACTACGCCAGCATTATGTCGATTCCTTCCATTCATTCACCTCATTCATTTAAAATCTTTAGAACTAGAATTTCCGAAAATCCTTTTTTGTTGACTCTTAACAAAGAACATACCCTCCAAGTTTAGGAACAGCTTGGGCTGTGCGTTGATATATCACCCAGTCAGCCAGTCAATCAATTAGTTTACCATTTTATATGTATATGCGTATGTATATCAATTGTTTGGATATCATAATACGGACTTTGCCTAGCTTGGGATCAGATAAGTTGACAAAAAGTCCTGAGATATTAATTAAAATTAAATGTGTCTCATTGGTACTTGACTTGGATTCAAACTCTTACAACTTAAATAAGAGTTACCGTAATAAAAAACCAAAAGTTGTCCCGACAAGTCAGCTTATCCACTTTTTTGATGTAATGAAAATAAAGATACAATTCAAAAGGTTTTTTTTGGACACAGTCCGGCCTTTTCATTTAATTTTATTCAAGTTACACGAAACAATTTACATACCAAATGTTCCTCTTTAAACCTAACTATGTTCGCACTTTGTATTCTAATTTTTTTTTTTTTTTTTTTTTTTTTTTTTTGGTGAGTGGGAAATCATCCAATGACTTCTCCCGTCCTGGGTGCGACGGGAGGGCGTGTCAGACTCTTACTGACTAAAACCCACTCATGTTCCTTCGATTGCCCTTTATGTTCCAGGGTCACGGTAACTATTATAAACATTCCGCAACCCCGGCAGGCGTTGGCCCTGTTGGGCCCCTCCCTGTGCTGACTCCTTCTCTTTGAGGCGCGCGTGGAACAAAACGCGCCGTCTACGCGGTCCTGGTCCTAGCCGGGCGGCGAGCTACCCATCGCTCGCCATCCGCAGAACCGCGCCTACGGTGGCCGGTAGTCGTCTTGCGACTCTCGACGTCTTCGCCTGGGTCTTAGTCCGGGGCGAGAGGCTCGTCGTTGCCTCTCGCGCGCCGCCGCTTCCTTCACCAGCATAACTGCTTCGCAGAAGGAGGCGACGGCATCCCATTCCGTCTCGCCCCGAAGCATGGCCTGAACCAGCGCCGGGCGCGAGAGGTCACCGCCGCCGATCGCCTCTACGAGGACACGTCGATGGTCCGCCCATGCGCGGCACACCTCCACCGTGTGCTCGACCGTGTCCTCCAGGCGACCGTTACTGCAGTGGTGACACCCAGGCGTCGCTTCCGCCCGAATCCGACACAGGAACCTCCCGAACTGACCATGTCCGGTGAGGACCTGTGTCAAGCGAAACGTGAGAGTGCCATGACGCCTCTCCAGCCACTCCTCAAAGAGGGGTCTTACCGCCGCTATAACGGCGTGCCCAGCACTAGGTTGCGACAGTCGTTGTCTCCATTCCGCCATGAGATCTCGCCGGAGCTCCGTGAGCCGTGCCGCGATAACCCGCGGCATCGGGACTTCACCCCGGCGTTGCACTTCCACGCGCCACTCGTACGTGTGTGCAAGGACTGTTGCCTCCAGATCCAACGGCGGGACGCCGGCAAGGAGGCATGCCGCCTCACAGGAGACCGTGCGGTATCCCCGCACCATGCGAATGGCCATGACCCTCTGGGACGCCCTCAGAAGTCGGGCCGGAGCCGCGGCTAGATTGGGCGCCCACACCGGAGCACCGTAGAGGGCCATGGACCGCACGATCCCCGTGTAGAGCCTCCGGCAGGAGGCGTTTGGGCCACCGAGATTGGGCAGGAGCCGCTTGAGGGCAGCTCCGGCCTTCGCCAGTTTGGGGCCCAAACGTCGGAAGTGCTCCGTAAAGTTCCATCGGTTGTCGAGGACAAGTCCCAGGTACTTTATCGTCGACTCGACACCGATGTGAACCCCTCCCACCGTTATCTGAGACCCCGGAGGTGGCCGGTGCCGAGGGCCATGAAAACACATGGCCTCGGACTTGTGCAGGGCCACCTCAAGTCCCAGTTGCCGGATCCTATCGACGACTGTCGCAACTCCACTTGTCATCAAGTCGGCCGCCGCCTGGAACGACCCTCCCTGCGCTAGGACTAGCGTGTCGTCAGCGTAGCACACTACGCTGACACCATCGGGAAGGTCGGCGCGCAGCACCCAGTCGTACCCGATGTCCCACAGGAGCGGCCCCAGGACCGATCCCTGCGGAACACCGCACGACATCCCTCGTCGACTCCACACCCCCTCGTGACCGGGGTAGATGACGGCCCTGTCCGTCAGATAGGCCTCGACCACACGACAGAGGTAGGCAGGCATCCGGTGATACCGGAGTGCCGCCACTATGCACCCCCATGGCAGGGTGTTAAAGGCGTTGGCGATGTCGAGAGACACCGCCAAGACGACCCTGCCCTGTGCTACCGCATCCCCTGTCGTAAGGGCTCGCACGCGCATGATGGCGTCCACCGTGGAGCGTCCTCTACGGAAGCCGAACTGACCGTCCGCCAGATCCGGCCCCACCCGCATCAGCCGCTCGACGAGGCGGCTCGCAATCACTCTCTCCAAGAGCTTTGCCGCCTCGTCGAGCAAAACGATGGGCCGGTACGCGGACGAGTCGGGAGAGTCCGCAGGACGCCCCGGCTTCGGTATGAGGACCAGCTTCCCTGTCTTCCAACGAAGTGGGAACTGGCCCTCCTCCAAGCATGCGCTAAAGAGCCCCCTTAGTCGAGGCCCGAGAGCCCCTAAGGCCAGGACCCAGGCCTTCCCTGGTAGGCCGTCGGGTCCTGGGGCGGTGTTTTTGGCCCTAAGCCTTAGCACCGCCACTCCCAGTTCTACCTCGGTCACCTCTGGAACGTCGTCGTCGTCGCCGTCGCGGTCCGCATCGGACACCGCCGGTGGCGGAGCCATGAGCGGGGGAGAAAACTCCCCCCGCGAAGGGAACAGAGCGCTCACAACGCCCTCTACGACCTGGGGCCGGAGACTCTGCGTCAGCGGGGGGCCCGCGGTACGGAGCTTGCCCCGCACCGCCAAGTAGGGGCGCCCCCACGGATCTCTGTCCAGAGTCCCCAGCGTCTCTTGGCGGGCCGAAGCTTTGGCCCGCAATATCTCCAGTCGGAGGGCTTCCTTCGCCGCTCTGTACCCCTCGTACAGCTCCGCCTCAATGTCATCCGCATCCACAGGGCGATACGGAGCCTGCGGTGTCTAGTGTACGGGCGTCGCGCAGCCACGCACGCCTCACGTAGTGACGTGATTTGCGGCGACCACCCAGTACACCTGGCGCTGACCCCTTCCAGGCTGAACCCGGGGCATTGCCATGTCACAGATCTCGGACATGGTCTCCTGGAACCACCCAGCCTCGGCATTGATATCGGCAGGCCTGTCCGGTGATGACACCCAGGCCTGCACTATCGAGGCTTCCAGGAGAAGCTCCCGGTCCAGCTGCTTCAGCGCCCAACGCGGACCGCTTTGGGTCCGTCGGACCGGCGCAGCGGAGGTCTGGGCGGAGACGTCAAACCGGATGTACCGGTGGTCGGAGAACGTCTCCACCTCCTCCATTACGCGCCAGTCAACGACACGCGGTGACAGAGCGGGGCTGGCGAACGAGATGTCCACCACCGACTCACCCCGCATCCGCACACACGTGGGGACGGAACCCTGGTTCAGCACGACTAGGCCCGCCTCTAGGGCCCAGTTTTCCACCATTCTGCCCCGTGCATCAGTGTATCGGGAGCCCCAAGCCAAGTTCTTGGCATTGAAATCCCCGAGAACGAGCACGGGGAGGGTTCGGAACCCGGCGACGACGACGCTCAGCTCCATAAGGGAGTTGTGGAGTTCGACGAGGGATCGGCTCGGGGAGAGATAGACGCCTACAACGGCGATCTCCCCGAACCGTGCCGCAACGCACCCCTGTGCCCTCTTGACGCCTTCGAGGGCTGGGGTGCCGGCGGCGGCCGACGAGATGATGGTCACCGAGCCGCTCAGGTCCTCCACCCAAGAATCCCTGGGCGGGACAAAGTACGGCTCGGAGACCACGGCGATGTTGATCGACCACTGCGCCATGCTCTGGAGCAACAGATCCTGAGCGGCGGCGCAGTGGTTGATGTTCGCCTGTACGAGGCGCAATGGGGCCATTATTGGCACTCCATTGCGGCCTCAGTAGTCGCGGCTGCAGCGACAGACGCGCAGCGGCGGGGGACGGCGGGAGCAGCAGCGGCGGCCGCGGGAGCGGCGGCAGCAGCGGGGGCAGCAGCGGGAGCAGCGGCAGAGGGCTTCCTGCCCTTGCCCCGGTCCTGGCGGGTGGGGCGCAAGCCTTGCCCCCAGCCCGGTGATCGGCCGGCTTGCCAGCCGCCGCACATATGGAACAGTGCGGCGCGGCGGTACACGAGCCGGCCTTGTGGACCGGGCTGACCGCAGCGGAAACAATCGGCGCTGCGGTCCACCTCCGAGGTGCAGCGGACACCGACATGGTGTCCGACTTGGCATCTGTAACACCTCAGAGGCCTGGGTCCAGCAGCTTCACCTGCGCCGAAAGCCCAGCCTCCCACCAGTAACCTACTGCTGCTGCGGCCCTCCCCCGCAATGGCTTTAGCCGCCGGAACGGGGCAGCTCACGGTGACCGCTCCAGTCCCGGAGCGGTCAGGGCGGATGGTGCCTACGCGCACGTCGCCAGCGGGACAGCCCCCCGCTTTGGAGACGGCGGCCACCAACTCCTCCCCCGTGACAGAGTGTCCAGGCCTGTGATGCGCATGTCAATGCGCATGGTAGGCCTGGAGACTCGTACCTCCTCGGCAGAAAGCGACGCCCTCAACTTTTCGGCCAGAGCATCGGCGACGGGGCCGCTAGTAGCCCCAGGGACTTCCAGCATGCGGGCTCCGGTAGCCGTCACCCCGCAGTCGCAGTCCCTCCGTCACGCCGAGCTCGGCCAAGTTGACCGCCGCTTTCGCTTTGGTCAGTACCGCCCCGTAGGTAACACCTTTTCTTCTCCGCGTCCGTCTGCAGGGTGACTACCACCGCTGCAGACTTAGGGGCGCGGAGCCTGGCCGCAAGGCTATTCGCCTTGCGGCGCTCCTCTGCCGTTGCCGCTTCCTAGTTGCCCTGGCCGCCTTGGCTGCCTTCCTCTTCTCCCCGGCCACTTGCCAGCGGCCGGCGTCGGCCGGAGGCTCGGCAGCCGAAGAGGGAGGGGGGCGGCTGTGGGGCACGTTGTGCAGCTGCACTCGCTGCAGGTGTCCCCACCGCTTTGGGCTTCGCCGCCTTGCCCCTACTGGGCGTTGCGGCCTTACCCTTCGCCTGCTCTGGCGCGGCGGCACGCCTCGACGTACCCGCCGCAGGAGTCGCGGCCACAGCGGCAAAAGATGCCGCTGGCCGTGCTGTGTTGATTGATGCCGCCGGGACCGGGCGCTGGCCGCGAGTGGGGGCCGGAGAACTCTCCCTTCCAGCACCGAAAACCGGCGCTGGAAGTCCGCCATACTCTGCACCAGGCTCTGGAGCAGTTCCCGGTCAGGGTTGGTGGCCTGACCTGTGGGAGGTACGTCTCCCCCGGAGCCTGGCCAGTTCCGCGTGCAACTTTCGGTTCTCCTCCTGGAGAGCCTCGATAGCGGCCCGCATAGCAGCCATCTCCTGTCCGACGACGCCGACGCCTCCGCATTCGCCGCTGCCAAAATGTCGGCGGTGGCATCGGCGATGGCCCTGTCCTGGAGCCCTTCTTCTTCTTCAGGGCCACGGACACCAACGCCGATGTCACCACCTCCGCCAATCCTTCCGGCCTGGAGCTCCCCGCGGCGGTGGATGCGCCCTGAGCCTGCGCGGAAGCCGCTCCGGGGTGACGCCCCTCCGCGGCGAGCCGTTCGGCTCGCCGAGCTGCCTCCGGCGCGGGGCGGTTGCGCCCCCCTCCTCCTACACGGCCCGCCCCCCCCCTACTGGTGGGATTTGGGGGCCGGTGCCGCCGCTTCGCTGTCGGAGGACGACGAGGCGCCCTCCGACACCGCCCGCTTCCGGCTGCGGTCCCTCCTACCACGGATCGAGCTGCCAGAGCTCGATCCCTCCGAGTCCGAGCCACCAGGGCTCGACCCCAACGCCGCGTCGGTCTCCAACCGCGCCTCTTCCTTCCTCTCCGTTTCTTTTAAAAAATTTGCTAGGTTTTTATCATAGTAAGTCCCACGAGTATGGGGGATTTAAGAAGTACACCCAGGATAACCCCCTGTACCTGGGCAAGTGTACATTTATAACCCAACCAGAGAGTCCACCGGTTCCCTGGCTGGGGGTGCGCTAGAGACTGATGCGCCGTCCACAAATAGACGACACTACTCCTCAGCCATTCGTACCTTCGCCACGCACCAGAACTTGGTATTAGAGGTAATTTTTTATAGAGGTTGTCTTCCTCGCGGCCCGGGCGGTTAAGCCAAGGCCCTCGACCCCCGTCGAAAGTCAGAGACATGACCGTAACAGTCTTCGGGGCTACGAGATCAACGGGGGCAGCTAGGGGTGACGACCCCCAGCTGCCTGCTCTGCGGCAGGGTGAGTGCACGCAGAGCCCGTTCCCCGACTCCAACACGCACTGCCCTCTGCTACTCAGAGGGACAGGTGGTGGAGTCCTCCGCGACAGAAGATTCGAAAGTGTGCAACGAGACCCCACAGGCACAACGTACCGTGGCGAGTCGTTGCACACCTCCCGGGGTGCACCGTCCCTCGGACTGGCCTTCGCCCCGGACGGATCCATAAGCGAGCTCCAGCCCTCGGGCACACGAGGAGGTTTTCTGTCCATGCACCCCCACTTTGTATTCTAATTGCTGGTTAAGTGTGCCTACTTAGCTACATTAATTGGTGTTTTTTAGGGTTCAATATCGTAGGCGCCAAATGGAACCCTTTTGCTAAAATTGACAACGAACAGACAGCGCTATCTGTTTCTCTCAAAGTCTATCTGTCAACAAGTTTGTATCATTTAAACCATAATAGGTAGATACAAAAATTAAAAAAAAAAAGATTTACAAAATAAATTCTATACAACCGATTTCTAAGAAAAGTGTCAATTTGTCTATATGTTTTTATTTGACATTAATAAAATAAAACACCACTTTCAAAGACAATTAGGAAAAATAACTGTAATTTCAAAAGTCTGTGGACATGTAAAACAACAAACACAACCAAAGACGAATTCTGAAGAAGTAAAGCTTCCCTTTTATGTCTTTGAAAAAGGTTTTCTTTATTTCCCACCTTTAAATGTCTGAAAAATATACAGACGAATTGATAAATCCTTTTTGAATCATATTGAGAGGAGAACATTTTGAAGTACTTATCTTAATAGAAATAATAAATAATATTCCTGGATCTAATAAATAATAATATGATTGGTGGTACAGAACCCTCCATGTACCATTATGACTTACACCTAAAATATACTTATTATAGTCCATGCTCACTGTCAATCAAGCTTTATTTTGATAAGCACAAGGTATCTTTTCACCTGTTTGCTTAGTGTTGTTTACCATTACCTTAAAAGGAAAGAGTCTTAGAGAAGACGTGTGTGAGTTGTAATGTTTTCTTTAGAATAACACAAAGTTCTTGAGTATAGACAGTTCGTGACGATTCGGAAACGTTCGGCCTTACTTCGGGAGTTGAGGAAAATTCGTTGTGATGCTCGCTTGCGAAAACGAAGGCTTTGGTTCAGCCTTTAAGCTTTGGGTTGATACAATGGATTGAAATTGTAGTCTTTTCCTCGAATAATAATGTAGGATATGTTGATTTGCATTCTTATTAATACTTGAATTTGTGTTGTTGTTTTGGATTTTGGGGAGGCATTTTAAAGGAGACTTATTTTACTCAAAATAAAAACTCTTGTTCTACTTTTCTACATGTGTTAAAAACAACACTTTACAACGACCAAGCGACAGCCGGCTGTCGGGTTGCTATTTTCTTTCTATTGTGTATCGAATCATGTGCCTTCGAAGGTTTGAAGGCAACTTTACATTTTAAACTCTTAACACTAAACGCTTACATTGACTTAATTTTAATAATGAAAAAAATGATCTGGATTTTCGTAAATTGTAACACGAGATGCTTCAGAAAATCGTTTCACCAAATCGCAAACAGATGTACTACGAAAGAGCAAGTCAGTACATCTTATTTACTTGACCTAGTTTAAACTAAAAGTGTAACTTTAATGCCCACAATGCTCGTTAACGAGTACATACTAAATATTCTGTACACGTCTGATATTACGGCAGGCGAGTGTGAGTACAATAACATTACAATAACATGAATTGTGTACACTCTGCACAATACCCCGAGGTACACAGCCTTATCTAACGCATTATGTTAGACATTAATTACAGGATTGTTTTGTACTAAAGTAATTCGTTATCATTATAATTATTTTGAAGTTTTGTGAGGTGAAACTCATTACTCTTCCTTTGTTACATCGTAGTCAGGTAAATGAAGGCTGCTACGTAATTGACGTAAAAATTTCACGGGCACTCGGCTACGCGCTACGGTGCTACGTGCTACGCATCAATGCTTAAAATATATGACGGGTGTCGATATAATTGGCTCTTATTTAATGCTTATATTATTGAATAAACGTTATTTTTAAAGAAAATCGTCAAATAGCGGTGATATTCATTGATATTAGTTATTGTTACTAATAATACGTGAAAAAGAGACAGACTGATCGACAGACAGAGTTGCTTTTGCATTTATAATATTAGTATGGATTACAATATACTGGTGACCTGCATCATTTAATAAAATTTGATTGATTTTGAAACTATGTAATTATATAGAGAACTTAATACGTATAACAACAAAAGCTAACTTCGAATTAAAATACTTGACACAGTTAACCGAATATCGAAATTGGGCCACAGACTTAAACTTCGAATTTTCAGAATTTGTCAAGATCCAGTGTGAGGCGTACAGCTTATCATAAGAAAGTTCCAAAGTTCGCTAAGAGGTAGATAGCTAGATACTTGTGAGGTACCCGTATATTGTAAACTTTTAACTTGTCACTGCAAGAATATGTGGATATAGAAACTAGGTATTAGTATAAAATACTTGATACTACTACCAAACAATGCAGACCTAATCTTGAAACTATCATCGTACTATCGACAGAATTGAATCATGACCCATTTTGACGACAAATCGTTTGAAGCTGTCAAAATAATAAGACTAGATTTGTGACATTTTTAATACATGTTTACGCGATTGTCGACCTAATTGTATTAGAATGTCTGTAGGAAAATAAACTTATGGTGGGTCATGATTCCATTTGGTCGATTGTACCATGTCATGCATATAGCCCTATTTTCATTCATTTATTCATATAGTTGCTGCCAGCTGTTCTTTGCAGATCGTCTCTCACCTGGCCGGAGGTGTGAAACTGTCATGGTTCTTATTTATATGTATTTAACATATGTGTCCCCTTTAAAAATGGATTAAGAAAAATACTGTAAAAGCTTTTTTCAGTTTTAAACTTCAGCCTGCAGCAGTATATTGCTGGGTTACTCCAATCGAATGTATTTTTTTTTCATTTTCGCCAACATTTATCCAGCTGCTATCAGCTATCCTGCGAAGACTGTCAATCTACCTAGCCTGGATGTCCTACTTTATGTTTGCCGATTCGCGGTCTTCACTCATAAACATGTTTTAAACCAAGGCTTTAACCTTTCGCCGACCAAGCGACAGCCGGCTGCCGCGCTGCTATTTTCTTTGTATTGTGTCTCAAAACACGTGTACTCACAGGATTAATAATACAAACATTACGTTAAATGTGAATTTTGTTGTGTTTAAAAACAACAAAAGAGTTCAGATATTCACAAAGTCTGTAAATGTAACTTAAATACATACAAAAGTACAAAAACTCTCCAAGAGGAAGAACGAACAAAATCGGACTTGGAGAAGAATACTCAATAACGTAATCACCAAACTTCACGCAACTGAAAAATAATAAGCAGAAAACCGATACTGTTGCCAAAGGGCGAAGTTTCAAATTGTTTTCTTCTATTTCTTTCTTTTGATTAAGTTAGTGGTGAGCTCAAAGGAAGTTTAATTTTCTTCGAGAACACGTTTGTTTTGACGTTTTCCTTCGGGTACCGCTGTAGATCATAGTTGTTTCTGTCATAAAAATACGGGTATACGACAGACCCTTTATAAAAGAAGGTCCCCGTTACGTGCTGGGTAATATATTTTACGATCAAAAAACACATAAATTATGTAGACAATGAGAGCTCGAAGGACCAAAATAGGATTGTTAAAACTCTAAACACACTTAAATTTTCTTCAAAAGAAACAAACAATAACATTTTGTAAGTTATAAGAAAAGAAAACTTTCCTAGAACACTTTGTTTTCATCAAGTACAACCACGCCCAGAGCACAACAACAAAAAGAATTATCAAGGCAATAATATTAAATTCAATCGACCTCCCTTCTGTTACAATAAGGATAAAATAGATTTCCGAAATCTGTTACACGAAAAAAATTGGAATCAATCAGCATCGTTGAGTTCTGATCAGTATTCAAGGTTTGGGGTGCGGTAACGTTCGGGTAACCTAAGAGTAATCATTGTGGGCCATCCTTCCCGACCCTTTACCTCGGCCAATTTTATTTTGCTTACAAAACCTTTTTAGGATAGAGTTTAATTTTACCTCGCACCTGGGACTAACATTGTTATACCTGGATCAAAACTGCTAACTCGTTGATTTGATAACGTTACTGCGTGTCGGTATAAATAAGTTAACTATGTCTGGGAGGGGAGGATTTGACACGGTATAATGTACTATGACATTAAATCGAGTAAATTGTTTTAAATTTAATTCGATTTGAGCTGTTTGCTCCGTTATTGGTTCGAGGAAGATGAACTCCGAAACTAAATAGATAATTGAAATGTTTGCTTGAGCAGCGTTAATATAACGCCATGACAAACACATGTAAAAAACAAAGAGGAAAAACTTCTAGGCTTTCAGAGATTTTCCTCAATTTTCTTTAACTACAAGAGTGTTATTGTAGATTTCTATATCAGCGCAGCTCTGCTATCTCATCCCGTTTGCTCTGATGGGATATCTGTACCAAAAGTTTGAGAGCTATCAATCACGTCAAGGATTTTTCAAATCGGCTCTAGAGGCCGTGAGATTATTAAACTTTGTTCCCATTATCTTTACTCAAGAGGTACATGTTTTCGATGCAAATTCGGTAGGGTAGGGCTAAGTTTTATGATCTCTTATTTTTCGCATGGTCATTTAAAAAAATCTGGGTGAAACAGTGAAACTTTATGACAGGACAGCATCTACATGTCGTTCAGTTGATAGTAATATTAAACCTTTCAACGACCAAGCGACAGCCGGCTGGCGGGCGGCTATTGTCTTTCTGTTGTGTCTCAAATCACGTGTGTCTGAAGGTTTAAACATAAGTAACTGTATTCTCGCGCTTTCTGTCGCTAAATAGGTCATTTAGGCAAAGTAAAATAAATGTGTAAATAACAACTTCAATAACTCAAAAGGACGGTATTTACAATAAAGAGCTTCCTTTTAATGAATTTGCCTGTGTTAAGATGCTCCGTCCTTTCCGTAAATAAAAACAAATATCAGTCAGATTTAATAATTGTAAGCGTTCAAATAAACTTTATATATTACGGATTTATATTCTAGATATTAAGAATTGAAAACGCGGACAAAAGGACCAAGGCCTTGCTAACGAGCAATAGACGAAGAATTAATCAAACAAATACTTGAAACCAACTCAAATATTTCAAACTAATAACGATCAACAATATTTAGTTTAACTACATTTAATAACTTAAGTTACAGAGAAGGATCGTGGACCGTAAAATTGGCCCCTGCGTGCGGAAGTTGTTTAACCGTCTTGATAGACCAATTTGTAACTATAAATCTGAGTAACTACTGCGAAAACTATACAATAAATCATAGCTAGTTTCGCAGTTACTATCGAACTGTAAAACTGAGTTTAAAACTAAGTTCGTCGTGTTAATCGAATGAGCGAAATCGAATTTCAATTGAAGGTCAGTTGGAAAGTTTTGCTTGTTTCGTATTTTAACACAAGGATCGAAGAGAAAATTCTAGAAAGTACGAGATTGAAACTGTATTTTTGATCACGTCTTTTTAGATCCCTCATTATAGTTGATCTGAAAAAGTATTCGTAAAGAAACATAAAATGTCAGTCACAAAAATACTGTAAATAACCCAGTATAAATCCAACTTGGTAAGTATTTACTCAGTAAAGGTAGTGCAATGGAGTAGTGGGTGTACCGTTTAAATTAAATTTGGTCGGTTGAGCTCAGCGAGTGCGATGTGACAAGGGACTCGCTTGCAAAACTCCAGCCAGAATATTCCCAAATGTTACACATTTTAACAAAATTAATGTCTAGGAAAGTTAAATTACATGTTTTTAACTTATGCTATTTAGTTTTCGGTGCAAATAAAGTTGCAGTTAATGAACTAATATGTTTTTGTAGTTTTCCAATATAGTGAATAGTATACCACTTTCATTATTTAGTGTACTTTCATATTACACTTTTTGAAATAATTATATAATAAGAATTGTTTAAGTATGGATGTGTTTCATTTTAATAAAATCACAGTAAAGTACGAGGCCTGACTGCCAAAGAAGTCCCTATACCTTATAAAATGTGCCTCCCTATATCTTATAAGTAGCGCAGTGCCGATACCCATAGTTACTAATTATATTTTATCACTGAAACACCAAGTTAGACGTCAGGCAGTTTTAATTGACACCAAGTCACTATACTAGTCACTATGGAATGTGACAGATAACTGACCATGAAGTATCAAACTCTAATTAAACATTTTAGTACTTCCAACTATTATCGAGATCAAATTCTATTATTTCTTTCCACCAGGACGTGGGTATCTAATTAAATTAACTGTTATTAGATCCAGCGTTATCCTTGCGACATATTGGTGGAACTTGTCAACTGGCTTAGCCTTCGTGACGTGGGTCGACACGTCTGGACGCGCCCAACTACGCGGATAAAATAATAAAATGCTGTCTCATTTACCCCGTCTACTATTGTTGATGTGATATGTTAGCGTGTTTGGATAAGGTTGTAAGAACAAAATATGATGCTAGATTTATAAGGTATTACCGGGTCGTTACGTCTGAGGCACCCTTAAGAAAACTTACACCTTTTTAATCTTTTAACGACCTAGTGACAGCCGGCTGTCGCGCTGCTATTGTCTTTCTATTATGTCTCGGATCACGTCTGTTTGAAGGTTTAAAGGAGCAGCAACTCGAGACAAGTGGCATTGTAAAATATACGGTAGAATAGAGTTCGAAACGAAATATCATCAAATACTTAGCGTAAGCTTATGATAATCCCATACAGTTAACAATTTACCTATTCAATTCTAGAAAGAAAAGAAAGAAAGAAAAACAGTTTATTCGTGCTATAAGATGGTAAAGTTTTACAGTAAAGAACGAAAAGAACAAAACAAAAAAGCTAATAAATACATTGAATTAAAATGAACATACAATTCTATTATAAACTTATGCACGAAAGGGCTAGCGATCAGCATAATGCCGGGCCCGTACACAGGTGCGAGTCCACGGCGCTGGTTTTCAGCCATTCTACCGTCTATTCTACAATGTCACTCATCTAGAGGTGCAGTAAAGTAATAGCAACTTTCTGGTCTTTCTATGCAGCGGTGTTCATTTCAATGATACGCTTGCTCGTTGCTCCCTCTCGTACAGAAGATACTAGATGTTTCTCAAAGGAGTTTTAATAAGACAGGCTTAGTGCTGCTTTGCTGTGGTCTCAAGGAGCGCTTCAGAGGTCAGAGGTCAATGTATCTGATGGAAATGCCTTGCAGGTAATAATAATTAGATCTTACTTGAAATAATGAAAAATAATAGAAAGAAAGAAAGAAAAACAGTTTATTCGTGCTAAGTTTTACAGTAAAAGATCTTAAGTACTAAATAATATATTATAAATTATTGCACGAAAGGGCTAGCGCTCAGCATAATGCCGGGTCCGTACACAGGCACGAGGCCGCGGCGCTGGTTTTCAGCGCTAGCCGAAATAATAAATAAAAAATCCTCGATGAAACGAGAATAAACGCACCTAATTTGTAATTACAAGTAGAAATAAAATTGAAATATGGAAATAAGAGGTTTTAATGAATATGAATATTTAATTAATAAAATTACCCGGCTTAAAATACACAATCAATGGTTTTAATGAATAAAATAATAGTAATCGCGCTTATTTTATGAATCAAATTAATCGTTCTCCTAGAATCCAAATTTATATGTTTTGTTTACATATTGTTTACACATTGTTTAAACATATGGCGTTTTGGTAACTGCAAATAAATATTGTAATCTATTACATCTGTGTCCAAATAAACACCCAAGGGATTTTGATATTCGAATATTTAAGTGCAATATCAATAATATTCAAGTAAGTATTGGCGCAAACATTCCATTTCTGCGCGATGAAACACCATCATAGGTAGAGCTTCCCCGCGTCCCTCTCCGATATAGCTATAGGGGTGGTGAAGGATGCTTATGAGGATATTGCAAGGTCTTTCTTAACTGGCTGGGTGGTGGTTCGTGCCCTCAAATGGGTTAATCGCTTGGAGTCGTTGGCAGCATCTGCACCTGACGGATTGAATTACGGTATCAAGGCTGTAATACGTTTTCACACAAAAAGCACTTGGCATACATTTGCACGAATTTAGTTTTCATATTGTAATGGTGTGAACGTGAATTATTATGACAGTAGTTGTCGAATGTAAATAGAAAACCAATTGTGTTTTGAAGATTGTTTCAGATTATTCGCACTTAAGTCGTTTTTATTCATATTAGCGACTTAACCTTTCGACGACCAAGCGACAGTTGGCTGTCGCGCTGCTATTGTCTTTCTACTGTCGTAATCACGTGTATTCGAAGGATTAAACAATTATTATGTAAAATTACTTATAATTAAAACTAAGTTAACTCACAAATAATACCCATAATATTATTTTTTAAATAAAATGGACTCAGAAGACCAAATCAAACAAATCTTTGTACTATACATTAAGAAATATGTCACTATAAATATATTTTGCTCTTGCCTTTAATGCAGTCCGTTGAATTTCAAAAGACATTAAGCTGAAGTAGAACGGTCAGTGGTAGACGGGAAACTAGGAGCCAAAGTGACCACTACTAGTTCAAGTAAGAGTCCTATGTCCAGGTACTAGGTAGAAATGTGCAATAACAACTTTGAAATGCTATCTTTTTGTTGCTTTAGAAATGTTATGTTTCTTATTCGTATGTAATGGTTGTGACACTTTAACGTTTACATTTTCTTTACAAAACACTACATACACTAAAGTTAATTTTACTTGTTTTTGCGTACCTAAATAATAATAATTCATTCATTGATTCAAGCAACCATGGACTCATTATGTTCTAATACAAATACAAATGTCAATAAATTAAATACAAATTCAAAATAATGTCAATAAATTAAATGTAAATACAAAAAATGTCAAATTAATTAAATTAAAAATAAAACATAAAAATCTGTTATTTATATTTCTATGATAAAAATACATTAAATTACATTAAAGTGTAGCAACTAGTATTAGAATACCCAAATAACGCAGCTTAGAATCCAAACTGTGCCAGAATGTTTAACTAGATATCACGGTCGAATAGCAAACCTATAATATAGCTTAGAAACTTTTCTACTACGAAATTCAGTGAAGAAGAACTTCAACAGTATTGAATATTGAAATGGAATGCTAGTAATGTTAGACATCGATCATGTTACAGTCAGCGTCAAAAATATCGGGATGGACTTTTGAAAATATCGAAACAACTATGAAAATTAAACTTTAACTCAAAGACACATGGAATGTTTCGGAATGAAGACAGTACACGACAACTCTATGAGACATGAACTTTGTTACGTTGACATACAGTTGTTTTTCTTCGTTGTTTCAATATTCTGAATAGCGTATTGATCCCGATATTTTTGACGCTGACTGTACCGTGTTACGTACAAAAAATGGCGAGTTTTTTACTATGACTGACACATGGTTTAGTAGAAAAATAATGTTTTTAAGTATAAACATTTATACTAATATTATAACTTTACGCCTGAACCACTGAGCCGATTTGAATGAAATTTGGTACAGATGTAGTCTGGGACCCGAGAAAGGACAATAGTTATAGTAATAGACAAAGGAGGATAGTTTTCAACCCAAAAATCCCCCGGAAACGGGAACCAAGTCACACACGTGTGTTCCTTGCAATTCTAAATCTACAGACCTTTTGACTTATTGAAGTTTATTTTATGAGCATCTTTGCCTATAAATGCAAAAAAATATTGTTAACATGTGCTTATAAATGTAAAATATTTGTGTATGTGAACGTTACAGTTACTATTCTGTAGAACGTGAGTAATTTCACGAAGTTAACTCGATCTACGCCGTGTTATACAAATTTCATGGAAAAGAAGCACTTGATCTGTTTGTTAGAGTAGTAACAAAGTTGAAGTTAATACACGTGAATTCTTAAATATTAACTTCGTAATAAAGCTTGCTATTTACTCAGAATATTATTTATAGAACCTATATTAAGGTTCATTGTTGCATGATCGTGTCACAACAACAAGAACTAATTTACCGTAAAGATTCAAAAATTTTATCACCCAACACCTAAATTAATTTTGCAGCACACTTGACCCAGTCTAATCCAAGCGATTAAAATGTTAATTAAGCTTTATAAGCGTTTCCCTTAATAATTATAATTTATATATTCCACTGAAATTTTAAGCAATGAATTAAGACAATGCTGAGTTAAGTCCAAATCATCATAATAAAATAGGCATGTATATTAACACTAAATGGTTTCAATTTATAAATAACATTTTAGCTGAAAAGTGTTTACTTTATTGACTTTGAAAAAAACTGGGGGCGTACCACAAGCCCTTATAGCAGTATTACTTTAATATTATTTTCAGTGAGAAAGAGACGGCGCTAGACAACGTGTCTAACGCTGTCACTTGCACACTCCTGCAACAGGACTAAAACAATCTTACTTTAAACGTCATGGTAAGGGGGCTGGTCCTTTGACAAAGAAAGTTTTGAACAATAGAAATCAATTGTCAAAATGGCAATCAATAGTAATCAGTCTGCTTATTGCCAATAACTTCTACAAGACGCCCCGAATTTTAAGGAAATTTTTGCTAACGATTCGTAGTATTTCTGGAGTAACTTGAAACAGGCGTCATTAACATAGATTTGTTTATCATACCATCAAAACAGAGGGAAAAATGTTGTTTAAATATCTTAAAAAAACAGACTCGCCAACCAAAGTTTTATGTTAGGACAACCATACGGATACACATCTCTAGCTAGGACCAGGACCATCGATTTAAACTATGCGTTGATTGATAATATATATCATCAATTCGGTCAGTCAGTTAGTTTATCATTTTAAATACTCGTATATAGATAAAAATATATAAACTAATCTTATTAAATATTTATTAGCGCTCGTGACGGGAATTATTCACCGTACTGTTAAACGTAACGAGTCTAAGAATAAATTCTTCTATAGAGGCAGGTGTATTAGACAACTAACTAATATTTTAAGACTGTAATTAATTATAATGGTTATATAATTTGTAGTACTTACGGTTTATATTTTATCATTCTATGTGATTCTCCTTGTTTTTAATAGTATTTCTAATTAGTTATATTATTCTGAAAAGAAATAATTAATTTGTAAACAATGCTTGACACTTTTTCATCTGACATTTGTCAATCATTCTATTTGTTTTCTTTATAGGTGGAGGTTGGTTTGTCTTCGTGAAGTTTGCATACGTTTTTATACACCTGACCGCCTAATTTTGTTACTGGCATGTGTCATTTTCTTTACTATTTCAAATTTTTGATTCAAAACATTGCGTTCCTAATAAAGTGTTCGAGAAGAGTCTTCTTTATCGATATTTTTGCAGAGGGAAGTCAGTCTTAGAGTCTTAGTCAGTCAAGGAGTAACTGGGAGGTCTAGAAGTGAACCCTCTCATATATTACTGCAGAACCTCTGAGTGACGTTTAAACCTCTAAGTGAACCGGCCTCTCTCTTGGGTTCACCTCCCAGTTTACTCCTGCACGCGCTTCTGCGTTATCTATTTCTAGCCTCCAGCCTCAGCTACCGAGCTACCGAGGTACCTGCTCAGCCTTTGGCGTCAATTGCCGAGGCCCCTGCTCAGCCTCCGGCCTCCGCCGCCGAGGCCCCTGCTCAGCCTCCGGCGTCTGCTACCGAGGCGACTACTCCGCCTCCGGCATCTGCTGCCAAGGCGCCTACTCTGCCTCCGGCCTGCGTAGTCGGGGCACCTACTCTGCCTCCAGCCTCCGCTGTCGAGGCGTCTACTCTGCCTCCGGCCTGCGTAGTCGGGGCACCTACCCTGCCTCCAGCCTCCGCTGTCGAGGCGCCTACTCCGCCTCCGGCCTCTACTACCGGGGCGCCTACTCTGCCTCCAGCCTCCGCTGTCAAGGGGCCTACTCTGCTTCCGGCCTGTGTAGTCGGGGTGCCTGCTCTGCCTCCAGCCAGCGTAGTCGAGGCGCCTACTCTGCCTCCGGCCTCCGGCCTCCGTTGCCGAGGCGCTTACCCTGCCTCGTGACGACGTGAAGCACCTCCGAATCCTGGTTTTTAACATCCTCTCCTATTTATTTTAAATCCTACGAGTTTGGGCCAAAGTGTAGGGTGATCAGGTACTCTCATTATTATAATTTTAAATATATATCTGTTCTTTTCATAACTGTTTATTTTCTTTTCCTAACCTTCTGTTCGTCTGGGACTCCAGTTCCCTAAGGTTCTGGTTTCCTAGACGAACCTACCTGTGTGGTTGTTTCCCTGGGCCTCTACAACCCAGGGTAACGTTACAAATTTCTCATCAAGCTGAACATTACTTCATAAATCAGGCTACCGCAACAAGTGCTGGTTATAGCCGCATTAACGTTAGGGCGCAGATTCCTTACGTTATTTACTTGAAGAATTACGTTTCAGCTGATCGCGTGCCTTTCAAAAGAGAGCTGTGTGTAATGTATATTGAGTTCAACATTTTTGGTTGTAAGTAGATATTATTTTTGCTTATTCTACCCTGTTTGCTAATTCAACTATGTTTCTAGCAACTGACTAATTTAATTGCTTGAGTACCCGACTCCAATAAAATTAATCCTCCCGAAATGCTAATACAAAACTCCGGAGAGAACGACCACATTTTGAAAGTCAATTTAAATTTAAAACTCCCGCAGAAAAATTGCAAATTAAGGCCTGGCCAGGCAGATTATTTTCTGAAACAACTGGCAGGTTTATGTGCGTATTATCTGCGGGATAATATATTAATATACGCGGCCCCCGAAAGCCCCTATTTCACATAGTAAATTTAAAACTGTCAAATATCTCGCATCTGCGCTGGGGTTGGCGCTCTATTTTGATCAAATATTTACATTACCTACAACACGGGTCTGACATTTTTCTCTTCCATTCAAATTGTCAATAATGAATATTGTAGGGCGAAGCTGACAGCCCCGGGCTGCCCCACACCCGCTTCTGTTACAAACGCTCAAATAAACGTTAAAATTTATTGAACACGACGCGTTCAGATAAAATTCGCTTCTAAACAATAGATGGTACGTTTCACGTGACATGAAAGATGTTATTCACTTGGCCAATGGTGGTGATGGGGGTGGGTTAGCTACATTTTGTGGGGAGGGGGGGGACATAGACTTATCTCATAACCTTTTGGCGTTAATGTCGACTTATAAAACAAAGGCACACCATTAAGGAAATGTCCGCGTTTGTATCGAAAAGAATACGTAATTACAAGAATATTTAATGTTTAAATACTCGAGACAGACGAGATTCCATTATGAAATTTCAATTGAAATTCCAGTGAATGACGCCTTATTAATTTTTTTACATCTAGACTTATCGCGGAACAAAAGATTTTATGAAGAACTTGGTTTGGTTCTATGAAAGCAAGTTGAAATGCAGGCTTGCCGACCTCTAGGTCTTATATAGAGGTCTTGTGTACTAAGAAACTCAAGCGTGGTCAGCTGAATATAGTTCAAAGATTTATTACTTCCCCCTGCCAGCCGGTTTGGGATCATAGCATGAATGAATACAGATGAGTGATGGCGCTTATCCATTTGATTAACTCTCTTGCATGTACTAGAATAAAGGTTTAACGATGTCTCACACATTCTTAATTCAAAGGTGGTACGTACAAAACAGTTTTGTACATTTTGTAAAAGGGGACACTCATTGAGACTTTGTTTTGTGGAAAAAATTTAGTTCTTCAGGTTATAAGTACCAATATGGTTTATTTTGACTGGTATGTTGCTCTAGTGGTTAGTGACCCTGAGTGGTAAGTTGGAGGAGGTCGTGGGTTCGATTCATGCTCAGGACAAAACTTCATGTTTGTTCTGCCTGGGCAATTTTTTTAAATGTAAGTAATTATAATAGTATCCATATAACAGATGTCAAGTCAACATAGCTGTACTCAGCCTATTTTGAGCCGTATCTGACTTTCCTAAGAATTTATTTCTCTTTGTTTATTGGCAACACAATACGGTACTCACTCAATCTGAATTAGCATTTCTTCCAAGCAAGTAAGTGGCAAAATTATAAGTTCTCGCACGTCAGTAGGTAGTGTGAAGTGTGCAGTGAAAAATGTAAGTAATAAAAGTGCTGATGCGGCGGCACGTTCAGTCGACGGCGACGTGGCACTCACACATGCGAACGGGCTTGCACTTATGAAATAATATTTGTTCCACATTTCTGGACTCTGTGCATTCCGATAAAAGTTTTGCATTGACTTTTCTTGTTCTTTCTGTTGGGTTATTGTGTTTGATATACGAATTGCAGATTTATATGTATTGTAAATACAACGTTTCAGGGAAAGTCGTGCTGAATATTAAATCACGTTATTATTTAGGTAATTTCTGATGAATATAATCCCGCAACAGAATGTCCGAAACTTAACGGTTACAGAAATTGAATTTTGAAGATTATGTTGCAAAGTCCAATGTCTTTGGGCCTTTCATCGATTATTTTAGGATTTACAGCGCCAAGGTTTTATTAAAAAAAAATATAGTTAGAAAAACATGTCAACTAATAAAAACGATGGTTGGAGGGTATCGAAATCACCTCTGTGTTATATTCTCCTTTTTTCCACTGCAGCTAAAAGTACCATTATGTAAAAGAACCATTTTTCTAATACAAAAACAACCCAGCACCAAAATTGTAGAAGAGCACTCAAATATGTACATAAACTCACGAATTTCCTCAGAATCTAGAAGCCTGTCGTATTACATAACTGACAATTGCTTAAAATTCCCTTCTCACCTCGCGTTGATGTCACCTTAGCAACGTCTATCGTCTATCAAGGGAACACAATAACATCGCGAAACATTATACGGAAACAGAGGGCTGGGAACATAGGAAGTAAATATGGAGAGGGTTTATTTACATGTCATATGTGTTTTATTAAAGAAAGTAAATAGCGTACAGGATTCGTAAAATAACTGGATGCTTTTATTGTTAGAGTTTTATAAAAAGTATTTACAATACCTATACCAGGTGTTTGAAAATCATGTTCGAAATATCAACTGTGTATGTGTGAACTTAACAGTAAAAAAAGTTATTTAAATTGGAGAAATCAGGCGCAGGAACATTGGCCTTACGTATTTCTGAGAAACGGGAATGTCATACCTCTCCATTTACTATCTCCTCCGTGTCCACAATCTTCGCTCGTAGTTACATCACTAAATATATAACAGGTCGGTACGCTGTATACGCCCAAACATTTTGACCCGTGTTACCAATTACTCAAACTTAATTTAACATGCTGTAACTTAAGGGTCTTCGCAACTGTCAACAGTGGCCAACATTTGACTTTGCGGTGTTATATACAATGTAACCTTAGTAATATGTTGTGTAAATAGCTTCCAACAGTTTAATTTATTCTGTGATCCCAGGTTCCAATTGTAACCCTTCATTTTCGAAGAAGCGGTAACAACCTACATGTCTTTTTGTTTTGTCTTTTTTAATTAGGGTCCGAACTGACGTCCTTTATTAAGTAATTGTGACTAAATATATGCTGAATTGCAGGCATGGAATATGTTTCACAGAAAGGAGAAGTTTTGATCTCCAGAAGTTTCAGCCACGTATTCGTAAGTTGTCTATTAAAAGTGTAGTACAGCAACTACATGTCAGTGTGTTTGACTTTCCACGAAACTGGTCATTTGTTCCTGAAAGAAACCGAACTGACAAGAAGACTTCCAAATTAATTAATAGTACTTACTGTGAATTTGCTACACGTGTCAGATACGTTTTGTTTTAATTAAAAAAGTTTATATATACACAAGTATTGTAGGAGATATAATATTCGGTAGCGCATCTGGCGCCGACCGCACGCCATCGCCACAAGGCTTACGGCCGCACCGGCTATACCCCGCCTACCAAACTTACGTGTGGCTATGCCAGTGGTTTTCTATTCAACAGACTGTCGGATGTAGTAGTTACTGCATATTGCGCTCGCACTTTACACTCAAGGAATATCTCCAGGGTACCTCGAATAGCTTTATGCAATAAAACAGAAGTTATTGTTGCTGGTTTTCATACGAACAACAAACAACTATCTCTGTCTCTACAAACTACTGAATGACCAAAAGTCAAAGTATATCAAATTTATGTTCTTTCAGTTCACTTTGTAATACTTACCAAGTAAGTTTGTATAATTAATTGGCCAATAAATAATATTTCAATTTATGCTAAGTTAAGATTCAATAAAAAAATATGATCAGATGTTTGTTGAATGTTCTTTATTTATCTTAAAGGAATCAAAGGTAAAATAATGTACACAGGATCGTTATATTGTCTCCTGGACATTGGATCTGTTTTTGATCGGTTTATATTTGGTCTTTATTTTTAGATATTTTTTCGCTTTCGATCGGTAGTCAAATAACTCGCTGTGGTGATTTAGACTAAGAAAGTGATCTCAAGTTTATGTTTTTATTAACATCTATAGAGAAATGTTATAACAATTTCATACTAGCACATTTTAAAAGGTTTAAAGTTTCAGGTTTAAAATGTACCTCCCTCACTTATGTTTGAATTAACGGTAAGTTTTTACATAATTGAGTTAAAAAGTTTGCTTCTTCGAAGTCCTTCTGAGGAGTAAAATTACAGCCAATAGTATTAAAGGTATTGTGCGGTAAGAATGTTCACCTCAAGCTCGTCTGTAAGTTTTCAAGATTATTTTTTTTAAAACCGAGTTGCAAATTGCTTAATATTTTTCTCTCTTTATCCTGTGCTGTCCCACTGCTGGACAAATTCCTCCCTCAAGCCCTTCCAGATTTCCTTATCCCTCGCCACCTCAAACCAACCCACGTAGTATCCGTTAAGATTCTCGCGTACCTTAATTAGTTACATTTAAGGATACCTTGTTTAAAATAAATGATTTCTTTTAAAATAGCTGAATAAATACAGCTTCCACTAAATTTCCAAAAGACATTGCAGTAAGGAACCGAAGCAATTCGCGGGAACACATCGGTTCATGATTCAGAGCTATCTACCCGCGCTCGCTCTGGGGAAATGTTTAGCAAATTCTGCTGCGCTGGCTTGATTAATTTTGAAGATGCTGTGTCTGAGTTTGATTCTTGTTGTAGTTTTGAAGTTGAGTCGAGGGTATAATAACATATTAATTGCATTTGCGTATTATTTTATCATTGTAAGTTTGTCTCATCGTACACTTATACATGCAATTTGCGGAAATTAGTGCACGACAGAAATTAGTCTTATTTTATATATGTATTTTATGATAGCTTAAATACCGTCGTATCCTACGAATAGTGCCCTAACGAACATAGGGGCTTTTTTCTTTTATTGCATAATTCGATTCTGCTCATCATACCACATCATACCAGTTTGACAAAACAATTAAAAACAGTCCAGGTTATCAATTAATTAGGTTTTCTAAAAAGCCACAATTTTAAGCACTAGGTTTTCAACGAAGAATAAAGTCACAACAGCCGACGCGCCTTCGTTTTTCGCGAGTAGTGGAGGTGTGCAGGCGCGGGGAGTGGGTGCTAGCGCCGTTCGGCTACTATTCGGCGGAACGCGTAGAGTGTTTGTTACGGCGAGCGTAATCTGATTTTTAAATAAATAACCTATTAGCTTGTATTTTAATTACTTGTTCGTTTTCAATATAGGGTACATAGAAAAAAACCCTTATGGTGATTGTGACCGTTTTCTATGGAATGACTACATTGCGTATGTATAGAAGAGACGAAGCCCTAATTACGTTTGTGTCTTTCTTCTAAGTTCAAATTATGTTTTTGTCTTTTATTACCTCTTTGGTGCATTTGAAATATTCACATTGCTATTTAAAGTACAATATATTTTACGCTGACATGATATTAACCCTTTTTTTTATATTCAAACACTGATTTCACAATTACATGCTTTTTCTGATTTGGGACTTAAGTACACTTAGGTCTTTTTTCTATTGCTTCAAAATTGATATAAAAGCATTTGTGGCCGCGTTATTAGCATTCCGCAAGAAAATCACAATTTCGCTTTTTTAATTATTTTACGTTTTTTCTTAAAATTTTAGAAAAATGTATTTTATATGTTACGGTTAACGGTTATTGATGTTATTTGTTCGATCTAATTCATATTATACACACATCAAAAAAGTTAGAGATCACTAGCATAAGGTGGAATATTTTTTAAATTTCTGTTTTTAAAAGAATGTTTCTTAAGCATCATTTTTTTAAATAAAAAGATTCCTACTAAAACTAAAAATATATGTTACTTTTAAAACAAAAACCAAGTCCTAATCCAATTTTCGACTAACAAATAATTGAAAGCAAAAGAGGATTTAACTAAATATTGTCAACATTTATTATGAAATTGTTTTTATTTATTATAAGATAATTCCTCTCCTTTTTTATGAATGGGAAATCATCAAATGAGTTCTCCCGCCTTTAGAGTCAGATTTTTTAAGCCCACCCTTGTTCCTTTGGTGGCTCTTTATGTTCCGGGGTCGAGGTAACTACACACATCAACAGGATCTAGGGATATTTCAATTAAACCTAAATAACTAATATTCCATTAACTTTTTGATAAGACACCAACAGCAGATTAAAATAAACCTTGTTTAATAGCCTACCTAATCTGACAAGAAACTTTTAGATAAAGTTAAATAAAAGAAAATTTAGCAGAAGAGGAAAAACTCAAACAAAATTTCAATTACTTTTTAGTGGCATTGATTATAGAGCCTCGGCCAGTCAGCATTCTGATGTTGCGCTTCTGAGCTACAGTTGGCCGACCACTGCGAGGTTGATCAGCAAAGTTATCCACGCCGTGATACCTCCGTAACGTGTTCACGACACAGGATATGGATACAGCCGTTCTGCGTGATATTCCTCTCGTAGAATGTCCTTCTTCATCAAAAGTAACAATTCTTGCTTGCAAAACTTCTAATAATCCTCTAAAACTCAGACAAAACGCTTCAAGTTTGTTCTGAATAAATGTAAACAAAGATTTCATCTCTTTTTATACAGAAAAACAATTGATACTTCAAATTCTTTTGTTATTAAAAGTATAGAGACTGGAGTTTATTAACAAAAAAAACCGTAGTATCAAAGTGATTTTAAACTTTTCTGATGTGTGTAGGTGCTTACGGGATTCCGGCAGTTTTCTTTGACGACAATTTAAAACTACACTTTCTTTAGTACATTGCCTCATGAGCTGGTAATGCTAATATTTCTGGCAGTATCAACGAAGAAGACAGTTGTCTTCTTCGTTGAATTCGAATTTTCCTGGTTTCGGTTACGTTTTATTTGATTTAGTTACGATTTTGATAACGTGAAATTTGATTTCAAACACTAATTTTCATACTACATTATTGGGTTTTATAACGTGCAATTTGTTTTTAAGAACTGATTTTGATTATTTACAGTATTAATTTAAGGAGGGTCCGATTGTGATTCTATACTATTTTACATATAAAATCACATCTATAAATTAAATTAAACATTACGGTTATTAAAATAACCGAATTATTTTAAAACGGGTTATTGTACATTCGTCATAAAGTAAATCCGTCACATTTTTTAAACTCCATACATTCAAAGTTTATTCGTCACATGCATAAAAAATATGTGTAAATTCGTCACAGTACCTATTTTTTGCAAAAAGTACAGTTAGAAAACAAAGTTAGAGAGAGAGATCAGGAGTCACAGAATCAAAAATCGACAGAGTGCAAAATAACCGATAGTGTGCGACTTTGTATTTAACAGGAAGGCACTCATTTTATGCATTTGATAAATCTATGAATTAATATTGTATCTCGTTTTATTTATATTGTATGTTATATTCTCATTTTATGTAATCTCATTTTATGAATTAATATTGTATTAAATGTTGAAATTCATAGTCTCCCTTTTATTTTATACACTACTAGCATTTGCCCGCGACTTCGTCTGCGGGGATTACTAGCTCCCGTTCCCGAGGTAATAAAAGAGAAAAAAAGAGACAGACAGAATTAATTTTGCATTTATAATATTAGTATGGGTGTTATTAAGCTAAAAATAACTCTTGTAATGAAGCCTTTCGATCGGTATAATAAAACTTCTTCCGTTCAACCATGTAATTATTTAAATATAATAATATGAATGCAGTTTAAATTATTTTTTAAATTCAAATATTAGTAAATAGTTTTCTTTTGGTCAAATGTTCTATCTTTAATATTTAAGCTACTTTCCCTCCATTTGGCATATCCGTGGGACGTCCTGTATAAGGTCCTCGACTTTTGTACCATTTCAAAATTCTTAGTTGGTTTCTTGAAAAAGTATAAAAGGAAAATCCTTTTGTCTATGGATAAAACAAACGATTACTATTACTGAAACAATAAAAAAAAACTATTACTGTTGTGTATATTTTTATGTGTTTAAGATAAATAAAGAAATAACGTTTTATTCATTATTGTTGAATTATCCTGCTGACTGTACGAAAATAAACAATATGGCGGATTTTCTTTCATAAAAATAGACCTGTGGCGAGTTTACACATACTTATTTTCGTGACGAATTAACTTTGTGACGAATATACAATAACCCTTTAAAACATATATTTTTTACCAAAGCAAATAATTATGTTAACAAAATTCAATCATAAAAAATAATTCGAAATAAAATATATTTCGAATTATTTTATGATTCTATCATTTTCTTTTATTACATTCACGTGTTACTATTTATGGTAAAATAGTTATTATACACAAATTTCTATGAAAACCAAAGAAAACCCGCATCAGATAAATATAAATAGGGCGTAAACGGCGTGGCCTCGACATTTCCGCAGATAAAAGGCATAATGTAACTTATTGCTCAAATTTAGTCAACTTAAGCCTTAACACAACGGAGAATAAGGAATTAAGGGACAAAATGCGTATAAAATAAAAAGATAACTTATTGAAAATAATGCTAACACAACCATAAAATATTAATACACATTATATAAATCCACTAATACATATTTGTTCACATTTAATTTAATTAAACACAAAAAAGTGTCTCCTGAAAAGTAGCTGTTTTGCAGTTACGCCCCTATTCGTAGGATACGACGATACATGACCACGAAAATTGATAAGCACGTTTACTTAAGACGGATTGTACGACATCAAAACAGTTATTTTCTTACATTGTGATTACCATCACGTTCGAGCAATCGATCCCAAAAGAAAGAAAAATCTTTCGATATTTTGCAGATGACGCGCGTATATGAAGTTTTATCATACAACAAGTGTGCCAATGACTGGCGCCACTTCGAAACCGGGCTAAGCAATTACTAAGAATACTGAACAAAAAAGCCCAAAAAACTTGGGACACAAGAACTCCTCTAATGACGTTCTACAAAGCGTTTTGAACTTTCTAATTAACCAAACAAAACCGCGTCTTAACTAGAAAGTATTGATTCAAGAACGCTTGTCGAAATCACAAAGAACTTTTGATTCGGTTTATCTACTAAATACCGACCGTCCTAGAGGCAATCCAAGTTTTAATGCCGAGGATATTCCAATAATTTATATTAAACCCCAAACTAGTGAGGCGGGTTCGATTGGGAACCAATAACTCGGAATTCTGACTACGATAAAGTGAAGCGCAAACTATATCTGAAGTGGTACTTTTACCCTCCTTATCATAAAGAACAAAGGTTATTGAATTTGGTATTTCTTTTAAGCATGTCGCGTTTATTTCAATGATGCTTTGATATTGAGAAAGTAACTGTTTACGAATGACAACAAGAAACATTGCCTTTAGGCGTTTACCGAGGCAAGAATATTTCACAACACCAAATTCCAATTATGGATAGTAACTGAAAAATCTGTATTGGATAAAACTTACAACACTTTACCTGATTTTGTGATCAAACCCAGAACTTTCAGCTTAGCAGGCGCTATTGCGACCACGAGACCAAAATGTCAGTCCATAATATAAACATAGTTCAAATAACAGTACTTCAAAGTGTTATTGTCAATTATGATTTTTTTGCTTCATTGGCGAACACAACTCTTGATGTTGTTTAGCTACATTTTTTATACGTATACTATAAGAGTCGTCTTAATTACGTGTCATGCACACAATTACATATACCTTTATTAGTATTTGGTAACAACTGTAAAAGTCAGTTAATGTAAAAATGATTTAAGCTTTTTATGTGATTCGCTTCAAAAACCTTTCAGTAAAGTCAACGACTGACTGAGAAGTTTAATTAGGACGTATCGAAAGTTTGTTTTAAAGTGGACTTTTAGAACTAAGACCGAGTTTTCAAAAGAACCTAGAGTTTCTAGCACCATTGTTAATATGACGCGCTCATCGAAGTGTGAAGGACCAACGTTTTCCCGAAGGACCAGAATAATTTGTCAGGAAATGAATAGAAAATTAATTTAAAAGGGTCTCTACAATGTTGCGATGTTAATAAAACGTAATATAAACTTGATATTCTTTTGACCTTTTTTAAATATTTTCCCGAAAATCGTGTTTATGGTAACATACGTAAAATTGAGTGAAGACATTTTCCTGAAAAAAAAAACTCCAAAGTTGTGAAGTATTTAGAAATACAAGCACGTATTTTTATTTTCTCAAATCAAAGCTAAAATAGGCACAGATTTATACGAGTTATATAATAAATGGAAACCTTAATGCGTGTTACAGTCAATTTTATCCAGAGTCGAAAAAGACTGCGATGTTTTATTCCCAAAGGGAAAAAGTTAAAAGTGAATAATATAATAATAAAAAGTCCGAACATTTTTATGCTGACAGGTAAAACTTTCTGTTAGAAACTCGACCTTATATTGAGTTTTATTTGATAAAATGTAGACGTAGGTACCTAATAATATGTTTTTCAGCAAAACAGTGCTGTTTTTATCAAGAAAGATTTCAAGATTAAACTGAGGCTGACTATAACAGTTACGTTAATTACCATATTGGGGTCTAGTTCGGTTAATAAAATAATAATAATAAAATAAATGTTTATTAAATCATTATACACAATAAAGTTACACATTAAAGTTATTAATCGCCACAAGTAAGTCTTAAATAATAAATAAACCTATAGTATCAGAAAACTGTGTATAACTAAAATTAACAATATTACCCGAAAATTTAACTTAAGCCTACAAATGTATGATTGGCGACTTTCCTGAGCTAGGTTAACAAAACCTGTGTTTCAGGTCATCGCTTAGCAAGACTAATAATTAGGGTGCATCATAATTTTAGATTTTAAAACAACTTACGAACTAATTCTACAATTATATTACAACTTCCAATAGTTTCTCTGTGTCTGTGTAATTTAGTTTTAATAGATATTCCGTCAACAATGTACTGCATTTACTGTAATTAATGCTATATATATCTAACAGTTTGTTTAATTTGTTGTACAAAAAAGGCCCTAAAAATGCATAAAATCTATGAGCAAATGCATGTCTTGTCTGTGGGTTTGCGCAAACCAAATCTTTTCTCCTCCTGGTCGAAAATACTGGGTTATAAGGAAGCTCAGCGTGCTTATGACGTATGATGTGCAATATAAAAAGTTGACGTACTGTTAGTATTTTGCATGCTCTGTATAACTCGTGCGTGGGAAATCTATAAGGCCGGAAAGTTGCCACCTTTAGAATTGCTCTTTGAGCACGTTCTAGAGGAAGTAAAATAGTCTTTGCAGCACCGCCCCATGTAGAAATACAGTAGGTAAGCACAGATTGACACAAAGCTAAATAAACCTGTTTAATTAACTTATAGTCGGCTATGTGACGTAGGTTCTTAAAAATATATATTAATTTACGCACTCTTGTGCACAGTAGCTCAATATGTTTACGGAAATTTAGATTTGTGTCAATCGTAATACCTAGGTATTTTATGTGGTCAGCTTTATTTAAAGTAGGGCAAGTACATGCAGTGCCAGCATGTGTGCAATTGTGTGCGAATATAATACGATGTGTAAGCGGTAGGTTAGTGTTTCTCATTGAGAATATAATATACTTAGTTGTATGTTCAATCAATCAATCAATATCGTTATCGTGGATCGTAGGTTTTGAACATACCTACATAATATAACTGGTGTTAGTTTAAGAATTTGAGAATTACTATGTAGCAGTCCAAAGGCCAATTGTCCACCGCCGCCATGGTCGTCACATCAACCGAGAACGTGATTACGGCGAGCCAAAGTTTGAATGAGGTGAATGTCATCATGATCTCATTGACGTGACGATGACAGCGTAGGCGTACAATAACATGTAGGTACATAAAGTGATTTAACATGCATGTCTACAATCATATTAAAACAATACATTACAAACTTTAAATTTTGATGTCGATTACTGTGATTACATGTCACCAAGTTTGCGAATTTGACAGACAATCGAGCTGCTTTGATAGTTTAAATGCCGTATTGCTGAATTCAGATGCGTTTGCTTCTGATTGATCAATGTGATAGTTAATGGTAACAGATACTTAAGAATATCTTGAGCTAATCTTTGTTTATCAAATGTTATATGATTGCAAGAAGCAATACTACCGTCATGACTGGAGTACCATTATATGACGGGCCTGTTGGTCTAGTGGTTAGTGACCTCGACTGCTAAGCCCGAGGTCGTGGGTTCGATTCCCACCCTGGAGAAGCTTTGTGTGATGAGCTTGCATTTTATTAGTATTTATGTATATCAGTTGTCTGTTTAAACTAACTCAAGCTCTGCTTAGTTTGGGATCAAATAGCCATGTGTGAGTTGGCAAAAGTTATTTGTTATTATAATTGACAACACGTCGTAATTGTAAAGATTATTTTATTGTATTGTTAGATAGCTTCGTTTTAAGAATATTAGTGTTAACTAAGTCTTTTATATGCTAAGTCTCTAGTCTATTACATCAAGCAACTAGATATAACTCGATCTTTCATAAGAAACCAACAAACCCTTGCAAAAAACAGCAAAAAAAAATCCAAGTCTACATAGGAAAAAAGAAAATACAGTGAGAAAAGTAAGGAATTTCTGGAAAGCCCCACTTAAAGGGGCTCCACGAGTACTTTATAAATCAAATGACAAAGAAAGCTTTGATCTCTTGCGAATGAGAATTTGTCGTGTGCAATAACGCAACACGCCGTAATTGTAAGGATTATTTTATTGTTAGATCTTATACCTTTTTGTGTTGTTATTTTTTTTTATTCAAATGAAGCTCGTTTTACGTTCAGCTTGCTGGCAAAACGAATATAAATAAAACAGTGACAAGCAAAGTAATTGGGATGACACTTTACATTTACAAAAATACTTACACTTACTTCACAATATATAAAACACTAGCTTTCAGCCTGCGGTTTCACCCGCATTTTTCGTTACTGCTCCGCTCCCGTGGGTCGTGGCGTGATGGTATATAGCCTATAGCATTTCTCGATAAATGGGCTATCTAACACTGAAAGAATTTTTCAAATCGGACCAGTAGTTCCAGAGATTACCCCCGCCATACAAACTTACAAACCTACAAACTTACAAATTTTACCTCTTTATAATATTAAGTATAGAAGTATAGACAACAGGTTATAAATAAAAACAACTCATTTGAGAATTTTATCAGTTTACCACCACCTGCATAGAAATTTATGGTCTATCTGGTCCTTTGGTACAAAAAATAACATCTTAGTCAAGAAAATAGCAAAACCTCCGCCACAGCTTCCTGAAACAAGGTAAAATACCACCATAATAAAATTAATAGCACAAAATTAATAAAAACACTGGCAGGGCGGAATCCGTGACCTATACAATATAGTGTTTATGTTCTAACTATGATGAATTCGTTTAATAAGCGGCTCGCTTGCGGAAGCACGCGCGCCCGCTTCCAATGCATCGCCGTTGAGAAATGGGGAACGATCGTAACACGCTGCCGGATATAGACTTTTTACTAGAGAATGTTACATTTAATTACAGAATACCAACTGTTACTGTTACGGTACTTCACTTGGCGTAGTGGGCTAAATATTCTCGTTCCATACATGTTTATATAGGTACTAGAGTTATTTAATTAGGGTTTGCATTGCGTTGCATCGAATAATGTCCAGTTGTGAGGTTGATCAAACTATTAAGTTAAACCTTACTGACACTAAATTATTTATATTATTCAAGGTAAATTTTATCAAACTAATAGGTATATAACCTATAGTCAATGAAACCTCCATAATATCGTAGGTAGATAAAAGTGGTGCATATCGATTACTTTCTTTATAGAAATATTTATATTTCTTTATGGAAATATTTATATTTCCCAAAACAACATTTTTCTTTGCTAAACTTCTTTCTCTAAGTTAATATTTTTTATAAGTGAATAATTGTGAACCAGCGCATTTAGAGATTACAATCTTACCAACAAACAGTTTAAAAACTTTTTTTCTTCTTCTGGTTTTGAGGTTTTATAACATTGACAAGCCTGTTGGTATAGTGGTTAGTAGCCCTGACTGCTAAGCCAGAGGTCGTGGGTTCGATTCCCACCCAGAACAAACTTTGTGCGATGAGCATGATTGTTTGTTCTGTGTCTGGGTGTAATTTATCTATAATATGTATGTATTTATAAACTATATAAGTATGTATATCAGTTGTCTGGTTACCATAACACAAGCTCTAAGCAGAGCTTAGCTTGGGATCAGATGACCGTGTGTGAGTTGTCCCAGTGTATATATGTATATATGTATATGTATATATTCGAAAATCTCTAATGCCTATTTAAATACACATTGATTATTTATTCCATTCTATCATCACCTAGCATGGAAGTTAAATAAACTCCAGCCTTGTATAACATTCGACTACTCCTACCTATAAGGCTAAGTACCTAGGTTTCTAAATATATTGTATTTACAACCAGTGAGTAAATGAGTTTTTGCTTTTACATATTATATTCCTTACTGTTTAGAAGATCTCGCTGCCCGACAACGTAAAATTATCCACCTCGCGTGTGTTTTGATAATTTATTCCCAACAGTTCTACTGTATTGGCTTAATCGCCACTAAAAGAGCAATGAATTAACTACTTTCCATATCGATGGGCAAATCGATTCATATCGATACCGATTTGAACCGAGAACTGATATTCGGGAGCGCATTATGCTAATGACTGTGTGCTTTTGCTCAATAATGGGACTGTTGATGCTCAGCGGGAACAAATGACGACATTATCGGAACACACGAGGTGTTTTGACTGTGCATTTTGATGACAGGGATGTGGCATTGGCATAGAAATATAAATAATAAGTCATTGGTTTTTTTTAACCCACGACGACGCAAAAAGAGGTGTGGTATAAGTTTGAGCGCTATGTGTGTGTCTGTAACACCGTAGATCTTAAATGTGTGATTCGATTTTGATGCGGTTTTATTTGAAAGTAGGTTCTAGTGATGGTTCTCAGATATGTTTCATAAAATCGGTTTAGCCGAGTCGAGTCGAGAAAGTCGAGATCCTAATAACTTCATTGTTTGGTGACGTTTTTGTTTTCTCTGTAAGTCCGTCAGTGGACTGTACTTCTTAAACGGTTGAAGAAGTACAGAGTTGAAATTTATACAAAAATGTATTTGTGTTGCTATAATAATATAACATTTAACTTAATCACCCCGCCAACCTTTGAATTAGAACTAGAATTAACTCTGTAGCGCATTGCGTAGCGCGCTACGATTATTGCTACGACCATCGCTACGACTGTCTACGAGAGTAAGTTGACTAGCATACATCCTTCTTCACTTAAATTACGTAACGAACCAGTACGATAATCATGTCATTGATCAACCAAATATTACTCACCTAAACACAACTAAATTTATTTATAAAGTTCGATATTTTGAAGAATGGTATTTTTATCTTCTAAGTCTACGTATCTTTGTTGGTTGTTAAAAACTGGATCTATAATATCTTCGTGTTGCTATAGTTTCATTACAATTAAGCAATTGCTCAACTAATAATTTTAATCAAGTTAGTTAACTTCGTTTTTAATCCTCTAAATTATAACTAGCAAACATAAACCACTGCGACACGATGATGTCATATTCCACTCACAGGCGGATTACCGAGAGCACGATACCACATACTCTCAAAATTAATTTCAGCCATTTTGCACCAGACATGGTACTATTAAAGTTGACCTCATTCCTTTACGACCAGCCGAACATTAATTACAACATATCAATCAGTTTTAGTGCCGCTTCAACTCTATCGGTTTATCGATACTATGATTTACATCGATACTATAATCATAAAAGACTATAAAAGTTAATACTTTACCATCAAGGCTGGATAATGGATGAGCGATTTGGGCCCCTAATGTGAGCGGGTTCCGTCGGTCCGACGCGCCGATTGCCTCATTAATATCCGGCCATATGTGTACACAGGCTATATTAGAGTCACGCCCCTCCCGATCATTATTAGTGACGCTTTGATTTGAATTCACTCGATTCGCGATTAAAAATCGATTAATATTTGTCGCTATGCCTAATGGGGAGATGTGAGCGTTTGGAATGCGAGTTCGAAATTCGATTTGATTTTCGGAATTTGTCCGATATTAGCGGGCCATCCACTAACGTTCATTCCTTCAGGCTTGTCCCGTCGTTCAATCCGTACAGAAATGCGACGGGATAAAATAAAACCGTTGAAGCCACTAACTAAACCACAATCCTTCGTTCTTTCCCCTGGCTTTATCACGACACGCCAGTCCGGCAGGAAAAACAATCCTTCAGTGACCATCCACACGTTTGTGTACATTCCTGTCACTTTGCATCTTGTCAGCCATACCGAGGGATTGCGCGTGTGTGGATGGTGACAATCCTCCTATTTTATGAAGATTGTTGTCATTTGAAAGGAATGCTCGTCATTTTGAATAATCTTTATGGATTATTTTCATTTTGCAACAATTATGTTTATATTTATCTTTATGTTTATGTGAGTGTACCTATATGTATTTATATATATATACTACTATATTATGTAAATATATATATTTAATTTTGGTATTATTTTTGTACCTTTGCATTTTGCATCTACCATGATTTGTCTCTGCATCACCCTGCATCAAAATGCCTTAGTGTACGAACTGAGTGAAGAGCGTTCAGCGGAGCGTTGAGCGGAGCGTGCAGCGTTGCGTGCAAGTTGTTCTCGCGCCACTAGGTCGCCACTCAGGACACCTACGTGTAAATGCATCTGTTTGATATGGACGCCGCACGCCCCGCCCTGCTAGACGCTCGATTTGAGCGGGCACTCAGGCCCTACACTTAGGCAGAACATATTTATATTTATAAACAGACACTAACTTGATCACAGCGCGCGTCGCGCCAGTAGCGACAGGACTGGTAGCGAGGTTTTATACCGTCGTTCTTTCTTGCTCTTGCAAATCCACTGGTGTTCATTCCGTAAGGATTGTCGCGACGGTACGGGTGGCGGGATTTTAATACCGTCATTCTTTCTTGCTCTTGCAAATCCACTGGTTTTCATTCCGTAAGGATTGTCGCGACGGGATGGATGGTGGGATTTTAATACCGTCATTCTTTCTCGTTGTTGCAAATCCACTGGCGTTCATTCTGTAAGGATTGTACATTCCGGCAGGAATGAACGTTAGTGGATGGCTCGCTATTGCGTGCGGACAATCCTGGGCTTCTAAATTCGCGATTTTAATCATGTTCGGGTTGTAGAATTATCATTTTGAGTCCGTTTCCAACTATGTTAAGGGTGGCATCCAGTCTAACCGGACGATGTTGAATGAGAGAACGAGAGCTCCACAGCAGATTTCTTATTTCTATACAGGCTTCCGTAACGACTGTCTAAGGCGATTCACACACGGCACCGCGCACAGCCGCGGAGGGTGAACAAACGTACACCGCTCGACCGCGCGGTCGAGCGGTGTATGTGTGTTAGGTATCAACGGATTTCAAAGTGTCTTGTACAACATGACATCCGCCTCACCGCCCTCCGCGGCGGAGCGCGGTGCCGTGTTTGAATCGCCTAAGATCTACGAATGATAGCCGGAACGCCCAGCAACTGTGTTGGTTTAGCAAATTCCAAACTTCGGCCTGCTAAGAAATCCCAAACGGATACTCAATATCGCTTTGAGGGACCTGAATCGAACCCTAAAGATCGATGATCAGCAGTACTGTTAGTTACCACGATACCACTAAAGGTTTTCGAATATATTAACGATCTATGACGTCAGTATGGTAAAAGGTGGCTAATGGACCACACAGCGTTAAATTACTACTTATTCAGCTCTCTCCACTAATGTGCCGACTAAAGTTATATGTATGTACGATAATGAGATATGGCCTACCAGAAATCAACCGACTTTTACTTACTTTTGACAACTGTTTGCTGCCTGATATTTTGTATTGTAACTCAGTGAACTAGGTAGGCAGTGAAACCATACCTCAAGAGTATGTAAATAGAAGAATGCTTATAATTGACGTAGGTTACTATTTCCAAAGTAACAGAATTGGAAGTCGCTACTTGATATGAATAATATGTCATTTAAAAGTGTCATTACAATGAAGTTTGTATATGTTCTATTAAGCTCTTCATTTATTCTTTTGCGTGCGATTGACGATGCAGTAGTTAGTAACTTAAAAGTTTTATTTAACAATGATACCAGCGAAAGAAAACATAGTGAGGCCACTCAGACTTCAGAGCTTTTAAAAATACAGGTTACCAGTCCACCTCGAGCAAGCATGGGAATCAACGCTTTTGTCATTTATTTTAGAAAAGGAATTCCCCTGGCAATAATAGCCAGGTATTATTATTGTTGCTGCAGTTTCGTTCCAAAATTTAACTATAAATTGTACATAGTTTTGGAACAGTATTCATAACAGGAACAAGCCCAAATGGCTTGCATTTGTTGTCTAACTTTTAGATCGCGAAAATGACCAAAGTGAAAGTACGAATACCGCGTTACAAATTTTGTTTAAAACATTCCTCTGTTATACAAATGGATCTCTCATTTGTGTTTACAATCGTGACTTTTAGATGTGTTAACAAAACTGTTGTAACTATTTAAATTATTAAAGGAGATCATTAATATTCAAGAGCATTTTACACTGAATTACTGTTTAACTGACTAAAAAAAACAATTGCCCCGCGGTTTTGCCTGCAAACGATTTACAACACTATTTGTGATGCATTTTAGTTCATTACTTAAATACCGTAAAATGCTGCAACTTTGCACGGATTTTGAAGTTTTTCTTCGATAAATCTTTAATCGTTAAGAAAGTCGTATGTTTTTTCAATTACTGTCCAATATTGGACTTTAAGCTATAGGAATACATTTGCTACTAGTAAAAAAAACACCTTTAGAGCACCAAAAAATTGCTTTGAAAACGTAGGCAAAGTTGAGGTAAAAACTACAACATTGCCTGTCATAATATCTTTTTAAATAAATGGGTAGTATTTTGGTAACGGGTTTGACACCCATATTGCCATAAAGTTCTTTTCCACGTCAGACTTCACTGAATCTTGAATAGCACAAGAAATTTTTTTTTACAATGCTAGGCAAAGTTGTGCAGGTTTCTCTAAAACTCCCATACAAAAGTGAGTTCGGTGTAGGGCTGCCCCAAAGGAAATGCAACAATTTTTCTTAACATTCAAATATATTTTTAAGAAATCAAATTGTTGTACTTATATTCTAATAACATTTTTTCATAGGAAAACAAATATGTAGGTAGGTAATAACATTTAAAAAATAATAATGTTGGTACCTATTACGTATAATAAAAATTACAACAGCAGCCTGCAGAGAGATCAACAAATAGTTAATTTGTTGATCTCTCTGCAGCTCTTTAATTTCTGATGATGATAAATAAAGAAACAATAGTTCTAGCTTCTATAAAACGTTCTTAGATCAATTACAAAAAAAAAACAATTACACAAGCAAAACCACGGTCGATTAAGAGTTTGTTGAAAAAATTAAAAGTGGCAGCCCTAACCCTAGATAATGTTGAGTAAAAAGTTGCGAAAATCTGACACAACTTTGCCGACCATGATTTAACGGTTTAAATTAAGATATAATACAGAAAAAACAGTTTAAATACATAAAAGAGCATATTTTCTTTGCTATATAACATATTACGCTAGAAAATAAAGCATAAATACTCACAAAATGAAATTTTCCTGAGAGCCGGTAAAAAGCGAGTATCCGCACTGACATTGAAACTGACACTGACAGTTTGTTAACTAAAATTTGAACTGACGTATGATCGAATGTTGCCATACAGATTGCCGACTTGCTTTTAGTAATACCATAGACCATAAAAAACATTTCGCAGCGGTAATAATTAAACTTTTTTGAATTTAGGCAATGTTGAGCTATAAAGGCAATGTTACAGCATTTTACGGTACATAAAAGTATTGACTGACTGACTAACGTATTAAGGCACAACCAAACGACTGAGTAAAAAAAAACACGGTTTATGAGCATTATACATTCGAACACACGTGATTCGAGGCACAACAGAAAGATAATAGTAACCCGAAAGCCGGCTGTCGCTTGGTCGTCGAAATATTAAGTAAGGATTTTTGGAAAGATGATCTTTAAGGGAGTAAAATAAAGGAAGAACAGTCTTTCATTGACAAAATCACGGACAAAACCTAGTCAAGACTAAAATAACTCCCGTAAGTTTGTTGACTAGTTTAGGCTAACCCTAAAGAATATATATAATAATATTATTTATTAATTTTAGAAATTACTTGAATATTATTCTTTAGTTCTGAGTGTAGTGCAAATGTCTTCGGTACCTATTTCAGCATAGTCTTTTTTGGTTAAGAATGTGCTTTGTACTAACAATATACATATTTCTTTTACTTTCGTATTTAATACGTTAAGTAATGAATTAATAAACAGCTGTTTAACTATGCACTTTTGATGTTTAAGTGATCTTAACTTAGAGTGTATACGTCAGGGAGAGTATGCGTAAAATCTTAACTTAGAGTGTATACGTCAGGGAGAGTATACGTAAAATCCTTCTCAAAGAATATTCATTAATAACTTACACATGCAGGCGATGCAGTACACTGAGAAAAAAAACTTCTAGATTGACTATCTATATATTAAAAAAACCGGTCAAGTGCGAGTTCTACTTGCGCAACGAGGGTTCCGTTAATTTGTTTTTTAGTGAAATAACTACAAATTTACGGTTTTCGGAGTTTTCTCTTTATTTGTGCTACATGACCTTGCTTCTTGCCAAATTTCACGATTCTAGGTCAATGGGAAGTACCCTATAGGTTTTGAGTTTTGATTCCCTTGAAAATGTCTAAATATGCAATATAAACCGCCGTATTTTTTTATTGCGTTGATTTGGAAACTTGATTTTTTCACTGCTTTGAGAGATAGCAGACCTGAGTATGTGATATTAATTTCAGCTTGATATCTCGACGCGTTTCTGAGAAAAAGGTTCTTGACATACAGACGGACAGACGGACGCCTGATGTCAACTAACTACAAATTTACGGTTTTCGGAGTTTTCCCTTTACTTGTGCTACATGACCTTGCCTTTTGCCAAATTTCATGGTTCTAGGTCAATGGGAAGTACCCTATAGGTTTTGATTTCTTTGCAAATGTCCAAATTTGCAATATAAACCGCCGTATCTTTTTATTGCGTTGATTTAAAAACTTGATTTTTTCACTGCTTTAAGAGATAGCAGACCCGAGTATGTGATATTAATTTCAGCTTGATATCTCGACGCGTTTCTGAGAAAAAGGGTCTTGACAGCCGGACGGACGGACGGACAGACGGACAACAAAGTGATCCTATAAGGGTTCCGTTTTTACCTTTTGAGGTACGGAACCCTAAAAAAGTGTAATCTGACGGCCTGTCTGACTGACAAGGTGATCTAACAACGCACAAGCCAAACCACTGGTTCTTGTGACATAAAACGTAGAAGGTGTGTTCATTGTGAATAATAAGTCTCCACTAAGAAAGGATTTCAAGAAGTCAACCTCTAAAGAGTAAAGAGTAAATAGAGTCGGGAAGTTTAATATTCACTCCGATTGGTTGCGGATTGTTTAGTTACCGTGACCCAGGAACATAAAGGGCAACCGAAGGAACATATATAAGTGGGTTTTAGTCAGTAAAAGTCTGGCACTCCCAAAAAAATATATATATTTACTCAGGTAAAACCGCAGGTAAAAGCTCGTTGATAACACGCAATAAAAAAAATACTAGTTTTTTTAAAACAAAATACTCCAATATTGTTTTACCCATATTGTGTTGTGTATGTCAGATAAATACGTTACCGTCCAAACCCAAAACTATCGTATCTACATTGTTCTGGTTTTGGTCCGTTAACTTAATAATCTCTATATCGAACGCACAAAGCGTGAAAATATAAAGGACGTCATGTTTTTTGCCTATCATGAATATAGTATCAAAGGACCACAGCGTAAACGATTCGTAAATAACTACTTTAGTTTGAGAAAAACATTTTTAACAGAAAACATTGAAACAAATGCGGGTTTGTAATCACTTGTTGCATGATTTAAAAGTATTTTTAGAGTTTCACTTTTGTACGACTAAGTATTACTTAACATCATCTCATATTACTTAACGTTGGATCTCTTAAAATTTAAACGTTTTATTACTTACAGTGTTTAATTGCAATCGTTGGTTATGAAATATTATATTTATTTAAATAGAGCAAAACATGTGGCGCCGACCCATAGCAAAATGGGATAAGGGCGGTAACGGTAAAAAGTATATTTATTTCAATGGATTGACGTAAGTACTTATAGAGTATAACTGCATCACGAAATATCGAAGTTTGAAATGTCGACGTACGTATTCATAAAGTTCATAACTGCGAATTATGTGAGTTAGGCAGTACGGTATTTTAATGTCGCTCGTTATTGTCTTGCTGCAAAGCGAAGTATAAGCTACTCTATATCTTGGTTCATTCATTGATTCGTGGATTTACTTAAGATAAGTTGAGCTCTAAGTGCCTGTTGAGGCAAGTTTCCCCAAATTGTCATTGAAACATTTTTTAATGTCTGATCTTTAGAACATACAGTGATACCTGAGTTTATTTTGGCAATTTATCTCAAAGATAAACAGTTAGAAAATGTCGACTACCGCTAGTTTAAAAAAATGTGGGAAGTGTACAACTTTTGCTCAAATTTATTTTCATTTCATCATCAGAAAACTACACCTTTCAACCATTGATAAAAACACCTTTTTTGTTTAAGGTCAGGGGTCCCTAAATTATAGCCACATAAATGGAAGTTTCACAATTTACGTAAAAATGTTTTACAAAATATGATCTAAGTACGTGGATAGTCCCAATCAATAGTCAAAGTCAAAATCGCCTACCATTAAAAAGACCTCGTGGAGACCACTTAGGGAATGATCTAGCTCAAATATACTAGAGAAATCAATGGTCTAAATTTATATATACCAATATACTATTGATCTATAGTATTATTCTCATGAACACATAATACGTAGGCTGCGTTACTGCACTACACACGGTGCAAACGACACGGCCACTCGGGACTTGCCAAGTCCTAGCGTGTTGCGTAAGTCACGAGTATGTGTCGACAAAACTTACCCTCGCTGAATATATTGCAGGCTTGTTGTTTATTGTACATGCTTATTATGTTTCTGTTGCATTAAATTTCAGTTTATGCTGTTGGAACGCGAGCGGCGTTATTATGTTCAAGGAATATGGAATACTTAATGCGGTGCTGGTGAAAATTGTGTTCGGTGATAAATAATGTGGATAGAATAAAGATGTACAGGCACATGAGACAACATCTTTGGGTCTGGTATGGCAATGCATCTACAAAGGCTTTAGTATTGCAGATATCATAATGGTCTACTGTTAGAAGTGACCATTTAATATCCAGTGGGCGGACAAATTGTTCAATGCAATGAAAAATAAATTTTCATTTCTATAATGTATTAGTCTTTATGAAAGTCGAACCTTTGCCGCGCATGCAAAGTCAAGCCGGGAAAATATATTTATTTTTTATTAGACAAATTAAGGGTACTTTGAAATGTCATTTAAAATACGTTATTCTAGTTACCTCGTCGAAAAAAAGGAGCAAGAACTTCATTCTTTCTTTTCTCAAATAAATTAGTTTCAATATTTGTAAAATTAAGTAATTACACGTGAATACAACTTACCTGGTACTAGAAACAAATTAGTCGTAAAAGTCAAAACTATTTAAATTATACAGTTGACGTTGGTTGCACGGTTCTTGTACAGTAAATTTAAATTAAAGTAAAAGTGGAAATAATGGTTTTGTTTGTAATACTTAAATAGAAATTATCTTGTGTCTTCAACTTAAGTACTATTTTCGGTCGTCGCCGCAACCTTTTTTCAAGAATTACTACTTAAAATACGACGTGCGGAACCCCGCCGCGGCTGAGTGTTAAATATAGCTTTCACCCACTTCATCTATTTCAGAAACTATAAAGACAGTTACAGTATAGTAAGATTTATAAAGAAGGTAATAGTACATACCTTCTTTAAAAATCTAACTATAAGCTCACAACGCTACAACAAAGAATTTGTCACACACAAGCTTACATAGCCCGACAACCTTTCTACAACACGAATAACCTACAACCTCCGTGTCCATTGTCTGAGCCCGTTTAAAAATATCTTCACAAGACAATTCTTTTCTAAAAATTCCCGTAGCAAAATGGAATTCCTTCGGGATTCCTATACATCATAGAAGCGTTGATTAAGGATAGTTCGCTCTATGTTCATGCGAGGAATGCAAGTAATAATCTGAGGATTATGGCTGTCATCTGGAGCTAGCCACATTGCAGCTTTGCAGGCAATCGACTGGAAGACGATAAGGTGTTGATTTTATAATATCGATGCTTCCGACAACAAAGGTCGTAAACACCAAAATAGCACTTTTGGTAAACAACGAAAAACAAAAAATAATTTAGTTTTTGGCTTATATCTTTTTAACTTTAAAAGTTGTAAAATTGTGTTCTATACAAGAAATACGTAAAATACGATGGTGTTTCATAATATATTATTGCTATTTATGTCAAAGCCTTAATTTAAAAGTTAGCTTGGACATACACCCCAGAAAATTTAAGAAGTTGGTATTTACGACCACTAACAAATCAATGGAGAACAATTTGTCTAACGGAAGTTAGAAGTATGCACCAGTTTTGAAATACAATAGTTCTGGGTTTGGTTTTAAAAACCATATACTGAAATAAAAATGAGTGTAAACACCACGATCTGATGCGATGGTATGTAACAAACATGGAAATATCTGAAGCAAATCAATGAATTTAAGACTGTAAGTTGAGTTTTCATTACTTGTAATGAAAACAATAAAATAAAACACAAATTGACATACTTATTAAAAAGGTTTTTGATTCATTGACCGTCATCGTTTAATCAAAATAATGGTTAAGCAAGGCACCAATACAAATTCAAAGTCAAAAAATGTCTAAACCAATCACTTTAATTTCCATTAGAGGATCTTGTACATCAATCATCATTCATCATCATTGTTAGTGTCGCGGCTCGAAATTTTTATACCTTTAGGACTTGGCAGGTCCTAAAGGTATAAAAATACACTTAAGTAAGTATATTATAGGCACCGTATAATTTAATCAAGCGTTTGTTACAAGATGCCTATAGTGTTCTACCTCCAACGGCGTACCTAACCAGCCAGACATAAATCAAAATGTTAAGTAATCATTTTGTTTCATTGATTTCAAGAAGATTTTATAATCACGACATTTTTTTAAAACGTATTGATAATGAATTACATAAAAATATAAGTAAACATTCTACCAAGCTTACTGCTGCTCTTATAATTTTATTAAACTATGCCCATAACATTTTCACCAACGCCCTTATAAATTTAGGTAGTCCATCTTTCTAGATCTTGTTTGTTCGGAAAGCTTCTGTACTATGGTCTACCTAACTTTTAGTGTCGTTGGTGAAAATGGGAAAGTATTATCGACAAGATAATAAAAAAGTAGATGCAAAACATAATACGACGACGAGTTAAAGAAAATCAGGTCTTCAAATTTCTGATTAATAATCTTCTGTCATTGGATAGAAGATTATTAACCAGAAATTTGAAGACCTGATTTTCTGATAAAAGATAATTAATCAGAAATTTCATCTTCCTCGTCAGTCTCAGGAAGAGTATCAATGACTGTTATGAGACTGACAAGGAAGCTGTTTGTATTCGGCATGAAACCGTTTGTGTATATTGTCCCCTGATCACACAATCGTTGCAGATCTTTGTATTTAGCTGCGGTAATTGGTAGTTTATCCGTATATAGCTGTTTTGAAGTCAACTGCTTTATATAAATAATAAATAAATAATACCAGCCTATTACTGTCCCACTGTAGGGCAAAGGCCTCTTCTCATACAGAGAAGGCACGAGCATTGATCACATCATCACAATCAACTGCTTTACTCGATTATATTGTAATTCTAACATTTCTTCTGTATTTGACATTTGACTTTTTCTTCTGTATTTATTGACATTACGACAATTGTTTCTCAGCAGAACTTACGTTTTTAAAAAAATTGTGGGGTGTAATTACAATTAATTATGTGTTCATGTTTTTACGGCCGACAGCTGTATGAACGTTGTATTATACGACCTGCACGGTTATTCGGTTCTAAGCAATATGAGTTATACGTACCCTCTTTTCTAAAAAATCTTGATTATACTAGTAAAAATTTTGGGCGTAAAGGTATTTTTTTTAGGCGAATTTTTTTTTCACATTTTTAGATCGACGCAGCGCCAAAAATTAAGTAGGGCTGCATTCTTAACTCATTTTCGCCAAAATGGCGTTTACGACATTTGTTGCCGGAACCATCGATATGATTTATACTCACCGAGAACTTACGTTGTTTAGTAAATTATAAAATAACAGAAACCTTTGTCAATTTTGTTCTTGAAAAGGTATTCTGGAGTATGGTTTGGTGTTTGATTTGAGTAAATCATATTAAATTCGAATTTATATGTCGGTTTTGGTTTGAGTCTGTCTAGGATCAACTTAATAATTGATGTTAAAAATGTGTTTTTTGGCAAAAAACTTATTTTTATTTACCGTATCAATATTTAACATGACGCGTTGAAACAATATACAGAGTTATTTGTCTACCGCTTGTCTACACAAATATACCGCGGATAGAAGAACCATTTTATACGCTATTTTAATTGTGTTATGGTTTATTCATATTTAACGTTGTTTAACCAGTATCTGTTCCTTTTTAGGGTTCCGTAGTCAACTAGGAAGCCTTATAGTTTCGCCATGTCTGTCTGTCTGTCCGTCCGTCCTCGCTTAATCTCTGTGACCGTTAGCACTAGAAAGCTGAAATTTGGTACCAATATGTATATCAACCACGCCGACAAAGTGGTAAAATAAAAATTGGAAAAAAATATTATTAGGCCCCCCTATATGTAAAGAGGGAAGTGATTTTTTTTTAATTTCAACCCTGACGTGTGATATATTGTTGGATAGTATTTAAAAATGAATAGGGGTTTACTAAAATCATTTTTTGATAATGTCAATAATTTCGGAAATAATCGCTCCAAAAGGAAAAATCAAAGCGTCCCCCCCCCTCTAACTTTTGACCCGTAGTATTTAAAAATATGAAAAAAATCTGGAAAGTAGAACTTTATAAGGACTTTCTAGGAAAATTATTTTGAACTTGATAGAAAGAACAGTTTTTGTACAAAAAAGACAAAAAGGTTGTACAAAATAATTTCTGCGTACTTAGTATGTCAACGTAACAAATAGCCTTTTTTTTAACTTATAAGTAGGTACACTTATTGTGACGGACGGGAAACTACGGAACCCTACATTGAGCGTGGCCCGACACGCTCTTTGCCGGTTTTTTAGTCCTGGTATAGGCTAAAAAGGGCCTTTGATTTGAATACTTACAACACTTACCAAAGATTGTACACATTTTGAACTATTTTCATTAAAATCCTTTGAAGTCTTTGATTTTGAACTATTTTGATAACAATCCTTTGAAGGCATTTTACTATTTTTAGCTCAGAATGTGAAATATTTTAGACGAATGGTCTGTTTAAATTTATGAAAATATAATATATTTACACGTTGGTTATTTATTGCGCACACTTTGTAACAAGAATATTAATATTTGGACGAAAGAGATACGCTCATAATAAGTTGCTTTCATATTTGCTTGGCTTTTGTTTACATTGTGAAGTTGTTCTTAAGTACCTATAGTGTTCCAGAGAGATTTATATTATTATCAAAGGGGCAATTCTGCAAACTTTAAAGAACATTCGCATTTCAACCCCGATCTTAAGACCAAATTCATTAGAATACCCTGGTTGCGCAACTAAGGTTGTGCAACTGACTAAATGTATTTCAATATAGTGTGTCCTACACTCTATAGCAACACTGTTAATCGGGATTTAACGGGAAGTATAAATATGCAACGCGAAGTTTAAAGTATACTATATAGCAACGTTTTCTATCTCAATAAGGAGTATACGAAAATGGTATTTTTTTATTTTTTTATTCCGTTGTGCAAGCATCTATTATAGTTGCTTCAAGGCCTTAATCACATCAATTGGGTATTTTACATCATTAACAAATAAATATAAGACACAATTTCTATAAAACCTCTCTCAATTTTAGCCCCAATAATCCGATTCATTTTCAATTTACTGCAAAGTTGGATTTTTAGCTGCTACGAAATCAATAAATAGTCTGACAATTGAGTTGTTTAACTATAGTCTATTTTTTTTTAACAAACGAGTACTGAGTATATCCCTTTCACATTTTCGGGATTGACAGAGAGAGATGGGAAATTAGTCGAGGCGGAGCCATGATTATGTGGACCAATAGAAACGCTGACAAAATTTTTAGTACTCGTTTGTTAAAAAAAACAGACTATAGTCACGTCATAAGGTGAAGTTTTCATACAAAATCTATGGGAGTATCGCATTTTGAAAGCTCGTAAAAAGTACGTCAATTGATGTTGGTGTAAAATACCGCATTGGTGATGTTTTTTATCGATTCGTTATTTGACTTCAAAATTCGAATTGAATACTAAGACAGTATTGTTGCTAGACCTACCATAGAGTTTTCAGAAGTAGTCATTGGTTCAATTTTAAGGAGTGACACAAGCCTACCAAATTGGCGATGGCGGTATAGTACGAAACGTATCTACCATCCTTAAATTTAGCAATAAATTGTCTCCGTGGTTTGGTGAAATACTAATTTCATAAAATTAATTGGCTCATAAACGAAACCTTGCGGGAAACCATAAAATACGAGTATATTACAAACCACAGTTAATTATTGTTTTGGGAATGTAATGAAAATACTGTTTGGAAATGTCGTAGCGTAGTTTTAAGCGAAGTAGTTAAATATTTATTTCTAATACAAAAGCAACAATAACTAAATTGTTCTATAAGAAAGTGATATTAGCTTCTACTATTAACTGCAATGCCCAATTTCTAATAAATTTAATAAGAACTTTCAACAATTGCTGACTAGGTTTTTCGCAGTCATAATTTAGCGACAAGTTATATTTTTCATTAAATAAAGGTTGGCAAAGCAAATGAGCTTAAAAATGAGAAATGAATTTTTGGTTTTGCAGAACCCAGAAACAATGAAAATATGCAGCTTTTTCTATAAAATATTTCTTTAGAACATTTTTATCAAATAAAAAAAAATAGCAAGTACAATGTGACTATTTTCTACATCGGTGATTGAAAACATCGCGAGGAAACATGGACTTTACATTAATGAGTACATTTATTTTTTATTTACATACGTACAATATACAAATAAATATAGCTAACTTAAAACGAACTCAAAAAAAAATAATTAATATCTAAAATAAAACTAAAAATTAAAATATAAATAAGAAAGGGGTTATCCGTCGGCGTCATAAAACTCGTCATCACTGTCGACGGGCAGCGTGCCCAGAAGGCTGGCAGCATTGCCACGCTGAATTGCGAAGCTTATTCTTTGGGCAAAGTAGATGCCAGCCTTCTGATCACGTGAAGTGTCGACTAAACGTTTCGCAATCTCTTTGTAAAGAGAACGGGCACTCGGGCCCCATGGTCCCAAAGTTTCAACCCCAAACGGCTCAAAAATATAATTACCAACTAGGTTGTTATATTTCCGCCGCTATTTTTTATTTTGATTACATTCTCTTTAGTTTTCTAAATATAAGAGCCTGATCTGAACTTGAAAGTTTGCTACGATAATACTTACATAACCTTATCACAGACGCTTATGTTCTAGGTATAACAAATAACCTTATTGAAGTAGATAGTAACCGAACTTTCATTGTTTTGATAAGCTAGGCCTCTGACCTAAATGTTTTTAAAGCAAACTAAAAGGTCATATTATTTTTCCCTCGTCTTTGAAATAACTCTTTTCGAGATTGTTTCTTATATTTGTTCAGCCTGAATGTTTAAATATGTGACCTTTGACCTTATTTAGGTAAATTAAGAGTTTCCACAACATTTAGCGCCTTACTAATAAACGCTGCATAAAGTTATGACAGGTTTATACGTCAAAAAATGTATGGTTACACAGGCTTTATTCATTGCATAACTTTACACAGTAATTATTAGTAAGGGCAATAGTTTTCAGAGATCATGTATAAATTTTTGCTGCGGTACTTGGTACTGTAATGTGAGTCTTCTAACAATATTTGCAGATTTGTCGAATACTTAAATGCACTACACCGATTTTTGACTCAACAAAAGACTACCGAATTAAAAAACTTACAATATTAGAAAAAGCCTAGCAATTTTCGCCAAGCTCCATTACAGCAGCAACCGCAGATAACCATCTGGAAAAAGCCCTTTTTCCACAGAAATAAGTAATCTTCTCCATTTACTATAACCGGGTGGAACACGTGTGCCTGAAATGAGAAATGAATAGCTATTAATTCCTCTTTTCTACTCACAAGAGTGGATTTTCGCGGCGTTAGCCACAATGGATTGGATTTCGTCGCGTTCAATGTACTTGCAGTTTTCCATTTTACTAATATAAAATACAGTTTTGTGTGATAAAGTGATTGTGAAGTTGTGCGGAACCTTTGTCCGTTTCCAATAGTAATATTATAAAGAGGTAGTCTTTGTTTGTAACTTTCTCTGAGAGAAGAATCGGGCTAGTACCAATTATTAAAAATCTTTTTACTGGTAGACATAATTATTATATGATATTCTTGAGTCCGATGCGAATGTAGTGATGGGGTTACCCTGTTTTTTTTTATTTAAATTTTGAATTGTTTAATAAAAAAAGAATCCCACTAAAACATTTCATATAAATGTAGCCAAGACAACCACATAAGGTATACCCTGTGAAAAATATATCAGATCTCATGTAGAGCCAAGCTTCTGAATCTACACGGCCTAACTCTACAGACCCTAACTTCACAAACTCTACATATCAGTAAAAATGTACGGCTTCGCCGTTTCGCTACCGTCGTGGAGGTGATGCGAAAATTAAGTTTTTGAAGTAAGTACCGAAACAGCCAAGCCATATATTTTTACTGATATGTAGAGTTTGTGAAGTTAGGGTCTGTAGAGTTAGGCCGTGTAGATTCAGAAGCTTGGCTCTACATGAGATCTGATATATTTTTCACAGGGTATACCTTATGTGGTTGTCTTGGCTACATTTATATGAAATGTTTTTAGTGGGATTTCAGTTCTTTTTGTAAGTTGCTAGGCAGTATTTTCAGTGTTTTTTTTTTCTTTTCGTTCACAGATTTTTTTGACTAACACTAAATTGAGCTGAAAGTCCCACACTTTTTATTCTTAAAATACTTGATCGTACAACGGTGTTTTTTCAATCTAGGAGAAATTATTAAAGGCTGTATTGCGCTCCCGAATAACTGTAGTATAAGACTCCACAATATAAACGAGTTTTCGTGCAAACGTGCAAACAATATTATTCTCAGATACATAAAAATTCAAATAGTACTTATACTTTCCGATGTAACGAAACCATAGCGCGATCTATTTCGATCCCAACGCCATCTAGGGAAGTAAGACTTAAACTTTTTGTCATCGAGGATCGCGCTACGATTCCGTTCAACACCGTAACAATTTAGGTATGTATGTATATTAACCAATTACCAATACATAAAATTATGCCCACTGAAATAAGCCGCAAAACTTATTTATACGAATACGAAAAATATTGCAATCGCAACTCGACCGTCAACGACACAAGTTTATAATTTTCTTAGGTGGTTGATACCAAACTTACCAAACTTCTTATAACAAATGTCAGCTTTCTAGCACTACAGGAAGTAGCCACATCAGCAGTGTCGGCTTTCATAGCCCATAGCCCAATCTTTCTCTTTGCATTTTTACTTGATTTGTTCAAACAAACTTCCACACCCCCATTTTAGGGGATGGAGGTCGAAATCTATAAGTTTATGAATTTTTCTGTTGGTTGTATACTAAACTTAGGCTACATACCAAATTTCAGCATTCTAGCACTTCAGGAAGTAGCCAAACATTTTGATGATCATCAGTGTGTCAGTGTGTCAGTGTGTCAGTGAATCAGTGACGAAATCGGTGTATTTTAGATATCAATAAAATCTAAAGTATAAAAGCTATTCAATTGAAACTTTGTATGTTTATTGAGTCTGTTATTGACATTATTTCTTGTGAATATGAAGTGTCTGGTACATCGGATACCAACTCTATGAGGGTTCGAAAAAACGACGAAACACTTCGAGAAAAGGTAGGTAGTGCCCCTGCGCTTCGCTTGCTTGTCTTGGCCGGGGGCACGACCGTGCCCCCCGATCCTAATTTAATTTTAAATAAAGGTATAGTGCACACTAGCAGGTTTTGCCCATTCCAATAAAGAAGTACATAACTTATGCCAGTGAAAAAGTTTTTAGAAATTAGAGATGTAATTCGTTCCGGTAATTATCACACACAATAAAAAACACTGTTTACCTTCCTATTAGTGTAGAAAAATGAGTGACTGATGTTCAGATCATATTTTCAGAAAGCCTTTAGTTTAATGAGCTGTACCTATAATGATGTACTGAGGTACTACCCAAGTCGTTAGCGCAGGTAGGATATTTTACATCGTTGATTTTTATTTATATTTAACCTGAAACGTGTTGGTACTTAGAATATTACTACAGCCTCTTTTTCTTTACACAAAATTCAAAGGTCGCTTGTGTAACAGGTGACTGAGGAAAAAACCACGTTTTTTTTTAAATCGTGTCGGTGTGGTTTGTACCTACTTGCTCCAATTAAACAATCACATAGTATTGTGAATTTTTTATAGGAACTATATATGAACTATGTTTATAATAGTTACCGTGACCCCGGAAAATAAAGGGCAACCGTAGGAACATGAGTGGGTTTCAATCAGTAAAAGTCTGACACGATGGGACGGGATCATACGATGATTTCCCACTCCCAAAAAAAAATAGGAACTAGCAGCCAAAGTAGACTGATGACCTGTTGACCCCAATTGTTTAGGTATTTAACTAAAGGTAAAACAATCTTGATCTGTCTTTTATTACCCGTCTGCAGAAAGGAGGGGTTATGTTTTTCGAGTATGTATGTATGTCTCATTCTGTGGCACGCTCTATAAACCATTAACGGATTTTGACGTAGGTTTCAGTAATTTCGTCCTAATTGTGGGAGTGACATAAGGTTAATAAAGGAGGGGTTTGTTTCTGATTCATATAATAGCCACCAACTTCCAAAATTGCAGTTGGGTTTTTTGATTATTTAAGTATTATTTTCTATCTAATAATTGCGTAATAAAAACATACCAACATTGTTTCCGGCTGAAAGCCGAATATAAAATTACCATATGACATTGTAAAAAGACGTGTCAAACTCGTTTTTCTTCAGTTAAATACCTAAATAAATCCATACTAATACTATAAATGCGAAAGTAACCCTGTCTGTCTGTCTCTTCTTTACGCCTAAACCACTGAAGCGATTTGAATGAAATTTGGTACAGATATAGTCTGGAACCCGAGAAAGGACATAAGATCATTTTCATCCCGGCAATCCCCTGGGAACGGGAACTATTATTCTACGTGGATGAAGTCGCGGGCAAATGCTAGTAGGGTATATAAGGCAAAATATGGCTGCATTGTGCGCAAGTGCTGTGCACTCGGATGAGAACACGATTGGTATGATGACTAAGCGTTTTGATACTGGGCTCTCGATCGCGAATTCGCTTCCTGCATACAAATATTTGTATTGCGGACAGGAAATATTTCCTGGTTTAGTTGTTAATCAAAACTAGTATTAATAAAATTTTAATTGGACGAAATAGAGTATTTCAGCGTACTTTTGAAGTATAATAGATTAAGAGTACGCTTACCTGAAATAGTGTACAACACTCTATTCTAGAGTACGATTGGCAAGCCTAGATCAGGAAAATTTCCTAGTAAGAGACTTAAAGGTAGGTAGGCTCGCTTATATTGTCAATTTGATAATATTAAGAACAATATATGTTCTAGGTAAATTACGAGTATGTTGGCATTCTTAGATTAATAGGGCAACATTTCCTAAAAGAAAGCAACCCATACTGAAATACAGGCACAATGGTGTGCTATATTTCTTTTAAACTAAATTCCCACCCAAATCCAACGTCGAGCTAAAAAATAGGGTTTCCCTGTTATTGTATCACTTTAGCAGACATTATGGGTGTTTCGCGCGAATCGTTTACTGTCGGTAGATTTACGGGCGCTGTATAAAAAGTTGTACCGTTGGAGGCACCTGGTGCGTCCGAATCGCTCATAAACTGATCATGTGATGGTATGGCAGGATTCTGTTTTGTTTTGCTAATTATGCTGTGTATTGGTTCAACAACCAATTATTATTATTAAAGTGCTTTCACGTGTATCCGTGTGATCCGACTATATATTTTTTTTAATTTTTTGGTACTTTTGTCCTAACAAAAAGTGAAACACAAGGATCACTCGTGTGTTTGTCTGTTTATCCGATGCTTCATTCGTTTCGAAGATATCTACTATATAAAAAATTGACGGGTTTTCCTTCCTGACGCTATAACTCCAGAACGCACGAACCGATTTACACGGTTTTGCATTCGTTGGAAAGGTCTCGGGCTCCGTGAGGTTTATAGCAAAGAAAATTCAGGAAAAATTCACGCGGACGAAGTCGCGGGCAGAAGCTAGTAGGCTATATATCTCCAGAACTAACAAGTTTCAAATCTTGAAAATATACCCACCGCTAGTTAGAACATGTCCAGCGATATTTGCACTAATTTTGAACGTGTTATACATAGAACAATAATCATGCAGAAAAAAGGGTTGAGAAAGATGTGTGATAAAAACAACACCTTTAGAATTTTTTATCACGTTGCTACCTTTACCGTTGTACCTTTGTAAAATAAACTATTTATAGCAGGTTAAAATTAATTCGTAATTGTTTAGGGATAGTACACATTATTTCAGTCAAATTTTAATCAGCTCCAACTTTATTACTAAAACTTTACTAATCTAATTTAAGTACCTAAGTAGGTATATTAAATCAGACAGTTTAGGTGTTGGTTTGAAAGCTTGAGAAAGGTAACTTTGTAAAATTTGAAACTAAACAGCTTAGGCTTTAATTGACATTGGCGCTAATTCTCTTATACACAAACTTCACTAGATATTAGTTAATTGCATCTTTCTCTTTCCATTTCTTAAAGAAAAGGACAGAAGATACATTTTAGTTTAATCCTGTCAAATTAGACAGCGCCCGAAGTAAATCGACGTATTATAGTCGCCATGTTTTTAATTCGCATCTAAATTATCTATGGAGTGTCTAAATTTGACAGGACTTAACTAATATTTTATCTTCTGTCCTTTACTTAATAAAATGGAAAGAGAAAGATGCATTTAACTTAAATTTAGTGAAGTTTGTGTACACGAGAATTAGCGCCATTGTTTAGTGAAAGAATCATTACCAGGTTATTATTAGGTAATTCAGTGACCTGTTTCCGTGCTCCATACATTCTTGCTCCCAAACTCCGTTCAAATTAACATTAATGATAATGAATGCGGACCAGTATTGATCCCACATTAACCCAGCAACGGGACCCAAGTCTCCCATTCGAGAACATACCAATAAATTGAGATATTTGGCCTGTTGTGAACAAAATTTATGTTCTTTTATTGGGTTTTGTACCGTTTTTCGAATGTTTCTACAGGCGGTAGCACTTTTCGTAACAATGGGTTGGAATTTACGAACGAATTGATGTTATTACTTTTCTCATTAATTTGGACTTGTTTACGTGGAAAAACGATTTGTAGGTGGAGGTACCCTTTAAAAATAAGCTATGAATAGTTAACTCAAAAGTCACGCTTTACGAAAATTCACATTCGATTCTTATAACTTGAATTCCTTTTCCCACTCTCATACATATTTCACCGACATATCTACATACGTCAATGCTATCGAATAGAGTAACAGGTGCAGATTTGATATTTCTATCCATCTACATATTCAGGTCCCTGCATAATACTTGGTCCTCAAATATGTGAAGGTTTTAGAATAGTTTCCAAGTCTCTTGGTACGAAATCTTGAACGCGGTCCTAAGATACGGAATTTCAGCACGTGAGGCGGCGGTGCTCTAGGGCCAATGCCTACCGGGGTTGCCGAATAGTAAGTGCCTCATGCCGGGGCCACGGTAACTATTAGAGTTACCGTGGCCCCGGAACATAAAAGGCAACCAAAGGAAAAAGGGGTTGTTTTACTAACTTTTAAACTTTTTCGTTTCATGTTAACAACATAATTATTATTAAACCGGGTAATAACGCGAATAATAATTATTTAAATACCTTGGAAGGCTTGACGTTTCGACCTGGTTGCACAGGTCGTGGTCGCAAGCAGTCTGAGGATGCGATGTCACAGCTCCCTGTTTTAGTCAGTAAAATTCTGACACTCCCTTCCGCCCCGCCCAGGGCGGGAGAAGTCATTGATGTTTTCTTATCCTCCAAAAAACGTACGGAATGTTACGGTACTAAATCTCGGTAGCAGCAGGTGGCCATTTAAGCTGCTGCCTTTGTTATTAAAAGAACATACTTAAAAGACCTACGTAGGTACAAAAAATGGAGTTTTGTGAAAGCCACATGAAAGTGGGCAGCCGTTTTTCTTTTCAGACTAGCTTAAGACCTTTATAAAATAGTTTAGTAAGAAGTTGAAACAGGTTTGTTTCTTGTTTTCAATGGAAAATTGCTTTTTCTAATGTTCTTTTTATTGCCAGTTTTAAAGAAAAGTAAGTTAAATATTAACTTATCCTTAATCTGTTTCAGGCTGAAGTCTCCCAAACACCTTACGCAATTGTGTGAAATTAACTTTTACCCGCAATTTTGTTCGAAGAAGATTTTATTTCCATATTTTTCTCGTATGTATACGTATGAACACGTATACAGTCATTCAACTTTTCCCTTCTCTATGTATATGTATAGATATAACCGTTGACAGTACGAGTAGTAACAGAGTCCACACGATCGCACAATTTCGAACTTCAATACAATTCTCCTCAAGGAATCCAATTGATTAACCGTCAGTTATTTGCCTATAAACTGTTACCCATTAAGATTGGTATCTCCATTAATTAGGTTCGTTATACACTCGCGTATACGTCAGCATAATCAAATTACGAACCCCGGGATCATTGGTCGTGAGTCGATTCATATCAATTACTGTAATGACGTAACGTGCAGTACGTGCTTAACGAAAATGTACTGTTTGGGCAATGCATTAAATCAATGGGCAATTGATTAAATTAATGGCAAATTAATTAAATTAATAGTCCTAAAAGGTATTTGAAAAATATAGGCCATTAAAATGAAATTGATTGCGATTGTTTTAAAATGTCCCTATAATCTAAACAAGTGGTTTTGTAATATTTTATCTAAGAAATAACATTTTTATTCACACGAAATTAATTTAAAATCTGAAATTCATAAAATGCGAACCATTCGAAAAATCCATTATACTACCTACATCAAAAGGGCATAAATTACAAATTTATACCCTTGAGTACCTTTATCTAAAGACCGTTTCACGTAATTCAGGATTTCGAATAACCTTTAACATGCTAATTCATGCCTGCCTAAATCTCAAATGTAGGCTTGTAATCAAATCACCGAATCAGAAACTAAGTATGTTTGACTAGGGTTTACAATTTATCGACCTAATATTTATAAAACATAAATATCAAAACCAACTGGCAGGTTTGTTTGAAAACATATTTCAGAAAGCAGTATATTTCCAAGTATAAGAGAAGCACAAAGGACCACATTTTTCAATCACGGATAAAAATTTTCTGCTTGCGTAAGGACCACGAACGTTCGCCGTCAAGTAGATAAAGTTATAACTCAATAACCAAATTGTTAGAGGTTGTACCGGCTCATCTTGACCGGATCGCTGGAATCCTCTTTCCCATCTCGTATTAGCACTTAGCCAGGTCACTGGGCTCCAATTCGATAGTCACTTGTAACAAGGGGCTTGATAAAGGACCGATGTCTCGTAGGCGATAATTTGTGGGTCAGTATTTTGTGAAATAATAATATTTGGTCCTTCGAAACCTACAATAAGGTAAATGTTTATGACACTGTTTGAACCTTGTCCATTATTGACTACAGGTCTCGATATTCGCCATTGGTGATCGTAATTTGCTTTTAGAACATCAGATCTGGCTCACAACTATTTACTTACCACTTTTGCCTTTAATCTTTTTCAATACCTAGGTTACTTAATAAATATTAGCTCGCAAATTATATCCCAGTTATTGCCGAGAAATTTTCGAGATATTTATAACTTATATCAAAAGAGGTTATGAGATCAGAAACGTAACTATAATTACTTAGTAAAATACTCCGTTTCTCGACGTTCTGCAAACTGACATGTGATAGGTACTTGATTCCACGGACTATATTTTAAGCGCCTTACTAATAAACGCTGCATAAAGTTATGACAGGTGTATACGTCAAAAAATGTATGGTTACACAGGCTTTATTCATAGATATATTAAAGAAGGCTTTATTCATTGCATAACTTTACACAGTGATTATTAATAAGGGCATAAGTGTAAGAGTATATTTCACGGAATAATAAAAGGTATGCCTTTATCTAGCCAATTTTACCTCTGTGTATTTTCATTTAAATCAATGTTAAAAATACTTTGAACTTAGATCAAATGCAAAAAACTGTTTAACCTTTAAACGACTAAAAATATAAGACTTATCTTGAATGTTGACATTATAATTTATGGCGTCACCTCTTACAAAATATTTGTTTAAGACGTTTCTTTAAAAATAAGCTCGCTTAATGTAGTTTCAAAAAAGGTTTCAACGAGGTTTCTTTTTTTACAGGAATCCCGGAAAAATGAAGATCTGCACGTATTTACTGCTGAGCTTTTTGGGTAAGTTTATCTTTTAGGAAAAAAAAATTAAACTGACACTATGTAAAGTTAAAGTGTTATTTGTGGAAAAATGCTTACTGAATGTCTAATAGTTATATTCCGTTGGTGTTTTAAGTATGAGTTAATTATGCGGTCTGTGTTGTAAAACAAACGAAGTCTGAATAAGTTTGGTTATCTGCGAAAACAAACCATTTTATCAATATGTATTATTACACATTTATTGTGGCCGGTTCCGGCGACATTTTTCTACAGAATTTTTTATCAGTGTTATATTTTTATTCACTCTACACAAAATTAGAATATTGGACTGTGATTGAAACAGCACTCCTCGCTCCCCATTTACCAAATTACGTTTCAAGAATTCTATTCAATTCATCAGAAACACTTGAAATATAACCGGTATCACCAATTTGTCATTCGGAATCTACAACATAAATTGAACATGATCCGAGCTAAACTGGCCAGCTACAAGGTAAATCAAGCTTAAAGTTGAAGTATGCCACATAACTTTATTCCGTTCAATACATTATTCACTTTTCTCGACATATTTTTCTGAAGCGGGTGTCGAACTGAATTTTGAGAGCACCGGTACGAAGTAAACGGGGTCCTCGGAGAACGTTAAATCTACAGATATAGGTACCTTTTACCTACATTTTCGACACGTTTTTGATTTATTATAGGGGCAAACATTGCTGAGGAAATGTTTTTTTATACTACTAATATTGTAGATTTGAACGGCTAGGATGGATGGGTATTTATTACTCCTTCATGTAAAAAGTACTCAACGGATTTTGATGAAAGTTTTATTGCTCTAAGTTAGAGCAAGAAACATATTTTAACGAAACAAGTTTTAAAAGGACATTTATGTAATGAAGAAGTTACTTTGGTGTTTGCCCTTTTTTACCTGCGACCTCATGCATGCGTTTTCACCACTGCGTCATTTCGACATTAAATGTCGTACCTACTTGATAATCCGTACTAATATTAATGCGATAGTAACTCTGTCTGTCTGTCTATCTCTTCTTCACGCCTAAACCACTGAACCGATTTTAATGAAATTCGGTACAGATATAGTCTGGGACCCGAGAAAGGACATAGGATAGTTTTCATCCCGGAAATCCCCCTGGATCGGAAACTATTATTCCACGCGGACGAAGTCGCGGTTAAAAGCTAGTAATAAATAAAGACTGGAACAAATCAATTTAATAAGTAGGTAACTGAATCTCTAGGGAATAAAAAGAAAAGTGTCACTAAAGGAATATATAAAGCAATATAAACAAATGAACTTTGTTTAAAAACTAGGACAAATAGGAATGTAATTGGAAAAAGTTATTCTGTGTCAAACTAAATACGTATTACTACTTATTTCTTAATGTTGAAGTTGATTTGTCGGTCGGTACTTTATTTACTGACGGTACTTTATACCTATTAGTCTAACGAAATGAATAAATAAGCTATAAATAATAAGATTATCTACACTAATATATATAATATAGAGGTCTAGTTCCTTTTTGTCACTTTGATTGTAGGGGTAATAAATCAACTCTGAAAATTGATTTTCTAGCCGAAAGCTAAATAATAATTATTTTAATATAAAATTACGCCTGCAAATTGCGGGCAGTTAGCTAGAAGGCTAGAATGTAATATTTGAAAAAGAAAGAGCTTATAAAGTTAAAAAAATCGATTACCTCGCTGTTATTGGGGCTCGAATACATACCTATTTTTATTTTATCTGACTGTAAAAAAATAACGTTGTAGGGTTTCACACTAAATATTTGGAAACAAAGTAAATATTATTTTGCCCGCTATTTACTTACACAAAGCAGCCTGCAGTCTCAGACACAAAAAAGACTCCTTTTACTCAGAATTATGTAACAAAAGAGCAAAAAGTCATGTTTTAACAAAATTTAAAACAGTACCTGAGTGTGAAACCTTACGCAGCACCATCTATTCCCAAGGCTATAGTCCAAACCCAGTTACAACGGCTTTGAGAGCCAGTACCAAAGGGTTCCAAGGAGACAGCCGTCTTATCTCATTGTGTTTGCGGTTACATCCCCTTTATATAAATCCGGGAATGTGCTCTAGCTTATTGCAACTGAAATCGCATTTGGTAACAGTAACTGTGTTTAAAATGTCTGACAGACAAGTGGCAGATATGCTCTTTTGTCAGATAGACTATCTAACAGATCTGAGAGTTCTTGAACATAGTTTAGTGTTTCTATTGTTAATTTAAACGAAATATTTTGTGCTTAAGTAAATTGTTACTCACGAAGTACTTTGAATTCCTTTGCTGTCATAGCTTAGATGCATAGGTACAAAGAAACTTTGTGCTGTTACATTTACATTTTGAAAAGTTGAAGTTTAATTGAGTTTTCAAATTGAATTGAATATAGTTCAGCTATAGTTACGAGGTCTAAATCTAAATACCATTCTTCTTTACCATTTTTCTTATAATTAACATGACATTTAATATCGCCCTATGTGGAAAGTGTCTGACTAGACTGTTATAATCATTATAAGAAACTCATTCTATCCTTACGCCCTCAGCTGGGGTGTATAAAGGTCATACATAGCTCATTACAGCCACCCGGCAGCCACTCCGCACCGACTCGCCTCCTGCGGCTAGTATTCTTTATATGGACTTGTATGGGCATGCGCTCACTATATTAACTCCGTACCGTCACCGGATCGCCTCGGTTATAAGGCGAGTCGGTGCGGCGCGGCGCCGGCGTGGCTGCCGGGTGGCTGTAATGAGCTATGACCTTAACCTAGCATTATTACCGCAATGATAATCAAGTGATGAGCATTGCAATTTTTTAAGATTTCTTAAGATGATTTTAGCCTAAACAGGTTAAAGTAGTTTCCAAAACCAATTAAGGTTTTGAAATAAGTAAATATTGCAAAACATATATATAAATAGACATTCCAAAAAGCTTTTCGTCAATTGCAAAACATTGTCATACAATACAAATACTATTAAATTACGAACCTCTGCTAGTTATCAAACATGAATGAAATTGTTTATTCAAAGGCTTCGTCGTGGGACGACTTGACAGGATCATGTTTAACATAACTGTTCGAAGTTGAAGTCACCGTGGCCTTTCTAATTAATACTAGCTTTTGCCCGCGGCTTCGCTCGCGTTAAAAAGAGACAAAAAGTAGCCTATGTTACTCTCCATCCCTTCAACTATCTTCACTTAAAAAATCAAGTCAATTCGTCGCTCCGTTTTGCCATGAAAGAAAGACAAACAGACAGACAGACAGACAGACACACTTTCCCATTTATAATATTAGTATGGATGGATATTATTTAAGTTCATAAACATATATTTTCTTAAAATTGCGCTCACATTTTCTATTAACCACTTCACACAACTGCGCGCCTAGTACTTTTGATTGATTTAAGTACTAAGTATCTCAGTATTTTAAATTTTCTCACATTATCACTTCACATTACTGCGCTCCTAGTACTATTGTTCTCTTAAGTTTAAAATCTTTAATGGAATTTAGAATTAACTATAGGGGAAAATGATTCATCTTTTATAATTATGTTCTCGTCGATTTTTCATTATTTTTAAGATGTATTCTGCTATTCGGGGCGGGGACAAATCCAACGAACCAAAAACCATAAAAATTGGTCTAGCCGATCTCGAGTTATAAGTGTTGTAACAAACCCGACTTTGTTTTATATATATAGATATATCTATCACTCTTGATAACGATCAAAGGTCAATATACTATACTTTGTTGACGAAAAAACCTATATTTATAGCGCTAATTGGTTTAATGGTGGACATGACATATAAATGTCAAAGTTGGATTGTATGTGTATTATACTTTTATATACGCTGGTAATTAGTGTCCGTTTAAAACATATATTAGTACTCATGATAACAGACCACGAATATCATAATATATTATAAGTAAAGCTAAAACATTTTTAGTCTATTTTTTATCCAATTAAATGCGTTCATCTTTAAAACTGCCAGTAGGAGTGCAAATGTTTTTGTTTGTATTATGATAGTCATATTATAAAGTGGTTTTGTAACATTATTAAAAACCGGCCAAGAGCGTGTCGGGCCACGCTCAATGTAGGGTTCCGTAGTTTCCCGTCCGTCACAATAAGTGTACCTACTTATAAGTTAAAAAAAAGCTATTTGTTACGTTGACATACTAAGTACGCAAAAATTATTTTGTATAACCTTTTTGTCTTTTTTGTACAAAAACTGTTCTTTCTATCAAGTTCAAAATAATTTTCCTAGAAAGTCCTTATAAAGTTCAACTTTCCAGATTTTTCTCATATTTTTTAAACCTACGGGTCAAAAGTTAGAGGGGGGGGGGGGACGCTTTGATTTTTCCTTTTGGAGCGATTATTTCCAAAATTATTGACATTATCAAAAAATGATTTTAGTAAACCCCTATTCATTTTGAAATACCTATCCAACAATATATCACACGTCAGGGTTGTAATTAAAAAAAAAACCACTTCCCTATTTACATATAGGGGGGCTACCCTAATAAAACGTTTTTTTCCAATTTTTTTTTCGCACTTTGTCGGCGTGATTGATATACATATTGGTACCAAATTTCAGCTTTCTAGTGCTAACGGTTACAGAGATTAAGCGAGGACGGACGGACAGACATGGCGAAACTATAAGGGTTCCTAGTTGACTACGGAACCCTAAAAACGACCAAAATACGGGTGAAACGGGAGGGGAGTTAATATTGAAACTCCGATATCTTTTCTTACCAACTCTAGAATAAGAAAACATTTTTGTGGTAGTTGCGCAATAACATATAATTCAGTCTCAACGGACGGACGCCAACAAATTAGATAGATAGATTATATCTATCTACCTACGTACGAGTACATAGAGCAGGGATGTACGATCTAGGTTTAACCAATTAAGGGATGGATCCGTGCAAATTACTGCTCCAATTGATTTAGAAGTCAATACGTTAGTCGCAAATATTAGTTCGATTGCTCTGCAGAGTTTAAAGAGGTCAAAGATTTATTTGAATTTGAACTTTATTGATTGGAGCATAAGAGCAACGTTTTTGTTAGAACTTCGAATTTTATTAACTTAGGTTGCTTTTATAAAATAAGTTGGAGGTATTCCGTCAGAATTTTGAATAAAAATGTCTTAATTGCAAAGTCTTTGACTTTTTTTTCACTTCCCAATGACCTATAGTGCTGTGGGCAATAATATTCTTGTCCATTAAATAAATTATGGTGACGTAATCAAATATCGTGATGGTCAAAGGATTGACATCTTGAGGAAATCAAATGCTTCACCCGTTTGGATGTCAAAATTTACTTTCCCTCTTTTATCCCTCTTTTGTTTTGGGTTGGAATTTCCAAAAATCTTTTCTTAGATTCAAACTCAAACTTAAATCATTTATTTCTAATAGATTTAAAAGGCACTATAGAACGTCAAAAACAAAGAAAAATGAATCTAGTTGCCCATTCCAAAAAGTTGATTCGTATGTAGAAGAATAGGCAAGAAACTCCATACTTACTCTTTTAAAATAATGTTGTTACAATATTATTTGTACATTGTTAAGCGTGAAGAGAAGAATGTATATAATGTCAAAACTATTTCCGTCAAATGAGTATATAAACATAATAAAAATTATAATTAGATTACTTACTTTCCAAGTTTCATGCTTCTCGGATCAGCGGTTTGGACTATAGCCCAAACAGCTAGGCTGCTATTACGATGCTACTTCGATGTGTGACCCAGTCAGTCAGTCAGTTTACCTTATCTGTTGTTGAGAATAGGGACAGTAATGGACTGCTATAAAGTTCTCCCAAATATAGAAGTCATTGTCCAGGGCTTAGATCGCTTTCTCTGATCTTGTCTGCTCAAAATTGTAAGCCTGATTTGATGGCCAAAGTTATAACTTGTTATAATTTCTTCTAACTAGATTAAAATCTAGCAAGCTCACTCGCTTAACAAGAAAAATTGTTTAACTGAGATTGGTGTGGACAATATCTATACTATTACTTAACTTGCAACTTACAGAAGAACTTTTTGTGAAGCACACATAGTGAGTACTTTGACTAAGGATATATACATACTTGCGTAGATTTGAAGTCTTACATTATAAACGTGAAACTTTGTGTCTATTAATAAACTAGCTGTTTCTTGCGGTTTCACCCGCATTACGTTAAGTTTTTGGTTACTGCTTAGCTCCCGTGGGACCTAGCGTAATATTATATAGCCTATGTTACCCGTGGACAATATAGCTTTCGAATAGTGAAATAATTTTTAAAATCGGCATAGTAGTTTTTGCGCTTATTCATTACAATCAAACAAACAAAGTTTTCCTCTTTCTAATATTAGTATAGATAAATAAATAAATATCCTGGGAAAACTTATACACGGTCACCTGATCCCAAACTAAGCAGAGCTTGTACTATGGTAATCAGACAACTGATAAATACACTTATATAATTTATAAATATATACATATAATAGATAAATTACACCCAGACTCAAAACAAACAATCATGCTCATCACACAAAGTTTGTCCTGGGTGGGAATCGAACCCACGACCTCTGGCTTAGCAGTCAGGGTCAGTAACCACTAGACCAGCAGGCCCGTAAATTAAGAGGACGAATTGGAAATTTTGGCATCAGTAATCTCTATTTTTGTCAGTAATTACGAAACGAATAAAAATATGAGTTGGTGATCTGAACAGTTCATGATGAAAACCTTATTTTGTTAAAGTTCATTACATGATTAAGTAACTTTTATAACAGAGAAAAAAATATCAAACATACCTCTTTTTAAATAGATTTTCACATTTTATGGGCAAACGGGACCGATTTTAGCATCTCAACTTGCTCTGTAGACAAGTCTATAAATACTCCTTAAAGTTGTAAAAGGAATTTCTCAAGTTATCATTTCCGACTAAATAAAATAAGAAAAAGCATTTTGTCGTTTACGTCCTTTTGTTATAAGCTAACGCGCATATGCAATCCTCGCCCCGCTGAGACGCTCAGTCCCCTCTTGACCATTGTCAGCGACGGGTCTGTGCTAGTCGGCTTTCGGACTGCATCGGCGATTGCGTGATCAAAGGAGACAATTTTTTTTGTTCGGGGATTAGGCCCACCACAAATTGTGGCATTTATTAATTAATGAAATGCACGTTAGTTTATTCCGTATAATCTCTAGATTACAGTGGCAATATTAGCAAAACTCTACGTAACCGGAATACTGGGAAATACGACAGTCAAAACATGACTCTCATAGTGACCTAAAATCTCACAAGAGCGATTATTTAATGAGTGAATATGTTTCCTAGGTATTTTATGTTAGAATAGTGCACTTTTCAATAATAATATAGGTGTAAATGACATAAAAACCTGGCTTTGGTGTGATTTTTTTTCGATTATTCTTTTACTGTGAACGCCAATGCTTTTATAAGTAAAGTTGTTGCACATTTCGTTGAAATCGAGCTGTACAATTGTTACAACAGCTTTATATACTTATTATGCACTGTATCTCCAGAAGCCATTTTTCTAACATCTATTGAATAAAAATACGAAAAGAACAGAAGAAGCACTTATCTGACTATCTAGAAAACTGTTGGAAACTATTAGGCTAAGTTTACATGACCGCGAGAAGCCGCGCGTCGCCGCGTGGTTGAGGCGTTCGCATGATGATGTGCATACCAGTCCGGATGTCAATGTTGCTTGAGGAGGGGGCAATTTGCTTATGGATTTTATACCGAAGGCTGAGTCGTCGCAGAAAATGACAAAGACAATAAAAAAGCTTTCTTGCATCCTATTTTAAATGAAAGTCTTTCACTTAAAATAGGATGCAAGAATGCTTTTCAACGAACGTAGAACGCGCGGTAATGTCTACGATAATTGCTGCTTACGTTGGTCTTGTACCGCGCGGTTAGTGGTACAGAGCGGTTTCGCGCGGTCGTATGAACTTAGCTTAATAATGTAGTCTGTCAGTGTCAAACTGATTGAAACTGTACCACAGAGCATCTACAACGGAATGTTAATTAGGTACGTTTCGTTTCACATAATATATTTAAATTCACGTTGAAATAAATGTAAAAACGCTCCTCAACATGCATTTTTCCGTAATAGTTTTTTACTATTATTTCATTATTCCCGTTAGATTTCTATATAATTTTTAGTGGGTTAGTTATAATAAGGTGATGAATTGTTTCATGCGTAAAATTATTAATAAACGTAACCGTTCAATAGTGGGACCAAAAAAAATTGTCTCCTTTAGCGGTTTTATTGAATAAAAATGGGAAAAATGAAAGAAAGATATTCCAAAAGGAAAAGAAGAGTATGTCTTTTAGAAAAATGTGCAAATATGACGAAAAGAAAGTAAGTTTTCATAATGAATTGTGAAATGTAAAGTTTACTAAAAAAGATGACGTTCAAAAAGTCACTTTGACTTCAATGATGTTTATTAATGTTCGGAGAGCGAAACTATGGAGTCGTCAACTTATAACAAAAATAAAGAAATGACAGCTTCCTTTTTAAGGTATGTATGAAAAATTCCTGAACCTCCTAACGTTTTGTAAAAGCTAAAGGTAGTATTATTATTACTAAATGATAATATTGATAATTGTAACGATAGATGTAAGATGGAATAAATAAATAAAACCTTTTTTTTTGTAACTTCTAGAAATGAAAACGACGCTTTAACGAATTATGCAGAGTTGCAAAACGTGTAGCCCGCTTAAGTTTTGTTGTTAATTATTCAATATTACAATCAATATACCTAATTCAACGATGAAGTTAAAATTAAAGGACCTCTTTTATTTTAGAAATGCTGATACTTATGACACTAACAAATCACAAAACGAGGGCATTCCCGCAGCTACAGTGAGTATATTAGACAATTTTGTTCTTTATACATAACCAACGTATTAGTTAGTACTAGGCCCTGAATTATTTATATTTTCAGATTAGCGGACAGTGTTCGAGTGATAAAGTTTCTACTGAAATGATAATTCGACGCCCTACTGAATCACTACTAAGTACTCGGTTTATAAAACACAATAGATTGTCTGATTTTGTCGGAAAAGATGGAAGCAGGTTTTAATGGTTGCCTAGATATGAGAACCTAATAAAAAAAATGAAACATAATCAGTATCTGTGAAGTAAATAAATAAATAAATACACAATGGGCAAGAAAAACATTTTCCTGCGCCATGCTATCACATCCCATTGTACGATATTGATACTTATTTTTTATATTAGTTTCAGATGGAGCCGGAGGTACTAGATATAGGCCATAGAATAATATATGTGAACCACTTTGTAACAGAACTTATAAAGTTCTCTGAACACAAGTTTTTGTTTAATTGTGGATTATAGCTGTTATGTATGTGGGTAGATTTAACTAAGCTTTCAATAAACCAGTCTGCGTTGAGACGTCTTGTTTCATTGTCGTGTCCCGTACATATCACTGGCGACGAGCTATTACCGATACGGTATCCACACGTGTTAACAAAGTGTTAAAACAAAATGCCAATCGGACGCATAGAACCATTTAGTTTAGCGAATAACAATTGGGACGCGTATGTCCGACGTGTCGATCAGTTTATTGCGTTAAATAGTATTGACGAGAACTTAAAGTTGGCAACTTTAGTGACGGTGGTAGGCGCCGAGTGTTACGAACTTATGTGTGATTTGTGTGCTCCCGACACTCCAGAATCAAAAACATATGAACAAGTAGTAGCATTGGTAAAGGAGCACCTGGAACCAGACAGGTCGGAAATTGCGGAAAGGCACATTTTTCGGCAAAGAATACAGAGGCAAGGTGAAAATATTCGAGAATACCTACAGGCACTTAAACATTTAGCTAAGACGTGCAACTTCGGGGCTTGTTTGGAAGTGTGCCTACGAGACCAATTTGTATCGGGGCTGAACGATGAAGACATGAGATCAAGAATCTTCGCAGAACGAGGTATCAATTACAAGCGCGCGGTGGAGTTGGCATTGGCGCTGGAGGCGGCGGAGCGGCACGCGGCTACGGCGTGTGCTTCGGCTGGCGCGGCGGCCACGCGACCCGGGCTGGCAGCGGCGCCCGCGCATCAGGAGGACGACGGCTTGCATCGGATCAGCGGGGGCGCGGGCGCCTCGCGCGGCGGCAGAGGCGGCGCCGGGGGTGGCAGCGCAGTCTCGGGCCGTGCGCAGGCGCAGCGTGCATGTTCGCGATGTGGTAAATCGGGCCATTCCGAGGGCAAGTGTCGGTTTAAGCAATATAGTTGTGATGTGTGTGGTGAAAAGGGCCATTTGAAAGCAGTGTGTGGGAAAAATAAAAACGCAAAAGGATCCAAAGGTCAGTTTTTTTTTAATGATTCTGATTCGGAAGATGACATTTGTAATTTCTATAGCTTGGTCATTAGCAGTGATGGTGATGGACCGTATTACGCGAATTTGATTGTTGAAAATGTTAAATGTAGATTCGAAATAGATACTGGAAGCAAAGTATCAGTTATTTCAAAAAGTTATTATGATAAATATTTTTCCAACATTCCACTCGAAAGTAAATTGTTAACTTTAAAATCGTACACAGGTGACTTAATCAAGACAGTCGGTTATATTGTTGTCAATGTTGAATGTGGAAAACATTATGCTAAGCTTAAGTTGTATGTTATTGAAAATGGCGGTCCGCCGTTAATGGGCCGCACATGGATCAAACACTTAAAACTAGCTGTCGTGGAATGTTACAATTTAACAGATGATAACTCTTTGGCGATGTCGTTACGTAATGAGTTTCCGGATGTTTTTGCCGAAGGGTTAGGCACATTTAAAACGAAATTTCAATTATATTTAAAAGATGACACACCAATATTTGTTAAAGCACGGTCGTTACCTCTGGCCTTACGTCAGCCTGTGGAGCAGGAGCTCGAGCGGCTGCAGCGGGAGGGGGTCATCTACAAAGTGGAGCGATCAGACTATGGCACCCCTATAGTACCAGTAGTTAAAGCTAACGGGAGTATAAGACTGTGCGGTGATTATAAAGTAACGATCAATCCACTTTTGAAAGATTACCACTACCCGCTGCCGCGCATTGAGGACTTGTTTGCGGCTTTAGGCGGGGGAGAGGAATATAGTAAATTGGACTTGTCCAATGCATTCCAACAATGTATTTTACATGAGGATTCTCAGCCGATGACGGCGATTACAACTCACGTTGGCACTTTTGTGTACAAAAGAGTACCTTTTGGTATTAAATGCATACCAGAAAATTTTCAAAAGATTATGGAAGAAACGTTAACTGGATTGCCGTCAACGGCTGTTTTCGCGGATGATATTTGCGTTACCGGCATAGATAGAAATACACATTTAGCTAATTTAAAAGCGGTGCTACAAAGGCTCAATCAAAACGGTTTGAGAATAAATTTTGCAAAATGTGATTTTTTTAAGAGTAGTGTTACCTATCTGGGCTATAAAATTGATAAGTTCGGATTGCATACGGATAGTAAAAAAAATTGACGCCATTGTAGCAGCGCCTGAACCAACAAATGTAACACAACTCAAGAGTTTCATGGGACTTGTAAACTTTTATTCAAAGTTTTGTGTCAATATGAGTGACATTCTAAAGCCCCTTTATAGCTTGTTAAAGAAAAATGTACAGTGGTTATGGACAGACGAGTGTAATAGGGCCTTTAATAGAATAAAAAAAGTGTTAAGCCGCGCTCCTGTTTTAGCACATTATGATGCAAGCCTCCCGTTAATTCTATCAGTAGACAGCAGTGCATATGGCGTGGGCGCGGTGTTGACGCAGCGCCACGCTGACGGCTGCGAGCGCCCGGTGTGTTGTGCTTCAAGGACGCTCAACTCGGCCGAAACTAACTACTCGCAGTTAGATAAGGAAGCGCTGGCGATTGTGTTCGGGGTTACCAAACACCACCAGTATGTTTATGGCAGACATTTTACTCTGCGCAGCGATCACCGTCCCTTAAGTTACATTTTTGGTAAAAATAAAGGAATACCAGTGACCGCTGCAAGTCGCTTACAGCGTTATGCAGTAAAGCTGGCTGCTTATGACTTCGATATCGAATTCGTAACATCGACAAAAAACTGTTTTGCTGACGCACTTTCTCGCCTGCCACTAGACTTGACAAAGCGTCAAGTAAGAGGTACAGGTGGGGAATGTAGCTATTTAAACTACGCGCAGGAACATTTTCCTATCAGTTTTAAAGACATTAAAACTGAGACTAGGAAGGACGCATTACTCAGCAAAATATACGGTTTTATAATGTACGGGTGGCCCACTGATAAGTGGGCTGATAAAATAGAAAATACTTACTACAATAAACGGGATAACTTGCATATTGATCAAGGTTGCATAATATGGGGTTACCGTATTGTTGTACCAAAGTCTTTACGTGAGCAAGTTTTGACTGAGATTCATGATGGACATCCGGGAATCGTCAAAATGAAACAAATCGCGCGTAATTACGTGTGGTGGGAGAACATAGACGCAGACATCGAGCGTGTGGCGCGCGAGTGTGTGGCGTGCCGGGAGCTGCGGCCCGCGCCGCCCGCCGCCCCGCTGCACTCGTGGCCGTGGCCCTCCGAGCCGTGGTCTCGTCTGCATCTAGATTTTCTAGGTCCATTTAATAACAAATATTTTTTTGTTCTTATTGATGCTCACTCTAAGTGGATAGAGGTGGAACCGGTCAGCACGACGTCTGCGGTTATTGTTATTGGATGTTTAAGACGGTTATTTGCTCGTTTCGGATTGCCTAGGCGCATTGTAAGCGACAATGGGCCACCTTTTTTCATCCGCTGAGTTTGCTCAATATTTAGAATACAATGGGGTTAAACATACTTTAATACCCCCGTATCACCCCTCTAGCAATGGAGCCGCAGAGAATTCGGTCCGGTCAGTTAAACGTATTCTTAAAAAGGCACAATTAGAAGGGGTAGATTTTAATACCGCATTAAATCGATTTCTATTTATGTATAGAAACACCGAACAAAGCGCCACTGGAATTGAACCAGCTGTAGCTCTTCTAGGCAGAAGACTACGAGGACGCCTTGATCTGCTGCGGCCGAATACAGCAGAGCACGTACGCAGCGACCAGTTGCGGCGCGAGGACTGCTACAAACGTCCGCTACGAAAGCTGGCGCAGCAAGAACCAGTCATGTTACGAGATTACACAAAATCTAAGCGTAGCTGGACTGAGGGCATTGTAGCCGAGCGTACGGGACCCGTTTCCTATACTGTTAAAACCAGTGATGGACGGACCCATAAAAGGCATATTGACCAGCTGCAAACTCGTAAATCGCGGCATTCATTAAGTAAGGCAATCGATGTAACATCTTGCGAACAAAATAACAGCAAACTAGATGTTGCAGAGTGCTCAGTATCAAACGAAAATGATGAGTTCTTTGATAGTGTGGGAGAGGAGAACGCGGCGCGGTCGACCCCGCCACCGACGCCGACGTCCACGCCACCTGCTACTGATAACACTTGTCGCGTGCGCAGGAAAGCGGCTATTCGTGGCCAAGAAATGCTTAAAAAAATGTTATAAGTACCTTTATTATAAACATGTTATTTTTCGGGCTTGTTATTCTTACTTTTACTTTAAATACATGTGTACTTTATTCGTACTTAGCTATAATATTAACGTTTTGATATATTTACATTTTATTACGAGTATAACTGTGTATTATGTTACAATAAATGCAATGCATTATGTGCGTAATTTGGGAGGGAAAAGTGTTATGTATGTGGGTAGATTTAACTAAGCTTTCAATAAACCAGTCTGCGTTGAGACGTCTTGTTTCATTGTCGTGTCCCGTACATATCAATAGCCACCTTAAAATTTGAGTCTAAACATCACGTAGGCTTGCAATCAGAATTTACATATGTTTTTTTTATTGTGTGGTTACAAAAATAAAATAAAATCATCATTGGCTGATGTAAACAAAGACGCCGTTGCTGGAGTGATGGCTGCTGGTTGTGGTCAAGCACAGCTCAATCAAATTTTAGTCTTGAGCAGATTTACCCAACATGCCCGATTTTACTTACAATAAAATGCATAACGATATCTGTGATGACTGGGAAGAGACTGCATGGGATGAGATGAAAAAGGCTGGCGATAAAGAAAAAGAAGCTGCAATAAAGGAAGGGAGAGTCAATAAAGACGGTATACCGCATACATGGCGTGCCTTTTAACTTTTGTCGTTTGAAGGAAATACCGCATCTAGAACCATATAGTATTTTTTATTGTTTTTAAAAGTATTTGCGACGTAGTTTAATTGACTTTTGCATAGGCTCGAATCAGCTTAAAAATATTTATTTCACTCCAAAATAGGAGTCTTCGATATGGCTGGTTTGAAGGCGACGACTGTTCCTTCACCTGACTAAAACCTTTGACCACATAGATTCTTCTTAATTTTAGAACATCGTCAAGATCTTTTACGTTTTTCTGCTTCAAATACTTAATTGTTTGACAAGCGCTTTGTGAGCTTGCGTTGTTGTAGTGTGGGATGATGCATAGTTTTTGGAGAGATTTTCGAATTTCGGCACTGACTTATGGAAAATAATCTGTGGTATGCCAGTTTGCATTAACTGTTTTACGATTTTAAAGTATAATAATTGTCGCAACGTTATCGGTTTTCTCAACGAACATGGCGACTTACTTCCTTGAAATGCTTCTGAAGCGAACAACTTTAGTAGGTTTTGGTTCGTTTTGGAAGACCCAGATTTTAGATTGATGTTTAAAATCAGGACCCTCGGCATAGATCTAAGATGCGTCACTACTCACTACTGATGATGTGTCACCTCGGTTGAACTTTTGAAGAGTTTTCTTACATCATCGGACGTGGGGTGCCTTTTGATTGTCGGAAGGAAATGTACGACAACTCAACGGAAAAATAGCTCTATCCCACCAAGTGCCTCATGCTAGATCATTCGAATAGCTGTCCCTGAAATGTCCAGTAATGCCTCTATCCTTGTATATGCTACATTTTTAACTTCGAGATTTTGTTGTTTCTCAGCGAAGATATTTTTCTCAGTGAAGGCGTATTTTAGACATCTTTCATGAGATTTACCGCTAGGGCAGATATATCGACGCTAAAATTCTAAATTCTAGAATTCAACACTCCGCAAAGATGGGTCTTAAGGCCCGGCGCCCACTATCAGCATCGGCACGGCTGAGAATTTTAGTTGATAAAAAGCATTATAGACATTAACTTCATACCAATAAAGGAGAAATTTCCATGATATTATGATTGTTGTAACAAAAATACCGCTTCGGTATGCTTGAGGCAACTGCATCGGCAATTTCTACTTTATTGCCACGAAGTTAAAGTATAATGCTTTTTATTACCTAAAATCCTCAGTCGTGCCGATGCCGATAGTGGGCGCCGGGCCTTATCCAGGCATACAGATATTATCTCTCCGAATCACTAAAGTCGTGGTAGGCTTTTTCGAAAGTTATAGAAAATTGTAGCACGAACATTTTCCTTAGTATGTGTCTTGACAGATTCAAAATGACGTTGTGACTAAACAACTGCGTTAATCCTAGGTAATACTTTAAATTTATAATAGTTTTTGAAAAAACGCTAATTCGAATATTGAACACTTCCAATTTCAAAATTACCCGTTAATGTATAAACGACAAATCTTAAAAGGCGTCCCTTGTAGATGTCATTGCAGTTGGCTGTTGGCGTAAGCGATCTTACCGGAATAAATATGCGGCATTAACAGGGTGTGCAGCTATAATTGGTAGACGTTTTTGTAATTATTTCTTATTACGATAATAAATATTGTATAATAATAATACACACGAAGTGTTATATGTGTTTTATTGTAAATGATATCAATGTAGAATAAATTATGTTCCTTGTTAAAATAAATAAACACACACACACACACACACACACACACACACACACTCACAGTAATTTAATACTTACAAGGAAAAGGTATCAGCCTTACAATACTTATGTAAAAGTAAACAAAGATATTTTGATCGTATAAAATATGATTTTTTTAAATATTCTACTGTAAAAAAGAGATCTATGTGTTAGTGTTTTTCAAATAACGAAAATCTAAATTACGTTATTTGAACTAACACGTGCTAGTGTTAGCACGTGTGAATTTATTTCCGGAAAGACAATCAATAAAAAAGACATGGAAATTATAAAAATTGTAAGACAACTCCAAGGTGTCTATGTTCCGAGCCGCCACCGCCGCGCACCGCTCGCCGGCGCCCTCTGTTGCAATGCATACGTTACTTACCGGGGTGTGTGCGGGTTGCGGGGTGCGCGCGCCTGGTTTTTAGAATTATTGTTAAACAATTCGTCGCCTTAATGGATGAACGTTTATTGTTATTTCACGCATATACTACTATAAGGATTTAGCTTAAATTTTAAATTAATAAATAAATTAAAATCTTTGGACAAGCCACACACGACTGTCTGATCACAAGCTTAAAAGAGCTTTTGTTTTAGTAGCCAGACAACTAATATGTTGCGGAATGTTTATAATAGTTACCGTGACCCTGGAACATAAAGGGCAATCGAAGGAACATGAGTGGGTTTTAGTCAGTAAGAGTCTGACACGCCCTCCCGTCGCACCCAGGACGGGAGAAGTCATTAGATGATTTCCCACTCACCAAAAAAAAAAGACAACTAATATACACATTTATATAAATTATTAATGAGTGCATATAATATGATATATTATAAATTAACCCAGGAATAAAGCCTTACATCAAAATTAAAATATGTGGTTTTAGACTAAATATATTTGATCGGAATGTCATAGTCTTTCCTTTTTTTTTTTTTTTTTTTTGGTAAGTGGGAAATCATCCAATGACTGCTCCCGTCCTGGGTGCGGCGGGAGGGTGTGTCAGACTCTTACTGACTAAAACCCACTCATGTTCCTTCGATTGCCTTTTATGTTCCAGGGTCACGGTAACAGTTATAAACATAACATTCCGCAACCCCGGCAGGCGTTGGCCCTGTTGGGCCCCTTCCTGTGCTGACTCCTTCTCTTTGAGGCGCGCGTGGAACAAAACGCGCCGTCTACGCGGTCCTGGTCCTAGCCGGGCGGCGAGCTACCCATCGCTCGCCATCCGCAGAACCGCGCCTACGGTGGCCGGTAGTCGTCTTGCGACTCTCGACGTCTTCGCCTGGGTCTTTGTCCGGGGCGAGAGGCTCGTCGTTGCCTCTCGCGCGCCGCCGCTTCCTTCACTAGCATAACTGCTTCGCAGAAGGAGGCGACGGCATCCCATTCCGTCTCGCCCCGCAGCATGGCCTGAACCAGCGCTGGGCGCGAGAGGTCACCGCCGCCGATCGCCTCTACGAGGACACGTCTATGGTCCGCCCATGCGCGGCACACCTCCACCGTGTGCTCGACCGTGTCCTCCAGGCGACCGTTGCTGCAGTGGGGACACCCAGGCGTCGCTTCCGCCTGAATCCGACACAGGAACCTCCCGAACTGACCATGTCCGGTGAGGACCTGTGTCAGGCGAAACGTGAGAGCGCCGTGGCGCCTCTCCAGCCACTCCTCAAAGAGGGGTCTTACCGCCGCTATCACGGCGTGCCCAGCACTAGGTTGCGACAGTCGCTGTCTCCACTCCGCCCTGAGATCTCGCCGGAGCTCCGTGAGCCGTGCCGCGATAACCCGCGGCGGCAGGACTTCGCCCCGGCGTTGCACTTCCACGCGCCACTCGTACGTGTGTGCAAGGACTGTTGCCTCCAGATCCCACGGCGGAGTGCCGGCAAGGAGGCATGCCGCCTCGCAGGAGATCGTGCGGTATCCCCGCACCATGCGAATCGCCATGACCCTCTGGGACGCCCTCAGAAGCCGGGCCGGAGCCTTGGCTAGGTTGGGCGCCCACACCGGAGCCCCGTAGAGGGCCATGGACCGCACGATCCCCGCGTAGAGCCTCCGGCAGGAGGCGTTTGGGCCACCGAGATTGGGCAGGAGCCGTTTGAGGGCAGCTCCAGCCCTCGCCAGTTTGGGGCCCAAACGTCGGAAATGCTCCGTGAAGTTCCATCGGTTGTCGAGGACAAGTCCCAGGTACTTTATCGTCGACTCGACACCGATGTGAACCCCTCCTACCGTTATCTGAGACCCCGGAGGTGGCCGGTGCCGAGGCCATGAAAACACATGGCCTCGGACTTGTGCAGGGCCACCTCAAGTCCCAGTTGCCGGATCCTGTCCACGACTGTCGCAACAACCACTCGACATTAAGTCGGCCGCCGCCTGGAACGACCTTCCCTGCGCTAGGACTAGCGTGTCGTCAGCGTAGCACACTACGCTGACGCCTTCGGGAAGGTCGGCGCGCAGCACCCAGTCGTACCCGATGTCCCACAGGAGCGGCCCCAAGACCGATCCCTGTGGAACACCGCACGACATCCCTCGTCGACTCCACACTCCCTCGTGACCGGGGTAGATGACGGCTCTGTCCGTCAGGTAGGCCTCGACCACACGACAGAGGTAGGCCGGCATTCGGTGATACCGTAATGCGGCCGCTATGCACCCCCAAGGCAGGGTATTGAAGGCGTTGGCGATGTCAAGAGACACCGCCAAGACGACCCTGCCCCGTGCCACCGCATCCCCTGTCGTGAGGGCCCGCACGCGCATGATGGCGTCCACCGTGGAGCGTCCTCTGCGAAAGCCGAACTGGCCGTCCGCTAGATCCGGCCCCACCCGCATCAGCCGCTCGACGAGACGGCTCGCAATTACTCTCTCCAAGAGCTTGCCCGCCTCGTCGAGCAAAACGATGGGCCGGTACGCGGACGGAGAGTCCGCAGGACGCCCCGGATGTCATAGTCTTTCCTGAGTTTTATTTTGTTGACTTATAAATCGCAAGATGCATGTTTGCCATTTGGCTAGACATCCTATCCGTTTTCATAAATTCGGTTGCGTAATTTTTACATGCACTTAGATTTAGTGAACGAAGTTTTTCTTTTCTCGGTGGTTTTATGTCACGAACCGCCAAGATATTCATGTAATGATACATTAATTTGAAGGTGTTTTTTTAAATTGTATTTCGAGTTTGGAATGTAGAAATTATGCCACTAGCGAACAATACTAATTGTGACAAACGTTAAATAATAAAATACGAGTACAAAAATTAAATATGTGTAATATTTATCAAACTCAAGATACCAGTCATGGACAGTATAAGCATTTTTGTTTTGTTTTATCTTTGTAATTTCTTTATTTTTCAATATACATTATTTGGGATTTGGAGGTAAATGAAAAGCTCTTTTCTCAATCAATATACAATGTTTAATTTCAGTTTAGTACTCTGTAAAATAAAATATGATAAAAAGAAAACACTCTTATTTAGACACTATTAATGGACGGTAATAATCCAGTGTAGGACACCCAATTATGGGCGTTATCCAATCATGAACAGTCATTAATGGACAGTAGTAATCCAGTCTAGGACTTCTAATAATGAACAGCTAGTTATAGAAATATGAATAATCTAGTAGGTAAAAGACAAAATTAAACTAACAAAATGCTTGTCTTTAAGCAAAAAAAAAAAACAATTTAAGTAACATTGGTGCCGATTCTCTTGTGCACAAACTATCGTAAATTTAAGTTAAGTGCATCTTTCTCTCCTTGCCATTCTAAAGGGAAAAATAAGGACAGCAATAGATTTGAGAGCGTCTCAGAATTGAGGCACGTCTATTAATACGGGCCTTAAATGCCTCTCACAACTAATATTATGTCAGTCTCAAAAATCACGTTATTTTCCCTTGTTTTAAATCTAACAATGTTATCCTTACAAAACCTAAAGGAACTCGCAAAAAAAAAAAAAAACTATAAACCTCTAAATTTTAAACAAAGTAGGTATTGCAATTAAAAAATTAAATAATTAATTATCCATTTTACGAGTATCCTTTCTTCATCGTAGGTAAGGACAGTAGCTGGACCTAGATTACAATCAATAGGACTTTTCCCAGTGATTTTATTATGTAATGTTATCCTTGGGACTCCGTATCTTGTAGCAGCAACAGATATTTTTTCTCCTTTTCTTACATCTTCGATAGCCTTGGCCATTTGTTCTTTGGTGTAGTCTTTTCTTGGTGCCATTTCTAAGTAGAAAATAAATTTTGTTTGTATTAGAAATACGTTGAACCAATTATAGACACCTAGTCATAGACAGAATGTCCATTATTGGATAGACTAGTAATTTATTGCAGGTTTCTAGAGAAACATGTAGGTATGCAAGAACAAACGCATATTAAATAAAAAAATATAAAAATTAGGAATTTCACTTTATGGACACTCTGTCCATGATTGGGTGTATGTGCTTGAATGATATCCAGTTATGGACACCGGTAATTTAAAGGTCAGAATCACAATTACATTTTAGGTTATATTATAAAAACAAGGTATTACTATTGAGAAATCACTAAATAATATGAATTTCAACAACGACGATATACCTAACAGAAAATAAAGTGCTCAGCGTACTTACTTGCATCGCGATTCTTCTAATAAATTACGATTCGTGGCACCAAATGACACCGCGTAACTAACAATCGTTATAGCTGCTGTCAAAATGGCTGTCAGCTGTCAAAACGGTTGGTATGACTGCTAAAATGTAGGCCCAACTGAACAATGTTGCCAAATGAAAAAAAATACTGCGCGTTTCCTTATTTTCGGAGGTAAATTGAAAAAATGTCCATGGCTGGTCCGCGTCCAACATAGGCGCCTTTACCTAACAAGCTAAAACGTGAATACGAAGCAAAAAAGTTAGAAGAAAACAAATCAAATACTAGAGGGTTATGGAATACTATTAAAACAATCACCGAGCAACATAATAACAGAAGTAGCTCTAGCAACCTACTAAAATGTAAAACTACGGCACAAGATTCAGTTGACTACTGCAACGAGTATTTCTCATCGGTTGGCATAAACTTGGCAAAAAAAAATCTAAATGACATCAATGAAACGCAAGATGAATCGGTGATTTCCAAGCAAATACTAGGAGAACTTATCTGTTAATTTTTTTACTACAGGTACTCGTAATTACTTTATTAGGTAATAGCATTTGTCCGCAACTTCGTCCGCGTGGAATAATAGTTACCGTTCCCGGGAGATTTCCGGGATGAAAACTATCCTATGTCCTTCATCGGATCCCAGACTAAGTCTGTTCCGAATTTCATTCAAATCGGTTCAGTGGTATGGTGAAGAAAAGACAGACAGAGTTACTTTCGCATTTATACTATTAGTACGGATAAAAGTGATTTAATTTGAACTCTGCTCAAAATCCACGCTAAAAGCTATCTATTTATCTCACTGAATATAAAAGTAATTACAAAAAGGCGGTGGACCTCATTTAATTTGCCTTTATTCTCAGCACGTCCATTTTGGTCATTATTTGTTAATTACTCAACATGTAGATTAGGTGCTCAATGTAATTTGTACACTTTTTATGTACATCAAAACATAAAAACTTTAATGTGAGCCTTTTTGCAGCTGAATGGGTAAAAAATTGAATGTTTTAACAGTAAATTATGGTTTTTGTTGAGTTTAATTATATTTAATAATTTATTGAAGATTTTTTATATGTATTGTGTTTTATCCGATAATGGATGTTTGTGAATATCATTGTTTTGCTAAAATGGTAAGTTTAGTGGAAAATATCCTATTATACATAATATATGTCGTTATTTATTGAATTGTATTATAGTAAAGTGGGTTAACACCACTATAATACAATTAGAGCTTTCCATCGTCGAATAATTTTGTAATAAAAAAAATATAAAAAATAATGATTAAAAAATGATTAAAATGATCTTTATTTTGTAAATAGGTTATATGTATAACACTTTTACACGTCAATATTTTGTTTTTTATTTTAATCGAACGATGGAGCCAGTGTTTCGTAACTGACTACTCTGAGAAGAAACATCCGAAACAAACTCAGAGGTCAAAGTCTCTTTTTCAGTCCATACAATTGTACTGGTCAAATTATGCGAGGATCATGAGGGTTAATGACTGATGTGCTTTCTTGATGAGAAAAGCACACAGATTTGAGTGGACCTGTCTAGACAGTGCAAGAATTTGTCAGCAATCGTTTAGCTCAACTTAAGACGTAAGGAGCCTAACGTTTTGACGAACAATACCAAAGTAAGGACATTTGGGTAGGCCGCATAACTACTCAAACTGCCAGTCAAATAAAATATATTAGTACATGTGTATTCTTAGGATAATGGATGACCCACATAATCCTCACACTTACAAAAAAAATATATGTTGTATATAAAAATAATAACATACTTGAAGAAGTAAAAATCAATGTCAAGACTACAAAATAATCATGTCAATAAATATGAAATTTATACATAAAAATATAGAAAAAATAAAAATACTTGAAAAAGTACACATTAATGTGAAAAGTAAAATAATTAGCATGTCAATATATAAAAGAGTAGAAGTAAACTAATATTGACCCGTGTATGTAATTGATGCAGCTCAATCCCAAGCATTTGAGTCCTCTAGATAATCCTTAACAGAGTAATAAGATTTCTTGCATAATCTATACCTTTTATGAATAATTTGAAGTTTGTATTATATACACACTACATAGTATCCAATCTTAAGGTAATCGAGTGTGAGAAGTGTGCAAACTGTTAATAGGTCACTCCATCTTTACAATTGGTTACCACTAAGCGATTAAGAGATTATCGTAAGTAATGGACGTTCCCTACCGTACTTCAGATAACGTAAAGCTTTTGCCACACAGAGTTCTGTTACCGCGAGCTTCGTAGTTATCTAATATACAAAGTTATTGGGCATTTGACGCATATTCATATCAATTCTATTCTAAACATAATAAAGTTGTGTATGCATTGGACTCTTTTTTCTGGATGTACATCTTGAAATATAAGTTTTAATCGCACCAAAGCATATGTACTCTACAGTCTACTGGTATCAGATGCTTTTTATTTAGACAACAAGAAAAAACAAATAACGCAATTCTATGTCAGCTTCGATATTGAATCCATAACGTACCGAATGTATCTAATATCAAAATTAACAAATAGTAGAGAAGCGCACACGTAGTGTTTGGCACGAGTTTCCCAAACTATCGCGACGCGGTCTGAATGTTGAACAGTGTAGATATTGCAACATCTGGACTATATCCACCACAGCCAGCACAAATGTTCAATTTCTAAAATACAGAGAATAATCTTTGGCATAAAACATTACTGACTTTAGAGACAACACACGAATTTCTTTTCCACCAAAATTACAGCCGACAAAATTTTCTTTTTTACCTCAGAGAGTCAAGATTACACGGTTTTAAGGCAAAACTTTTAGCGCAACAAAAAAACACCACGCTTTGTTAGCCCCTCATTGTAAACAAAAAATAATTCCCAACTTGCTCGAGACTTTGGTAATTACTTAACAAGAACACGAACGAGCCTTGAACAAGTTGTGACAACCATCCCTAAACGTGTTCCGTGAATTCTCGTTCCTCGAACTTATCAGTCTAGTTTACCAGCCCTAATGACCACTTTTGTTATCCCACTTTAAAATAATCCACAGCACTATTCCTAGAAGAAACGTCGACACTTAATTTAAAGTTGTTATACTCGAGGGACAACCGTGAAATACGAAAGAGGAAAAATTACTTTTTTTTACGAAAATTTACCTCGTAGCCTGTGAATACCTAGTAGCATATTTAAATAACCAAAATCCGCCGGAGTGACACTACCGGGCGAACACAAAATTGACTTAAAATTTAAGGCACTTAGCTAAGAGTTGGGGCAAGTTTGCACAAGTAACTTACCGAACATGGGATCCCGGTGGATCGGGCACGCCGGGACTTTACACTTTCTAATAGTTGGACGATGTCACTGACATACTACATAATTTTCAACTTTATGAGATAAAAGCAACAAAATAAGGTAAGGTGGAGTTTTGCATTTTAGATGTACAAGGTGAAAGCTTTATGCTTTATTGTATCATCGTAGTCAGCTTGTATTAGTCTACTGCATAATTATGCCTCAAAAACCCACTATTGCAACGAGAGAATTGCGGTTCACAACTTTCAAGACTCTAAAAAAAACTTAGATGTATACAGATTAAAGAACGATAGGTGCAAATACGCTAAGACTCACAGGAGCAAAGCAGTAATAAAAGACTGGGGTGTTACCGCAGAAGACAGCAAACTTAAAACATAATATGGTGGCAATACATCAATGATAGACTGATATTATTATAACCCTTCATGTAGTATACTTCCTCTGTTACAGTTTCCCCAAATTAATTGTTAAACAAATTTAATATACAGTTTTAATTTCGCTTGAATCTAAATCGAATCTCGTATGTTTGATCCATGATAAGAAGAGAGAGGACAATGAGTTATGCTTGATTTTATAACGTACATACACTTACCTTTGGCATTCATCTAGATATACTTTTAAATAAAGCGTTTTCTCAGCGAGAAAACAATGCACCGTATAAAGGCAACGAGAAATAAACGAAAATTAGATTATATCACAAGCAATAACTTACGAAGTAAATACTTTAGTGTCATATGAATGGGGCGGAGTGGATAAAAATCCATTAAGAATATGTCTCAGATGTATTACCATATATCAAACTCTGTTTACCATGTATAAACGAGCTACTTTCAGCAATTTCATTCAACTATTCTTACTAAACTACATTTTGTTTGTTCGTATTTCATTCATAAATACTTTCTTTGCAAAGTCCTTGTGTTTGCCGAACAAATATGAATGCCAAGTATAAAGGGACCTTTAGCGAAAACACGATGTAATTCGGTTAGCGTTAAAATTTAAAAGCCGGGCCTGTAAACATACAACTAGGTACTAAAGATTGAGTAGAAAAATTAACTTCAAAGGTACAGGTATTTCGGGAAAAATTTGTTCAATGTTTTTTTCGAGTTCTTTTGTTTTCCTAGAAACATCTGTAGATCATTATAATGTAATTTGTTGGGAAACGGCCAGATAGGCCATGTTTGACCCCTGGATTAATTAGTTTTGTCTAGACGGGACTATTAATCAGGCTCTTTTAACCAACAATTACTTTTTATTGTTGGTTTATTTATTTCGGTCGGTCTCATATCTACAGTGTTCTCAGAATTTATGTATGTTTATATTGTTTCTCTCACGTTTATGTCCTTTGTTTCTTGTGCCTTATTTTGAAGTGAACGAATTGTTGGCAGTAATTATAAGAGTTTACTAACATGGTTGCCGTTATATATGACGGTAATGAAATTAACTCGGTATTTAGATCTTACCTAGCATTTCTTTCTTTCTTTTCTAGTTGACAATTTTTATTTTTTAATATTACTTTGGCAAGTACCTTTTTCATTGCTTTACAATAAATTTTAGATTTTTAGGCTACGGGTCGCACAAGTTTAAATAAATCGAAAGTTATTACTTTTCTATGTTGCCTCTTATAGACTTTCTTACATAGTTTTTCGGTAGTTACTCTTATATTGGTGGCGGATTTGTCTCGAAGAAGACTGTTAAAATAAATGTTAGTACCCTTGCAGGCCTGGCACTGTTGTTTATACGTGTCATTACAATATTTTTTAAGCATTACAAAGAGAAATTTCCCAAACAACGATGTTTTACACCAAGTATAAAAACTTTGGTGGGCTATATGCGCAGTTACACGCTAGAATTACCTTTAACACCTTGTTTTTACACAAAATAATTCCGCTATTACAACATAATTTACTAGAGAAGATGTACTAGCAATGTATTAAACAAATAAGTGGGAACTGGGTTACATAAACACGTGTCATTACAACTCGAGTGCAGTTTGTGACACGTTCATAACCTCGGCGGCGGAGTTTGTGCAGAATTGTACACGTGTATTTGTGCAAGAAGCGGTAATGGAGCAGAGCTAGAAGTTATTACATTAGTTGAGGTATAGAAAGGACCTTAGGTTATATTATAATTATTTTAATACCGTAATAAGCGTTACATTTTTAAGCAAATCCTGATAAGTATGCTCGTCTAACTACTTATTTTGTTAACATAAAAAATGTAACTTATATTTATGTTAAAATAATTTATAAACAGAAAAATAATAAGATAACCACCAGTTGATTGGTCCCTGAATTCGATTTGGGCAACATTTTTTTTTATAATATGTTTTTTATGAATATTTTTTTATGAATACAATACAATATGAACAAATATATGTATAAAGAAAGTTGGAAGAAAGTGGGAACAAATATAATAAAAATATTATAAAAAAAAATTAAACACATAACCAAGCTTTGTCTACATGTTATTTATATTTTACAAATCTTGAAATAAAATTAAAGTTTCATTTATTTTTCCTCGTTAGTGTTAAAAACGTCCTGTCATATACCATTGCGCTCTCGGCTCCACCAGGACTTCCATTTTCGACTCCAACTGCAGGGTGCAACTTCGCCTCGGGCGTAATAACAAACTTAGCCCACTAGTTTCATAATGTCCCATTACCAAACTAGCCTCACGCCTCCGCAATTTTGCTCCATAGTAACACTTCTATCGCCTCAGTTCCATAGGGCAGCATTTTCACCAAACAATCTAGATTGTTCTCTCAGATCTAAACAAAAGCAGTTCAGTTTACCACATTATCTATCTATACAGTCCTCGACGAGCCCCCAGAGTGCGGTTACAGAACAAACGCAAACATGTCGTTCTGTGCAGACATTTCTAGCCAACTAAGTTTTTCCTTTGCTGCTCAATTCTTCGGCTGCTGGTCGGTTGATTTTTGTTGCTCGGTATCAAGATAGTTTTTGTGAGGACTGCGAAAAGGCAAAGGTTGAAGATGTTCATAAAATAGGTTACGGTTAGGGTGCGGTTAAGTCGCTTTCCGCTGTCTGTCTGTATGTATCCTTAGATCTTGGAAACTAGGCAACGATCCTTGATGTGTTTTTTTTAATTGATGGAATGATTCAAGAGGTAGATTAAGTGTATATTATAGTAAAGAAAAGTCGAGATGTCAAAAGAATTGCTCATCCGTGCAGAGCTAGGGCAGGTCGCTATTTTATCATAATTTCGCGAAATAATATAGAGACTTGCTAGTTTAGCTAGTTCTGTGTATTTCACTAGGCTTTTCCTATATTAGGGTCAGTTTCTTATCTAAATGAAACCAACTGCGAATTAGTGTTTTGACGTGGAGGGATAAAACCCTTACAAGGTAACATGACGAGTGACGACCCCTTCGTCAGACTGGTTGTAAGACTTTCTACCATCTGGCCACCCGCAGTGACCCACTACAAGGTGTATTTTTGGTCTCGCTCAACCCGTTAGGAGGTGAATCTACTGATGAAAACCAACAACTTTTATTATGGAACCAATTCTGAAATCACGAAAAAAAATCTGCTGTTTCTAACATAAGTTCAATGCCCTCCCGACCACAATGTATGAAACAGCTGATTTTTTGTTCGAGATTTCAGAGTTGGTTCCATAATTAAAATTGTTTGTTTTCATCAGTAGATTCATGTCCTAGCGGGTTGAGCAAGACCAAAAATACACCTAGTATAGCGTGGACGTTTAAGGGCAACAAATATAATATGCATGCATCATTGTTTCATTCATCCCACAAGGCGACAGCGTAATAATATATAGCCAATGTTTTGGTTCGACATCTTGGTAATATTTATGAAAAATTTAAATGTAATACATATATGTAGTACTTTTTTAGTTTATCGCGGAAAAACAACCAGACAAAAGTTCCAGTCGCATGGTAGTAGTGTTAGTTCTTTCGTTCGTTTTTCATCCATTTTGTTTTATCTAAACTTATACTTCACTGTTTATCGCGATTTAACTTTTGACGAAACGTCAAACAAAAAACAAAAAAAGGTACGTGCGCGTTAAATCCCGATAAACAGTGAAGTATAAATATGCAACGCGAAAGTTTAAAGTAGAAATTTATCTAAACTTGTTGTCTTAGCTTTATGTAAGGCGCAGGTGAAACTTAGAGAAATATTGTCTAAGTCTATAGTTGTTTACATCACCCCAGTACAATATCATAGTTCCACATATACATTCTCTTTACACAGAAATCTTTCAATTAAACTCACTAACGAACTAGTTTAAGCACTAGAATTCCTCTGAACGTGATTTCTCAGGCAAAGGAACTTTTCAAAGCAATTAGGAATGTTCTATTCCTTCAGTTCTATTAAACTTTGATCTCTGAATCTCATGATGAGACAAGTTTCATTTTATTTCATTTAACACTTCGCTTTACGTCTGGCTTGTGTTTACTATTAAAATTCTTGTTCACTGGAATAGAGATTAAATTAAGATTTGTACAAAGCACGGCGACATTAAAATGTTTTGCAGCAATTTATATTGACTAAGTTGTTTGTGCTATTGTATAAGTTTAGTTTCGAAGATTTTGTATTACATACTAGTTGTCCTTTGCGGTTATATCTGTGACTTTGGTTACTGCTTCGTTCTCGAAGGTGGTAGTGTGAGCCTTAGCTTCTTTTAGGCTACAATTAATTGAATTTGAACTGTGGGTTTTGGATTTCAATCGTTACGACTCGACTATTTTCAATTAAAAAAAGAATCACTATTCGAAGCGCGATTAACGCGAACGAACGCGAAAAACTCGCATAACAAATTTACTATTAAAAAAAAATGCACAGACGTATTGATAACCACCTTTTAGAAATCATTCGAAAAGCTTTTCCACTTCAAATCAAAATACACCCACTTAACAGTCCAACAACAATCCCAAAATTGAAATACCGAAGCTTAGCAAAACGGGTTTGCATACAATAGCAATGAAGTAAATTCGCATCCGGTAATAATGCGAGCTATCGGCTCATTATTCAGAATGCACAATTCAAAAGCTAAGCTATTAATCGTTATTAACTATTATTCGGTATAAACACGCCAATAACGGGCCACAGGAGGAGAACATGTCAGCCACAGACCACAAGTTTGTTTGCAGACTGTTATGCATTTGGTGCCTTAGGGAGTCAACTTTGCTATGCTGTGGTCTTCATGTTCAATTCAGACGGGCGCAGTAATACCGTTGTGTTGCTAACTTTTGCATAAAGTTTGCTACTAATCATGTTTCGGTATTGTTACTGGTGGATGTTTCTAAAAAGTTTCTAATTCTAAGCTCTGTGCATTAGGTAAATTGGAATTTATTGCAGATATGTGTAATAGCTGCAGTTGTTCGAAAGCTTTAAACTAGAGTTTACGTTAATTAGTTGGGTGAAACAAAACTTATAGTGGTATATAGACTATTACTACAATAGTGTATACATAGACTATTGTAGTAATAATTACGCTACTTTAAACTCATTTTTTCTATATTTAGTACCTAGATAAAGTATGTTATGGGTAATAATATTCCATAATGTTGAATAATTTATCTGAACGCGCAAGGTATTCTATACATTACCGAGGTTTTGAATAGGATACCGGAAAATAGGTACAGATTGTAGACAACATGTATATATTAAAGGAATATAAGATTTCACAAAGATACGAAACATATTTTGCCATATCAAAAGCTATCTACACATTACCTTCCCTCTTCTTGCACGTTTACGTAACATCGCAGCTAAATAAATCACAAACTTTGATAAAACTGAGAAACACCTGCTTAACACGTCCAACTGTACAGATTTATGTGTACACAGGACATTTGTGAGTTAAATAAGTTCTTTGAGTGTTTGCCAGCGACTGTCAGTTAGCGCAAGTTTGTTTGGTTTGCAGTCTGTTAGCAAATTTTACGCCCGACCGAAATCTGGGAGTTTCTCCTCTCTCGCGTTCTATTGAAATGACCGTGCTTTCGGATATTGGGCTTGAAATTTACACTTAACAGTTGAATTCTCTCGCTCTTGTCGAGTTCGAGTTGGTACATATTAAATTATTTGGCGCTGTTTCTCTTGGTGAGTTTAAGAAGGTGGTGACTTCTAGATCATAAAGTAGAAATCAAAATTGAGATAAAGTGGTCGTGGTCGGTCTGGTTATGGGGATGGATTTAGACTTTAAGCGCGAATTTACATCAAATAATGAAATGGTTAAACATAAAAATCGGGTAAACTCGAGTCGAGCTCTAGATTTTATGCTAAGATATAATAATAAACATATATATCCTTGGCAAACGGGAACTGGAAAAAACCCCTGGTGTTGAGTACTTCGGACCGCAGGGACGTATGGAAGGGTAAGGAGTTACATGGAAGGTTTTTTCGGGCTCTTACGGGGCCTGATATAGACCCGATTGCCTCCGTGGCCTGGCTACGTTTCGGTAACCTTTTTGGGGAAACCGAAGGTTTTGTCTTTGCAATTATGGACGAGGTTATCAAGACGAGAAACTACCAGAGACATATAATCAAAGACGGTACCGTGGATATTTGCCGTGCTTGTCACCTTCCCGGTGAGTCAATAAGACATATTGTCTCTGGTTGTTCTCGTCTTGCTAACGGCGAGTACTTGCATAGACATAACCTCGTAGCCAGGATCATCCACCAACAACTTGCCCTTAAATATGGCCTTGTGGAAACCGAGGTACCGTATTATCAATACCAACCGGAACCAGTTCTCGACAATGGTCAGATCACGCTCTACTGGGATAGATCAATTATTACTGACAGGTTTATTCCTGCTAATAAACCTGATATAGTGATAATTGATCGATCGATGCGTCGTGCAATAATTGTTGATGTCACTATTCCCCATGATGAGAACCTCATTAAAGCTGAGAAAGAGAAAATGATAAAATATCTTGACCTCGCTCATGAGGTTACCAGCATGTGGAATATGGATACCGCAATTATTGTACCGATAGTCGTGTCAGTCAATGGTCTAATAGCGAAAAGTTTTGACCAACATATCCAAAAGCTATCGCTCAACAGCTGGCTCAGGAATCAGATTCAAAAGGCAGTTGTTTTGGATACGGCACGCATTGTGAGGAGGTTCCTCACTCTGGAACCCTAACCATCGTTAGCTTGGGTTTCAATACCTAGCGACGGTGGAGCACTATTTTTATACATATTTTTATAAAAAAATGTTTAATTATGAAATTTCTTTTTTTTTAAAAATATGTAAAAAAATATGTATAATAAAGAATGCTGAGAAAAACATAACAAAATGCGTTTTTTGGCCTAGCTCTATATTGTCATCTTAGTTTTACAGTTGTGCGATAATTACAGTAATTTTTTGCTCAGTTGAAGAACTTGTTATACAAAGTTTTTTTCCTATGTGGGTTCCGAAACAAAAGGGCCATCGTTCAGTCAAAATTCGTACAGAAAACTGAAAAACATCATGTCATTCATTCTCAGAATGCTTATATTTCAAGCAAACAATATAATTTTATCTCGCACCGCAATTTATTTCCCCATACCCCATAATCAACATTTTTCCCGATAGGTTCCGTGGTAATCTTCGTTTACAACATTGAACCAACAACAATGGCATACCTAAAGGCAATTTCCTCAGACAGCACTTGTATGAGTTCACATTTTAAAAATTTCCCCTTTTTTCCCTAAAAGTGGAAACGATATGTAAGTGAACCAACTTTCTTAGAATTACAGGAAAAAATAAAGGCTTTTTGTTAAAATTGTTTCTTTTTCCTTAAAAGCCGACATTTTATAATACTAATTAATGTAGTGCCAGAATGTCAAAATATATACCGGATATTCTTAAATAAATAAACCAAGCCCACGTGGATAGATCGGAAGGTGTTTCCATTTAGCCAGAAAACAGTTATTTATAAGAAAATAATTTTGCTTGCGAAAACACAGAGGAGTTTTTCCCGGTATAGAATCCGGCAGGCAGCATCTACAGTGATCTGACAGGAGTGTTCTGTTCGAGATTGTTCTAAGAAACTATGTAATACTGTGTGTTATGGCCTCTTGAGGTACAATTTCTCTACTGTCTTTTAGTTAAGTAGCAAGTAATGAATCAGCTATTTTACAATACTGAAGAAACGTTAAACTTTTTTAAATATTTCCTAAAACATATTCAATTCAAAAAAAGATTAAAATCAGTCTTAGTAGAAGTTTTTTCGGGAAACCTGTCATCCGTAATATGAAATGGATAATTGTTTATTTTATGATGTTTACTTTATAAAACATGTCAATATTGTTTCATAAAGTCGTAAGCCCCTCTAGCGCTCTATAACTTTAAAATGTCGTGATAAACATGTTCTGAAATGAGACCTATAACTTTAAAACATAGTTATAAACATGCTCTAAAATAAGACATATACAAAGCAAAAAATCTGTTTAAAATATGCTAAGTCGTTTCCGAGATACGATACCTAATCACTGTCAAATATTTCTTGTATCAAACACAATGTAAATTGTTTCAAAAAATTGTTAACAGAAATCTTATAACGCTAGTTTTGTAAGTAAATTCAACTGTCAGCAAATGCACTTTCTTGTTCCGAAACCAAGATAATATAGCAACCTGTGTCCTAGTGTCTTACTGCCGGTAGTTTGCTTGGTGGCCATGTTAGCCATAGGTTACCCGCGACAGATATACCCCGCCCGGTTCCGCTTCAATTTGGCTCACGGCTGAGCTACGGTTATTTGCGTCCTGAAGAGCAATGTTTAAACCTAGCTGGTTGGTTTAATACGTAATACGGGTTTGGCTTCTTGAGACATTGCCCGCAATTTTGGCCTTATTCTTCGAAAAATTAAATATTTCAATGACTAAGACTAAGGCCAAGATTACTGAGTGATGACAAACAAGGCTTGGCTTCTGAGTTATGTTTTAGTTACCAATGACATGATTGTAAGTAAGATGGCAATATAGAGACGGGTACATACTAAGTAAAAGCTACGTGATCGTGCTAAGAAACATATATTGTATATCTATCTCTGGAAAGTTATAATGAGCCCTGGAAGAAAACTACTTTAAATCGTTAAGGAAGGTAAATTGTTTTACTTAAAGGAAACATACATACAACGCAGGTTTTAAAAAAGAAACAAAACTGAATCTAACGTTTTTTGAAAATGTGTCCAATCTGTAAATGCCTCGGCCTAATGTTAAAGGAAAATAATACTAAATAGGTATAATAGCGCCATCAAAATGAACAGTTTAGGTGTAATGCTCCGCCTAGTAATTTTTTTTTAAAATCTCAGCGAGTGCCCAAGAGAGCATTTAAGCAATGACACGGGTGGCAGTGCTACGTGATCATGCTAAAAGGCAGGCCCTGAGTTACTAGAAAAGTGGGCACTGTTACTTGTTTTATAATTTAGCAAATCCAAGGGGCTTCTACTAGTCGTAAATAAATCCAGTCTTTCTTTTAAAATACAAATGTAGGTACATAATTATAACTGAAAACGAAGCCCAAACTAACCTAAAATCAATTAGTAAACTAAAAGCCACTTCCAATAAGGCTTATTACGGGATCTTCAAAGTAAATCTAGATTTTGATTAAAAGAGAACGAAAACAGTTGACTGTGATGCCGATTACGGCTGTAATCCAATTGCTTAGGGTAAATCCCACTGTTGATTCGCAAAGAAAATAAGAAAGAGATTTGTTGAAATTGCCCCAATTTCCTCTCTTTGCTGTGATAAACATACAAATAATAACACATAATCTGTCTGTTACGACTTTGTTATGTTAATATTACAGATTGGAGTTTACCGCGAAATATTTGTGTTGGTTTATGTGTGTGGAATTTTGAGTAAGGACAATATAGCGTGATTGTGCTCTATTGTGGTTCATTAGTGATTTTTTATTAGTTACATAAGATACCTAAAAAATAGCCAATATTTTTTATGAGTCTTTAGCTTTACACAAAATTTCGTCAAAATCGATTCAATGGTTTAGTCGCAAGTGCGAAACAGACAGACACATATAAGTTCTTTTGCATTTATTATATTTAGTAATATGAGTTACCGTGTAATTTGTAGTTTAAGTAAATCAGTATTTGATTACAGTAATTTTCGTGTTGTTAAAACACTTAAACTTTGTTAAGTACACCTAGTACTTAACAAAGTTGAAGTGTTTTTTTTTATTTGTAGCTCACTATGTGCGAATAAACTGTTTTTCTTTCTTTTCTTTACTGTTTGCGGCTTCGCCCCTGTGGCCTACATGATTTTTCTTCACAAGAACCTATTTATGACTTGAAAGTACATCAGAGATAAAAAAAATGCCATAATTATGTTCCAGCCAACTCGAGTTTTACACATTTAACGATTCATTATTAACTCTCACTATAATTGAGTAGGTAGCAATTTTAAAATGTTCACACTGTAATTTTTCACGTTTTAGTATTTAAACAATTAAATTGAAAGGCTAGGTATTGGAAAATTAATTATGACTAAACAGTTTAACATTACATCATAGCAATTAATCTTACTGCAGCCTTTATTTGAAAGCATTCCAATGGACTCAGAATTAATTGAATTAAGTTCTACAAGTGTAAGTACTTCTAATGAAAGTTTGACTTTTTTACTGTTAATTAACATTGTATCGTCTTTAGCTTTTGCCCACGACTTTGTCCGCATAATCATAATCAGTTTAAAATTTCAGAAAAAACGAATTATCGGATTAGACATATGCCAAGGTATACAGACAGACAGATGGCAGAGAGACTGAATTATTTTCGCATTTATAATACTAAGTCTAAAGTTTAGAAACCATTTTAATTAAATCTGTATTTTTATTTTGAGTGATAAGATATAAATACTTAGAAACATTTATCGTTCTTGCAAGCAAATCTTATTGCATAACCCCCTTACAAGATTTTATGATTCACGATTTTTTCGGTTAATACCTCGCTCCAGGGGGTAATACGGCGATGTTATAGTCTATAAGCGGAGCAACAGTGACAGTTCCAAGTCAAGTGTATGTTGTTATATTTTAGTGAAACTTCCGTTGTTTAGATATCGTTATTATTGACCCGTGGGCTGTTGCTGGTTTTTGTCAGTTGGTTGGTAGTTACGGTTATTTTATTCAAGTATTTGTTTCTTTTATTCAGTAAGCGAAAGGATGATAATCGCCATGTTCTATTATGCCGTTGCGCCATGGTAAAAGAGTTAGGGAATTTATGAACTTACTCACTCTTTTAACATTTCTTTGCATTTCTTCTTTTAATATTTCTTTGACTTCTTTCACCTAACTGACTGTTTGACAATTCGAAAATCATTATCAGAGCTTAAGCGCCAATGATGCGTGCGACTTAACTTAATCTGCCTAGTCACCATTATCAGCCCCTAAGCATCCACAAAGCCCTCATTTATCTTTCTTCACAGCATGCGCTGCTGTGCTGCCTGTAACCAACAACCCCTGCGACCTTAACAAGACAATTCGTCCATCTAGCGGGAGGCCTTCCCATGCGGCGCTTGCCAATACGGGGCCGCTATTTAAGAAGTCCTTTCTCCCATCGGCCATCGGTTCTTCGAATTCAAAAGTACCTGTAAATGGTTTATTAACACGACTGCTCAGATATAAGATAGACCATAATCCAAATACGTAAAAATCCTTTTGTTATGTTGTATTTATACTTTACTCACTCTTTTAACATTTCTTTGCATTTCTTCTTTTAATATTTCTTTGACTTCTTTCAACTTACTGACTGTTTGACAATTCGAAAATCATCATTATCAGTGCGACTTAACTTAATCTGCCTAGTCACCATTATCAGCCCCTAAGCATCCACATAGCCCTCATTTATCTTTCTTCACAGCATGCGCTGCTGTGCTGCCTGTAACCAACAACCCCTGCGACCTTAACAAGACAATCCGTCCATCTAGCGGGAGGCCTTCCATGCTGCGCTTGCCAATACGGGGCCGCTATTTAAGAAGTCCTTGCTCCCATCGGCCATCGGTTCTTCGAATTCAAAAGTACCTGTAAATGGTTTATTACACGACTGCTCAGATATAAGATAGACCATAATCCAAATACATAAAAATCCTTTTGTTATGTTGTATTTATACTTTCTAAAAGCCGCAACGGATTTAAATAAATGAGTTCGTAGAATCCTAGCATCGTCCTGAGCAACTTAGGCGTGTAATAATGTGGTTGGTAATCCTAGCTTAGTTCCTAGTATTAAAGGTAAAAATAGATTTTTCTTGTTATTATTGTAAAGAAAGTACTAATAAAAAGCTGCATCATTTCTTAGCCTGCGCAATATTTTATAGCCTACTAGCTTTTGCCCGCGACTTCGTCCGCGTGGAATAATAGTTCCCGTTCCTAGGGGATTTCCGCGATGAAAACTATCCTATATCCTTTCTCGGGTCCCAGACTATATTTGTACCAAATTTCATTCAAATCGGTTCAGTGGTTAAGGCATGAAGACAGACAGATAGACAGACAGACAGAGTTACTTTCCCATTTTATACACCAAGCGTATAGTCGGCCGCTGAATGTGAGCGCAAAGTTCAAAATATGAACAAACACAGTCAGTCGCCGATTCTCTGATGATTGTGCAAGCTGACTGTCCATACATTTTGAACTTTCTCAGTCAGCGGTTACCAATACGCTTAGTGTAAACAATGCCTAAGATATTGCACAGACGAAGTCGCGGGTAAAAGCTTGTCACGGATACAGATAATTGAAACTATAGCATTTAACGCGGTTTTCCGATCCGAATACGGGTTAAATATTAATGTGGATTTATAGCGCCACTTCAACAAATAATATTGCAAGGTTGCGTATCAACAAGTTACTGGTACAGGTCGTAAAGATATTAAAAATGTTAGTTTCTTTTAACTTGTTCATATTGGGTTATATTTCTAAAGTTATGCATTATATCTAGACTTATATTATAAAAAGTTAAATGTGATATTTCGTTTGTAGGGGATAATCTTTGTTCTAAAAAAAACAATTATCAAGGCATTTTATTCCTGAGTATAAAATAACCATGCCCTATTATCAGACAAAAATAAATATATTTTTTCTACAAACATATTTATTGTAAGATGGGAACTTATCTGCTACGCTAAGTGCTACGAAGACTACGACACATTATACGTAGCGCTACGACGACGGTTACGACACGACTTGTCCATATGCAAAAAAAGTCACGACACTGTAAACAGGACTGAGAGGTCTATGAACATGGACATTAAAAACTTATGTAATACGATTATTTATTGTCTATCTGTCCCCAATCTGTGACGGCTTTTTCAACTAAAACTAAACCGATAATTATGAATCTCTGCTCATACTAAACTTCCATATAAATGCAAGACAATAAGAATCTTTAACATTACTTCGTAACTTCCTCTAGTTTGTGCTTGTGGCGACCTCCAGCAACACTTGACATCCTACGCAATCAGAGATTGACGCGACCTTTGAATGTAATGCAACACCTGTCTGGTCGGAGGTAGCTTTCTTCCATGGAGAGAGAATCTGGAACTTTCTACTCTTTACCTCCTATAAGAATGAAAATAGAACTTCAAACCAGATAAACCAGATAAGTGCAAAAATCTTTGACAGAAAATAGTTTTATAAATTAGCATAAAAAACGTGTGGCCTAATTTTGTTATTGAAGTTTCTATGCGACCTGCGTTTTTATTTTAAAATTTTCGTTTTACTTTTAACCAACATGACAATCAATTTTAGTCTCTCAAAGAGAAGTCAGCACGAGAAGGGGCCCAACAGGGCCAACGCCTGCCGGGGTTGCGGAATGTTTATAATAGTTACCGTGGCCATGGAACATAAAGGGCAACCGAAGGAACATGAGTGGGTTTTAGTCAGTAAAAGTCTGACACGCCCTCCCGCCGCAACCAGGACGGGAGCAGTAATTTGATGATTTCCCACTCCCAAAAAAACCATTTTGGTCTATAAATAGACACCCATTGTTGTCATTGTCCATCGAATAAGGGTCACCTTCACTTGCCTATAAATAACCAACAATTATTTAAATTACTTTTGACTATATAACAAAATTACATAACCAATTTTACTCCTTACCAACACACAGTAAGCAGGTGGTAATTCAATATACACGTACGGTACATACTTGTTTACGTGTATAAAATGACTAGGCGAGCATACATGAATGGTGATGGCAAATTAATATTCTCACCTACGCGGTAACGCTCCTTGGGGCCACGGGATCAAGTGTCAATCAGTCTATTATGCTTATGATTTACATGTATACGGTACGTTTCTAGAAGGGTAAACGTAGTGCTGAACACTTTGAACTCTTTTTACGGCGAAGTCAAAAAGTTTTTATTTTTTCGAGTTGTCTATGGGAAAGAAAAAGATCCCTAATTTTCTAAATGGGCGTTGGTGTTTACAATAGAATAGAATAAGCGTTTATTGTCTCCAGTATTACAGCTAGTAGTAGTACATACACAGAACTATAATACCGGAAGCAAATGGTTCAAGCGTCAGCATAATGCTTAGGTCCCCATTATAGGGTTGCTAAGCGCTGGTTTTCAGCTTAAACCCTTGACTCCTGTTTACAATTTAAATTATGCCAGACAGTGTAATTTAAACTGATATTAAAAAGTGATCATACATAAAAAGAAACGTGAGAATGTTTTACAAAGAAAAAGAAAAACCTGTGGTGGTAAGTGTGACGTAATTATAAACACAATTGGTCCTTTACCGTATGACCCGTGGTAGCTGTTACTCCATTAAGCCTATCTTCCTACAGAGCCCACTTGCCTCACTCCAGGTCACTCTTGGTAGACTTTTCAGGCTGACCCATGGGCCATTGGAGATCTCAGAGTTTCTGATCTTCAACTATACATTTAAGAAGTAAATGCACTTTTGTTTCTCCAACCTCCTTGCAGGCTCTGCAAAGAGTCAGTGATATAGCGTAAAAGGAAAAATATGGTTATGAAAATCATATATTTATTTAATGGTTGGACATTAATCATAACTGTGAACTCTAGTGACTATGAGGTAGTGAGTCTAGGCACGGCTGTGCATCCTTTATTCTTGCCGTTTCTCGAGTATTATAGGGGTCAGTCGTATTATGATTTGCAAGATTTTACTTGAGGTATTTCTTTTTATAACTAGCCATGATTTTAAATGTTTGCAAACATCGCGAAATTGTCTAGCTACGGCGGCGGAGGTTACCCCTGTCCATCGGTCGATGTCTCGTTCTATTTTTTTTTCAAACGGGTCTCTGTGAGTTGGTTCCGACCCCAAAGGACTCGAACCCCGTAGTTCTGATGTGTATTACGGCATTATAATAATTATAGTAATATGAGCCCATTATTGGCTTCTCCTCACAAGGAGAAGGCAGGAATATTGATCACAATTACTCAAGGCAGACTAACGATTTCAGTCTTTTATTAATTTATTATATTACTTGTTTGGGGAATAGCTAGTAATATAATAAATTAATAAAAGTTTAAACCGTAAATTTCAGGTCAACATTATCATCATCAATATCAGTGACGTCTAAGATAAACTAAAAAACTTCACACTAATACACGGAATTGAATACAGTTGCATCAGAGTGTTAAATTCTGCTTCTGTTAAAATGTAGAAATATATTCTGACCCTTTTAACAGAGAGGATCTCGCAAAAGGTAAAAATAATTAGAAAGTCAGAGAAAATTTTTTGATTAATAAATCATATTTTTTGTACCAATCCATCTGGCAAAACACGGCATGTCATCAATCACCTGAAGGCAGGTGACCTCATATTTGTACATAGGAGATTTATTACCTAACACCTTCAATTTGAAAATACGAAATACATAATAATATACCAGAATTTATTTTCAAACCTGAATGGCCGTTTGACATATACATTGAGTATGAGATCGGTCCCTTTGAAGTTGTAATAAAAAGTGTAGGTACAGGTCCCTTTTATAAATCAGTTCACATGAAATATTTTATTTTAAAGGGTTTCTGTGCGAAAATTGGTACGTTCATCTAATTCAGAGGTTCTCAAAGTTATTTGTCACATAGACCACTTGGTATGTTTTGGGTCGACCCTGCCTCTTTATGTTTCATATAGTTTACCTGGTGTTGTCATGGATACTATACTCTTGCATTAGAGAGGACATTAAAATCGCCACAGATCCCATTACCTAAGTGATCCCCTAATCGGCTCAGAAACATTAAAAGTTTAAAACGACCGTAGGTTCGTGAAAAAGTTCTTTCGTAGAAAGCCAAAAGTGCCATCACCATAAACTTTTAAGATAGTTTCGCGAGTTTCTAAACGCTTGACTTAGATTCAGAAAATATTAACTATAATATAAATATAATATTTCCTTAACAATTTATTGTGATGGATTTCCACCAAGTAATGCCTAATTGTATAACTAACTAAAATCTCGATGATCGAGATCTCGACTCTAACTCGAATCATGATGTCATTGACTCGATTTGAACACCCTGGGGCCGATAAACTTTGAGAATCTATGAACTAATTCAAAGGGAAAATGACAGTTGTATCGAGAACTCGTTTTGTTTTGATATCATATTTTGTATGCAGATAGTGTTTCAAATTTTTTTAGTAGTAAAATTGGTATTGCAGATATTGTTGCGAATTTTGATGATATTTTCCGATACTTTGATTTGCTATTTTGACTGGCAACGCATCGGTGTTTGGAAACTGCTCGATTTGTATGTGATAGCAAATGTTTGTTTGCTGTGTGCCTATTTAATGGCAGTAGGTAGTACCGTTATTTTCATACGTTTTATTAAACGGTTTGATTCATATTTTATATATTTATCATTTTAAAGATACCTAAAACAGTTATACTACGTTATTATTTATATAATTATCCCTGTATATTCTCTATTACAGCTGATACAACAATATAAAAAGAAACTAGGCCACTACTTCCATAACCTGCTGTAAGAAAAACTTGGCTACCTTAATATAATCTCAGTAACACACGTTCTATAAGAAACTTTTAGCTCCACAGAAGCCCCAAGGTTAATCTGTAACGTAAACGCCCAGAGGATTTGAACTAGATAACGTAGTTTAACGCTCACTAACTTTACTCTATGACTTCATTTTAAACCTCCTTTTACAGCCTTACCTCGAGAAAACTTGCTTCCTTTATCTTTACATAAAAATTTTTTCGCTTAAGATATTTATTGCCTTCATTTACAAACTACTATTTACTAGACTTAAAAACTTGAACCATTTAGAAATACAAAGATCAAAAGTTATTTTAGACAGTGATATAAATAAATACTGTAGGTATACATTTTTTCTGTAATATTAGATGCCTCTCAGATGAGTCGCTAGTCCAGAAATAAAGACATAGTAACACAGAGGCCAACATATTTTGACTGTTTTGCGGTAACAGTAAGTAGACAAAAAAGATAGGCGTACTGCCCTTAACAAATCATCACTCCATCTGGCTGGGGGTCTGCCTAGAGGGTCTCTAGGTTTGACTAACAACTTCGGAACACCTTTACTCCAGAGTTTATCAGCAGTTGAATTACGCCTACAGAAAGGCCTTTGTCCAGCTAATAATGATGATGACATATAAGTAAACAAGGATTCAACCGAATAAAGTACCACATGCAAATACATTCATAACATCATAAAATTCATTCCATTAGGACTCAAACAAATTTTAAAATAAACATTTTACTGGATCCCTTCATTTACATCTACGCTTAACACACAAACACATCCCAGATTGAAAATACGACCCAAAATTTAATAACTCAAGCATGAAATAGACAGTAAAAACAGTATAAAACACTAACATTATTTTATATGGGCACACATAGTGTCAAAATTACATGGTTCAGTTGATAAGCTCCGTTGGTAAAGCCGGGATCGCAATAGGTTCTCATATAACTCCACATAAACAAGACTGACATAATATAATATTAAGTAAATAAAGCGGCTCACGTTTGGCCATATAATAAAACGTGGTACATTTCAAGCTGTGTACCAAATATTCAGTTAGCATCGGATATACTCGGCAAGATACGAAGGAGACGTGACCTGCGTTCTGAGACGTGGACATCTACTTAACTGGTATAACTTATAATAAAGGGCTTTATTAAAGAACATGTTGTGGCGAGGTGAATTGTGTTTGCAACGTTTTGTTTAAATTAACTCTGTGTACGTGATATGGAAAATATCTTTTTGCGGCAGTCTTATAAAATGTGTCGAATTTAGGGTATAAATTTCAAATTTTGCAGTAATCTTATGTAACGGTATCTGGTGGTAGTTTTTTTAATATTTTGTTAGATAGCAAACAAGACGGGACGGCCCAGCTGATGTTAAGTGTCAATCGTCGTCTATAGTAATTTGCAATACCAGAAGTCTTGCTGATGCGCCGACGTCAATCCGGAACAAAGCAAAGATGTTTTGCGAACGAAATCCTTCGCCTTGAAGACAGAAGAGGCGTTTGCTCGCATTATGACTGGCAGGAACTATTGCCTAGTTCACAATGTTGCGTATCGTACTATTTTATTTGAGGTACCAAGGTCTGGAAGTGCTCAAGTCAGCTTTTTTAATATCTTTAATAAATATTAGATAATATAAAGTACCTATCATAGCTTTAGGCTACACTTTGTGCCTGTTACAATGTCTAAAGTATATTTAAATAGCAAATAATAAAACCTACATTGAAACACGCAATTGAGACGCTTTTGGATCATAATACACTTAGCACAAAACGTATTAAAATGATTAGGTAATGGTTTTCGCAACATTATTCGTTATTTATCGTGCGAATGCAAGTGTACTAAACAAAACTTAAACAACCGTTATTATTGAAGTCAAAACATTTATTTCAATTAAACAGATACTTACAGCTTCTCTTAAAATAGTCAGTCTTTCAGTCAGAAAGTTAAAGCAGTACGCTTAAAACCAGATTATATTATGAGATTTTTAAACGTTTATCCGTTTAAAATACTCAAAATTAAAATCTTGATGTTTTCTTGAGCGTACACGAAGCTAAAGTAATAAAGTTTATATCTACAGTAACATGCAGTGTTCTGCTTTGCTCATAAAAATAAATTTCTACATTCTTCTCTGTGTAATTCTTTTAACAGATATTTTACTCTAGACACTTTCTTAGTACCATATTCCTAATTTGTTAAGACATTCCACGTATATTTTTATCTCTCCTATATCTTACTTCTTAGGCGGGTTGTTTACAAGATATTCTACGTAAAATGGCGCTGTACTATAAAAGTTGTTTCTTATCTAGTTGTTACGGTTGAACTCTTTACAAAAACCTCTTTGGATCGCAAATGGGCGGTAAACGTTGCTGCAGATGACTGGCTGGAGAGAATTGTTGTTTTAAATGTCTGTGGTCGATAAATGGTCTGTGTGTTTAATTTATTTTATGTTTTTTTAGGTTAAGACCAAGACAAAAAGACACTGTTTAGCGCGTGCTATAGATAAGCAATATTGTGGTGCGACTTCACTTGGCGTATTAGGAAATCTAATTACGTTAGTTGGGTAATAAAAACTATACTCTAGAATTATTAGATTAAAGTTGATATTATTACGTCGCATCGACCACGTGAAGTGTCACCATAACTGTCACTACGCACAACTGTTAAACTATGGAGATGAATCGGAGAATAGCTAAGCCAAAGTAGCGTTTTTTTTAATAACCCTAGTTTACTTCATGAGTAAAATTAAAACAAAACAAAACACGAATCTCTTCGATTGGTTTTCTTGATACACAGAGCTTTAAATAAATCCACAGTAAGTGCCAAATAAAAATCAGCACATTTCCTATAAAACATTTTATTCATGTTTCAGTTTATTGTTTACTAAGAAATGTTACTGTACTAAATCAAGTTACCCTTGGTAGGCTTTTATTTGCAAAAATAAGTCTGGACCAAATGAACTATAAAAAGAGTCGGTCGGGTTACTTTACGTGCCTGTCAATCACGTAGAAAAACTAGAAGTCTAGGAAATATCCGACCTAAATCTGCCAACATATCACAAACACATTACTGTTACCAACATTTATACAATATTTTCTTTTGCCCGTGACTTTTTCTGCGTGGGAGTCGGAAATTGTATGTACTATGTCCTGCCTTGGAGTTTAAGCTTACTACGCTCCAAGTGCAATAAAATACGATTCATAGTTTTAGCTGTGAAAGCGGAACCGACACACATATGAAGTAGCTTCTACAGTTGTAATATTAGTCCATGTATCTTGGCATTCAGATTTACCTTGCAAAAAGGCCATACATAATTTACTGTTGACACAACGACAGATATTTCCCAACATATCAGCGCATAGAAGGTCTCGAATACAGCACTTACAATTGTGTCCCATAGGAGCACATTTACACATAACGGGTGAAATGCCTCGTGTCGCCGCATAAAACTCGTATGATGCGTGAGAATGATTGATACGAATTTAGTACTCGGAAAACGGTATTCCTTAGGACTGATGAGCTCATTCATCAACGGGTGACAACCGCCGCCATTACGTTTACGAATTTAATAAATAAATATAATTTATGAGGCACCTATTTATCACAGTGAAGGGTGAAAGTATTGGACGCCGAACGTTCCGATTTTAAAAAGGGTAAACGGATATTTGTTTTTTTTTCGTTTAGAAATCGTTCGTGTTTTGCGCAGTAATTTTAAGAATTGACATCTCTGTCATTGGTGACGCTTGTTAGCCTTTCGACGACCAAGTGACAGCCGGCCGTTGCGCTGCTATTGTCTTTCTATGGTCCCTTGAATCACGTGTGTTTGAAGGTTTAAGAAAGCGCGGTAGATACGGTCAAGAACGGTATGTTGTAAAATTTGGAATATGAAAATTGCCCTATACATCTTATGACACCATCAACAATTCATTGCATTTAAAACCTAATAAAATATTATTTTCTAGGTGATTAAAAATTTATCGTGATTTCGGAGCAAAAAATAATAATAATTAAAAGTTAGTGTTTCAGAATTATTTGTTGATGATGCAATTAGGTACTGGATTAAAACCTTTGAACGTCCGGTTCACCGTACGTATAGTCGTTGCCTGATCGGTAAAACAATATAGATAGCAAACCATACTTGCACATAAAAGCAAAAACCTTAAAAAATCCTCCTTTTAAATAAAAAGATACAAAAAACAAGGTGGTACATATAACAACTCTCCATACTTCCAACTTTAAAGTGTGACACGAAAATCGAACCAGCTCCAGTATAAAATGAGTTTCTAAACTTTTCAATGAAGATAAGCTCGTAGGAAATATTTCCTGAAGCTTGGTCATATTTTGTGCACTGGTTGGTAATGTTAGTACCTACATGGACGGGCACCAAATGAGCCGTCAAAATGTTAAATGTAACTTGTTACGTTGTTGCTTGCATGTGAAGGATATTTTGCATTTAAAACACCTTTGAAACTTCAGTCAGGAAGTTGCAGAAAGCAGTTTGTCGGCGATGGAAATATTTTGTAAACTTTGAATGAAACTGAAGCTAAGATTTTGTTTACTTTGGGTTACAGATTGCTGCTTTGTTGTGCTTTCTTATGGAAATACTTTTGAGTATGAACTATGGTTATTTGTGACTTGCTTAAATGGAGAAAAGGAGTTCAGTTGCATGAAAAAAAAATGTTTTTTGAAAGACCCAAATTCTTGTCCGTTGGTGGAATATTAAAAGGCCCTAGCTTTTTTCCAACTATGTTAGGGTCGGCTGGCATCCTAACCATATTATATCCAGTTGAATACTAGAGGTTTATATGGAGCGACTGCCTATCAGAGCTCTACTCTACAGCTCAGTCATTGGGTAACATGTTACCCCTTCGTCAGACAGATTGTCAGACTTTGTACTGACTTTTACTTTGATATTCGTAACGATTTTCAAAGATTTACAAATGACAATCGAGACCAACATGCTTCTGAGGCTCGGGGCAGGTGATACATTACAGTAAGACAAAACTTAATTCGGCCCTAATTTGAGTATGACGTAACTATAATTAACTGCATACAATCGATCCATGTTAAATTGAAATGGCAGAGCCGGTTCTATAGGACTGAGAGAAGAGAGAGTGTATCAGCATTAACGTACACGTTTGTACACTGTTATACATTTTACTACGAGATTGGTCACCATAACCGAAATTTGGTCAGAAAGTCTACCAACACTTATGGTTAATTCATTCAATAGTCGGTGGTTTACATAAAAAATATTATTAAATAATTTCATATAGGTAGTGTTTCTTAAATTAAGAGCGCAGCAAAGGATTCTAGAGAATTCAGAGTGAAGTTAAGTTTTCAAGAGTCAATCGAGTTTAACCAATCATAAAAATAGTTGCGATGTTTTTTTGTACAAGAAGAGGGCAAGAATGCTACTGTCCAATTATTCGCAACAAAGGGCATTTGTCATAAATTAATATTACGTCATTTCTGTACAGTGAAGTGGAAACACATTAGAAATGCATGCATTGAAATGTTGAAACTGCGAGTTTGCGATGTTCTGTGTACCTACATCTCGCTGTTGCACTATTATTTCCATGAATGTCTGTTTGCAGTCTATGTAATCTCATTTGTAGAGAAACTACAAACCCTGAGATTGTTTCAGATTTAATTTAGATGGAAACCCTTGAAACTTCCTTATAATTAAGAAAATTAACCTAGTGCGAGTGAGACTCGACCTCAAAAGGTTTGATTAATATAAGCTTTCCTGTAATGTATAAGTAATGAACCTTTGTGTGGTATTTTTAACAAATCTTCAGACTCTGTAGTCCGAGAAAAAGGGTGCATTAGTCAAACAGACCACGATGCTGGCACACAAGATAAAAAGAAAAAAAGATATTTATTTTGTAAAATGGCTAAACATAAATTTTATTTTAACGGCTTATGATGCCGGTGTTTCCTAGCCAGCTATTCTAGTTAAGTAAACCTAAAATGTTTCTACTTTCCATGACCGTGACTTCTCATACTCAATTGCGAACCCACAGCTATGCATGAGAGGCGGATGCCTTAAACTTTGGGCTATCGCGAACAATGAAATTGCCATAATAATTTATAGGCCGTAACATGTTTATTGGTACTAGGTAGCTAGCAGACAGACAGGCATTATGGCTCGTCCTATACATTTTTATGCGTGTATTTAACTGACCCTTCGCATGGTATAGCCTCCTAAAACTCAGTGACCTGCAAGATTGTGTCTTAGGCTGTTGGGTTTTTTGTATTTATTGCCAGAAATACTGCCAAGAAAGATTAATACACCTAGTTTAAGCTAGGTTTACCTTAACTGCCCAGCATTTCAGACAAGTGTCAGTCGTTTCTCTTTCGAATAACGTTTATGCTTAAAACAGATGACAACCTATTCTTTTCTACCATCTCTTCTACAATGCCACTTGTCAATCAATGTTGTTGATCTCTTGGACGGCACGCGTAACTGATACATTAAATATTAATAGATTTTAAAAATGCATTGTATTATTTTAACTACTATGTAAAAATAACAGTGCAACTGCACTTATGTCCTCCACTGTACATAGAGGTAAACATACTAGCAACCATTACACCGACCGACATAGGTACGCAAGTACAAATAAATGAGCGGCGTAGCATCGGTCTTGAAAACATTGCGGGATGTAGCGCGACTGTAATTAGGCCCCCTTGGCATGCCGCAGCGTGTTCATCAAAGTCACGCTGTCACGTCACTAGCGCGTACGATTGGAACTCGCACGGCCGCCATTTTGGTTTTCATTTGTCGTGATGTTAATTTCTTGGTTTTCTTGCAGCTGTGACTTGGTAGGGAGAGGTTGAAAGAGACAGTTGTATATTTGTAGTTAATTTTTTTTTTATAAGAGATTTATAAATTACTATGCAAGAGATGTCCATAGCGATATTAAATGCGAAAGTAATTCTGTCTATATATCTGGTCATCTGTCGAATTTGTTCATGTTTCCCGTCTATTTTGAAGGAGATTAAAGGAGAATCCTTAAGCCCCAAGAAAAGACATAGTCCACTCAATGGTATGCACTGTAAGCCGGTACCAGATAAAGGAATTAAACATTACATGAAGTAGGAAAATTGGGTCTATATGAATTTAGTACAGAGTCCACTTATCATTTCACGACTACCTCTAGACTTCCTTACTACATACGTTCTGTACTTGAATAAAGAGGGTTTGGTTTGAACGTTATTGACAATTTTTGATTTCTTAGCTATTATTGCACTCAGGGATTTGCATTTATGTTTGTTGTGTGAATAAGGTGTGTGGCCTGTAATTACCCCCCCCCTCTCTTTACCCCTCTTGGCACACCACAGCGTGTTCATCAACGTCAGCCGCTGTCACGTCACCGTTATCTACAATTGGAACTCGCACTGGGAATCACCAGCCACTTGAGTATAACATAAATAGCATTACTCTAAAAAGCTTTCTTTAAAAGAACCTACGGTTTTATGCTATATAAATAAAACAAGGTGTGATCAATGTGAATGGAGCAGTAACCCAAGATTGAGATGATGGCGATTGATTGAGACATAGAGGCATCTAGTAAAGTAATAAAAACTCATTAAAATATTTCTCAAGACAATGATCTTGCCTACTTTCCCTCGTCCTGCTTTCCCGGTAATAGAATGTATATTAATGAAATAGTATTCAGTCCTCAGTAACTCAGTAATAGTATCAGTCTTCTAACTTTGCAAATGTTTAGATCAATACCGATACTAGAAAATCATATTATCAAAATAAGTTACTATAACAGTAATATTAATAAATCTCCGGTCCCTGAAAGAGTAACGAAAATGTACATAAATATTCGTGTTAAAAAGTCGTGTTCACGATAAATATCAGCGACACGAAAGTCGAGATCAAGCAGTTACCACTTAGGTACCTACAACGCGGCAAAGGCAGCTCTTTAGCACTCCACCGGGGAAAGATAGGTATGATGTACTTGCAAACTCCAGCACAAGATACTACAATCGGTCAAATTTATAAGGTTTTCACCTTTATCACTAAAGCATTAGGTTAACGATTGTAGTTCAAGAATACCATACCATTAAGTCGTGAAGGCCCTTTTTTGGCTTGGCGTGGGGAAATCTTAAACAGGCTTAAACCCCACGGTTCTTCTACTGCCATGAGTCGAGAGAACGGTATGCGCTGGCCGCATGATCCGTGCCCTTGACTGGTATTACCTTTCCACCGCCATCGTCGTCATGATTCATTTACCAAAGCGTATCGTGCTATTCAATTCAGCTAGGTTTTAAAAGTCGCTGCATGTAAATTACTGGTGTTCAGTTGCAACCAAAAAGACTGAAAGCCGTCCCTTACATATTTGCAAAAACGCTAGGAAGATCTATATCCGAAACGAATATACATCACGAACGCCGAAAAACAAAAAAACTGCACGATATTTTACCAGAAGGGTTAAAAACCTTTTATGGGCACAACAAAAAAGGTTAGAAGTGCCGTATATGAACAAAAAACAATATAAAAATAGTGCAAGTAACACGATCCGTTGTGGGGTGAGCAGCGGTCCTTAGTCAAGCGTCAGCCACCGTTTGAACACGCCACTCGAATGTTCCCACGTTGCCAGTAGACAAACCAACTTACTACACAGTAGACTAGAGTACTGCACAGCCAGTATCGACGTTCCCAAAATAACATTCATCGTTCGCCGTATTTATTTTTAGAGAAAGCCTCTTTGTTTGAAAAAGTATCTCCTAATTTCCGCAGCTCGTGATTCATGGAAGATTGATTTATTTATTTTGAGTATTTAACAAAAAAATACGAGCGAGACTTGAATCTATAAAAATAAAACCAGTCTTCAAGAATTCAATGAACATTTCCTTACGAGTATTCCACCTAACTAGCGTTTTCAGTTAAAAGAAAACGACGGAAAATATTTTAACAAGCAGACAATTATTCATTTGGTACCTCCTCTTTAATTTGCTCTTTCTTTAATACGCCTGAGCTCGCCAGATAAGTCCATTAGCTGGATTCCTAGTGGTTTTTCACGGTTTCTTGTCTACACTCCGTAAGTTTTCTCATCAGGGAGAAAATTTTCATTTCCTTTAAGGTTATTCCATTCGTTCGTCTTGGTTTTACTGTTTGCCCTTTCATTATATTCTTGGTTTTTATCGCTGTTCTGTTTGCATCATTAATAAAGGCGGAATAACTTATGGCAGTAACTTATTTAAGGCAGGAAGGCCATTACCGGCATTCTCTTCTTAAGTTTAGGCAATATTTTTCAAATTAAGAACGTAAATATTTTTATAGGTTGTTTAATCGACATGGAACGGTTAGAAGTATTCGTATTTGGAATTCCACACAGCCATATTTAGAAACTTTTTATCGATTCCATATGGTAGCAGCGGTGTTATCGAGAAGTATTTTAATAAAAGTCCCAAATATTCAATTGGGAATATCAAACCAGCGTAAAACGTTTTCGAATTGAAGCCATTTTCGTGTAGGTAGGCACCGATCAATTTAGGTTCACAAAATAAGTAGATGCTCTTGTCTTTAAGGTGCCCTTTTTAATATTTCACACTCGAGGCCTTTTGGGGACGACTATGGTATCATAACAAATTCCTTTATTTGAAGATTCAAAACAGACTGGGTGTGCTTAGCCGTTCGCTGCAAACCCTACATATAAAAGGCAATAATGGAACTTATTCTTGATGTTGTACTAAATTAATTGGCAGCATAGCATCGAGTTCACTAGCTAACTTAAACAACACGAAGTGTAGAGGATTGAAAGAGCAATTTTCAATTAAATTTTGAGCTCGACTGTTTTGACAGACGTTTCATTAGCCTGTTTCCATTCGCGTTGGTTTCCGGGTACTACAGTTCTGTTATAGTGTGGTGTATAAAGTTATGACATTTGTCGGCATTCAGTTCGCCAATGATTGAAGCTTTTGGGTATTAAACAAAATTGATTTACGTAAGAGAGAGCTAAAGTGATTGAAATAGTGTATTACTGTAGCAGCCGCCAATCCAGGCAGAAACGAATAATGGTAAACAGTATCGGAATACCGAAGTTTGAAATGTCGATGTTACGGTATTCATAAAGTTTTTTTTTTTTTTGGCAATTGAGCCGGATTCGACTATTTTGCCAGTGTCACGTTTGGGTTTCATAAAGTTTAAAACCGCGAATTATGTGACTTATGGCCGAATACTCGAACGTCTGTTGCTGTCCTTACTTTTTCCCTTAAAAGTGACAAAGACAGCAACGGATTTGACAGCGTCTTAAAGTTAAGTGACGTTCGAGTATTCGGGGGTCAGAATGGAACATAAACCATGTTCCATTGATTGACAGTACCTATTTAAAATGCATTGCATAGTGATCTTCTCGAAAAAGCGAGTAAGTAATGTAGAAGAACAAAAAACTATTTGAAAAAGTGCAACAGATTCTTTTATTTTATTTCCGTCAGTTTGTGAGATTGTTAAATCTTTCGTTGCTGATTGAACGCACCGATAGATTGTTCAAGAACAATATAGATGCTGTAAAAAACTAAAAAAGTGAATAAAACAAACACGAATAGAAGAAAAATCATTATAACACTGTCTCTAGAGTATTATTGGAAAACTAGATTTGCTGCCAGTGAAATTGGAAAATAAATGAATTTTTTATACTACTAAGGTTATGAAAAAGCATACGGCCCGACTAATGGCCTAGGAAGGATTCAGCCTTTAAGCACAGATGACTATATAGGTACCTATTTAAGCCAGGGCGAGTCACATAGTCTAGAAAATTACATGGTACACTAGTAGTAGGCATCACCTCAAACCATTGTACGATTCTCGTAAATAGGAAAACCTATTAGAAAATTGTGTGGAAATCCGACCCGCACTTGGTTTAAGTATATCATTAAAACTTACATAAATGCAGTGACTACACACACACTTGAGTAGCTACATTTTTAAAATCTTAATTCATAATTTACATTTTGTGAGGTTGCAATATTATTTAATTTTCATACCAACCATAATCTGAAGATCCATACTAATATTATAAATGTGAAAGTAACTCTGTCTGTCTGTCTGTCTCTTCTTCACGCCTAAACCACTGAACTGATTTAAATGAAATTTGGTACAGTTATAGTTTGGAACCCGAGGAAGGACATAGGATAGTTTTCATCCCGGTAATCCTCCGGGAACGGGAACTAGTATTCCACGCGGACGAAGTCGTGGGAAAAAGCTAGTATTAAATAAATAAATATCCCTGGACCATTCACACACGGTCACCTTATCCCAAACTAAGCAGAGCTTGTACTATGGTAACTAGACAGCTGATATACATACTTATATAATTTATAAATACAAACTTATTATAGATATTCCTAGATATCTTCAGACAAAAGTAGCTGACCATGCCCTTGTAAGAAAAGTTGAGCACTCTCACAAATAATGAGCATTGGACAAAGGTCTTTACACAATGGGCCAGTTACCGCAGTTAATTGGTACAATTATGGGACCCTTACAATTCATCCAGCACTTCAACTTTCCGTCGCCAATACTTAAAGAGTCAGGGCCAAGAGCTTTGGTCTTTGGTGCCTAAGTAATACAGATTTAAAATATTTACTGAAAGAAAATTATATTCAAGGCTCTGTAATTGCATATACATCTTTACACATATAGGTTGTAGCGATATTTTGATTTGTTAAAATGGTTTAATTTGTAGTATAATTGGTCAGGTTGGAGAATTTTTTTATTGTATTTATGTTAATTATCGTAAAGTTATAATGATTAACATTACGTTAATCATTATAACTTTACGACAATTCAACTGAGCCAGATGATTGTGTCTGAAAACATTTGTGGAACTCTTAAGATAAGGAAAGCTCTTGGAATTTGGGTGTCTGAAAAGCTGTATAACAAATGTATGCATCTCATATGAAAATTTTCTAGTTTTCAAGAAGTCAGACAGTCAGAAAATTAAATATAAAATCATAATGCGGAAAGAAATAGTAATAAACTTAATAAGCATTGTTTTATTATTATTGTACAAATGTTGCCCGAAGACTTTCCAGAAACTCCATATTAAGCCAAATCACAGACTCCAAACAAACCAGCAAATTGCAAAACTAAAATAATTCTTATAATCTACAGGGAAACCTTAATTAATTCTCAGAAAACTAAAACAGCTGAGATAAGAAGTCAACATATTTTACACGCCACAGAGCAGCAATTCTTGGAATACGTTAACAGTAGTACTAGATGTAGGTTGCGCGGAAATTTCGCGATGCAAATAAGAATATTCTTATATTTTACACTTACCCCGACTCCGTACTAACGCACTGTTTGTTTTGTTATATCGTTTTATTATGCTGTGACCTGTTAGATTTTTAGATAGAATGTGCGGGGAAGTGTTTTCGTTAACTTGAAGTGATTTGTGGGTAGTTTTCCAAGTATGATGTTGTTTTTTACTCTGTGGTAGATGTGCGGAAAAAAATAACATGTTTGACTGCGTTCTTTGTATTTGAAATGTCTGTGTGTTTACTTCTGTAGATAACTGTATTGTAACAGTACAGATGTAAGTTTGCAAAATAATGCACAGTGTATTTCTATGCCGAAAAAACTAATAATTTATGATCCGACCCATGAAACTGAAAACCGGCATACAAAATTGTTGCAACAAATTCTCGGAATTTTGTACCGAACCGAATGTTAAACAAAATTCCGGGCAACTATTTTTTCGTTTTACACGGTCAAACATTACGTTACAGGGGAAGGTTTTATTACATCCCTGGGACACCTTTAAAAGCTGGGGCATGTATCCTGATCATTCTATCCCCAAAAGCCAACACACTAAAAGTGACGGTAATTGGAAAATATCGATAGGCTATTGACAAAGGCTTTATCCCTTTATCCGTTTAACTGATCATTAGAGGGCTATGTCGCCACGTCACAGGTCGATGACCCCGTGACGGCGTCACGTCGGCCTGTTCATATTGACACACGTCCCTTTAAAACAAACACATTAGGAATGACGTTGGCCTATTGTGTCCTTTATCTGGTCATTTGGCGAGCGTTTGACTTGGAGTTCGACAAAATGTCAGTCTTTGTTAGACCCATTTTGTGCCTAACAAGTGCCTTGTTGTGTCATTCGCTGTTTAGACTCGTCTTTGATCATATTTATATTTGTTTGGCACTGTAGCGCCTGAAGGGTAAAGTCTTGTCTTGTACCAAGAATAGAATTTTATTCATTTAGGCCAGATCATAGAACTGAATAATTCAGAAAAGTGGTTAGGTCAATTTAGAACACTTCATTCGATGATAATATCAAGATCTGCCACGGCATGTATTTTATGAATATACATGATTATATTTTTTATATGACTGTCCGAGAATCTGACGGACTGTCAAGTCTTTATTTTTAATTAAGGACCTATCTCGATATCTACGATAATTGTATCAAACCATAAAATATCTGAATAAAGTTCGAAATTGCAAAACTAATCAACGTCTACAGTACCAATAAGAACATAATTGGGTATTTTGACTAATCTCTCAATAAATTAATGATCAACGAAGAGACTAAACCCATTTAAACCGTCCACTATCTGCAATATACTCGGGGTGTCTCAAGTAGCTGTCGAGAACAACGTTTTAATTAAGCTTAAAGCGAAAAATATCGGCGAAGACGAAAATCAATTAGCATTTCCAAGAGGTTCATGGGACGTGAATCTCTAAGTGAGTTTGTAGTAAAACTGCGCCGTCAGCTTTAAAAGTGCAATCAAATTATTGGCGGAATAATTTATTTTATACTTAGGAAGCTCTCGCTTCGGTCGTTACTCACCTTTTACGAGGTAAAAGTCGTTTTTAAGAGAGTTAAGGCTCGCACGCAATCTCAGCGTGTAAAAATGTTCCTCCAGGAATTATTTATGTGGTGGAAAGACGAGGATTCATATCAGTTCTTCTGTAATTCACGAACGGTTTTTACAAAGTTTATCCGAGCATAATTTTCGCAACTATCTACTATTAAAACCGCAGCGTTATATAACGTTGCAGTGAGCCGTTTTATTGTGATAAGTTACTAGTAGAGACAGTCCTACGAAAAATATAGTCCACAACATTTTTCATTTTCGCACAATACGGTGTGTATTTTCTCCGTTGCCCATAGTAATTAATGGCTTTAATGGGTGCAAAATGTAAATTCAGCCAACCAAAAACCTATATTTCATGCCAGTATAAAAATAAACGAATAAAGTGAAACCAATCTCCATGAAAAGGATAGAATCACTAAAATTTTATCGAAAAATATAATGCAAATATCAGTGGTTTAGCGACAACTCTGCTGTGCGAGTTCATTTGCATCGAACTAACATTTCTAGCATCAGAATTCAATAATTCTGTGTTGAAATATTTATCACATTTAGTAGAAATTATATTATATATACAAGCAGTCTCCCTCGGTTACAATCGCATCTGTGGTTACTGCTTCTACTTAGCTTGAAATTATACAGCCTCTACTAAGCCACACGAATCATGCTGTTGGTCCCTGCCTTGGGGGTGCATAGGGGCGGCACTCCGGTATCACCGGATGCCTGCCTACCTCTGTCGTGTGGTCGAGGCCTATCTGACGGACAGGGCCGTCATCTACCCCGGTCACGAGGGAGTGTGGAGTCGACGAGGGATGTCGTGCGGTGTTCCACAGGGATCGGTCTTGGGGCCGCTTCTGTGGGACATCGGGTACGACTGGGTGCTGCGCGCCGACCTTTCCGAAGGCGTCAGCGTAGTGTGCTACGCTGACGACACGCTAGTCCTAGCGCAGGGAGGGTCGTTCCAGGCGGCGGCCGACTTGATGTCGAGTGGTGTTGCGACAGTCGTGGATAGGATCCGGCAACTGGGACTTGAGGTGGCCCTGCACAAGTCCGAGACCATGTGTTTTCATGGCCCTCGGCACCGGCCACCTCCGGGGTCTCAGATAACGGTAGGAGGGGTTCACATCGGTGTCGAGTCGACGATAAAGTACCTGGGACTTGTCCTCGACAACCGATGGAACTTTACGGAGCACTTCCGACGTTTGGGCCCCAAACTGGCGAAGGCCGGAGCTGCCCTCAAGCGGCTCCTGCCCAATCTCGGTGGCCCAAACGCCTCCTGCCGGAGGCTCTACACGGGGATCGTGCGGTCCATGGCCCTCTACGGCGCTCCGGTGTGGGCGCCCAATCTAGCCGCGGCTCCGGCCCGACTTCTGAGGGCGTCCCAGAGGGTCATGGCCATTCGCATGGTGCGGGGATACCGCACGGTCTCCTGTGAGGCGGCATGCCTCCTTGCCGGCGTCCCGCCGTGGGATCTGGAGGCAACAGTCCTTGCACACACGTACGAGTGGCGCGTGGAAGTGCAACGCCGGGGTGAAGTCCCGATGCCGCGGGTTATCGCGGCACGGCTCACGGAGCTCCGGCGAGATCTCATGGCGGAATGGAGACAACGACTGTCGCAACCTAGTGCTGGGCACGCCGTTATAGCGGCGGTAAGACCCCTCTTTGAGGAGTGGCTGGAGAGGCGTCATGGCACTCTCACGTTTCGCTTGACACAGGTCCTCACCGGACATGGTCAGTTCGGGAGGTTCCTGTGTCGGATTCGGGCGGAAGCGACGCCTGGGTTGCCACTGCAGTAGCGGTCGCCTGGAGGACACGGTCGAGCACACGGTGGAGGTGTGCCGCGCATGGGCGGACCATCGACGTGTCCTCGTAGAGGCGATCGGCGGCGGTGACCTCTCGCGCCCGGCGCTGGTTCAGGCCATGCTTCGGGGCGAGACGGAATGGGATGCCGTCGCCTCCTTCTGCGAAGCAGTTATGCTAGTGAAGCAAGCGGCGGCGCGCGAAAGGCAACGACGAGCCTCTCGCCCCGGACTACGACCCAGGCGAAGACGTCGAGAGTCGCAAGACGACTACCGGCCACCGTAGGCGCGGTTCTGCGGATGGCGAGCAATGGGTAGCTCGCCGCCCGGCTAGGACCAGGACCGCGTAGACGGCGCGTTTTGTTCCACGCGCGCCTCAAAGAGAAGGAGTCAGCACAGGAAGGGGCCCAACAGGGCCAACGCCTGCCGGGGTTGCGGAATGTGTATAGTAGTCACCGTGACCCCGGAACATAAAGGGCAATTGAAGGAACATGAGTGGGTTTTAGTCAGTAAGAGTCTGACACGCCCTCCCGCCGCACCTAGGACGGGAGCAGTCATTGGATGATTTCCCACTCACCAAAAAAAAGAAAAAAAAAAAACATGCTGTTGGTCTAGTGGTTAGTGACCCTGTCTGCTAAGCTGGAGTTCGTGTGATCGATTCCCACCCAGGACGAACTTTGTGCGATGAGCATGATTGTTTGTTCGGTGTCTGGGTGCAATTTATCTTTAATATGTATGTATTTATAAATTATTTATGTAAACCGACTGGTCATCCTGATATTCTGAGTATATTAGTAGGTATAATTTTTATAACATCAAAAGAAAAGCGATCTTCAAGTTGGGTTACAACGTTTAATTCAGATACGCAATTCCACGAACTGTAAACTTAGCGAGCTATTTACGTTGTTGACTAAATATTGAAGTAAACAAAACAAAAGTTCCTTGACTGTAAATGGTTTTAACAAACTAAATCCGAGTTTAACTGGGCAGATTTAAATTTTGATTTTATTCCGTTACTGGTATTCTGTGGAAGTTTTGGCAGCCAAATATTTTGTCTGAGTAACTCCTCTATTTGTTTTATCCTTCAGTAATTTAACATAGAACACGATTCGTTTAAAACGGATTGGCCGACCTTTTGTTACCTTAATTGTTTCTAATTTAATATTGTTTTGAGAACATAACTCCAGCCTCGTAAATAATTATTTGTTTTACAATTTGTAATAATAATTTCGTTCGTCTGGGTCCAATGTTTTGAGATCAAGTTTGAGATGAGTTTAATTCTAATCAATATACTTGTTTCCTTGTCTATGTTTGTGTTGGTAAATATAAAATTCGCCAATAGAATATCGGGAATCTGATGTGCTAAAACACAGAAAAATCTCAAAAACGTTTGTTGTTTCAGATTATCATATCCTTTACGTTTGATACAACACACTTTTGATAATCCTATGTTCGAAATAGGAACAATCGTATACTTTCCCGATCTCCTTCACAAAGAGCTCTCTCTACTTGTTAAACTGTTCAACTAGAGTCATTTTCTATATACATATAGATAGAGTGATAGGCAATATACACATAAACAAATATTATAACGAATCATCGCTTGATTGCTTTTATACGTCATGTTTTAGACAAGTTTCTTGTTAAAAATATTGAGCCTAGTATCAAGCCATAAATACATAGAAATGTCTCTGTGTCATTAGCTGATGATTATCACAATACGTGATACAAAAAGATTCTTTGAAAGCTTCAAAGCAAAGTAATGTATCATTTCTAAACAATTTTTACCACAAACAGCCGCTATGAAAAAGAAATCTATCAAACAATTGATAAGACAAAGAAAATTGAAACAAAAGCTTATACCTTTTACAAAGTACTGCCTTCGACGGCCAATTATGTTTGAGGAATGATCGTTTAAAAACCTAATATTAATTCTGAGCACGAGGGACGTCGGGTACACTGAGGCGTGAAATTCAATAAGTGTTGTGTAACAAACGACTGGGAGACGAGGCGTGGACGCAACGATGCCGAGGCGAGGCGACGCGACGTGGCAACTAGACGACTCGCGACGTGGCAACGTAGCGACTTGTTGAATTTTACCCACGAATAGTTAGAACTTAACTAATGAAATGTCGGTGGTATTAGCAGCGAATGGGTATTAAATTGGAGGCTATAAGACTAAATCCTTCACGTCGGAATGAGGTATTAATTGCGCTCTTCGGTTAAAGGTTTTAGATAGGAAACCGATATTGAAAGGTTCGGTGTACGTTTTTGTGAATGTAGTGAATGCTTTAATTCGGTTTAGTTAAATAAATAAATAAAATAAATAAATAAATAAATTGTTTATTTTGAAAGTAAGTAAGGCATAATACAATAAATTTCTTACGTGTTAAATTACAGTACAATTGCATATTTACCTGAACTAGGTTAGAAACCTGTGACTCAGGTCAGGAAATGCTTAGTTAGTTAAATATACTTATGAAATAACAATCACAATATACAGTACCAACATTAAAATTAAACAGTATTTAGTCCACATTAAATAAACACAAAATATAATTTCATTTACATACTAGTAATAAATCCTCTGTCTCCTTATATGATATACTCTGTAAATATTTATATAGTAATTGTTTACAGCAAAAATAATTTAAGTTATACATACCTAATAATCTATTTAATCTATTGTACAAGAAAGGACCTAGGAAAGTAAAAAATCGTTCCACAAAGACATGTTTTGTTGTTGAATTTGCAGCACATACAATATCGAACCGCCTCTTGTTAGTAATTTTGTATGGAAGCAGGGTATGTTGTTTCAAAACTAAGTGCAAAATAAACAGCTGGCGCACTGTCAGCACTTTGCAGGTCTTATACAGTAAGTCAGTGGGAAAGAAGGGGATGAAAGTTGGCCACTTTTAAAATTGCTCTCTGGGCTCGTTCAAGAGGAAGTAGGTTAGTTTTTAACGCGCCACCCCATGACGTAATACAATATTGTATGATGGATTGACCCAGTGCCAAATAAACTTGTGTAAGTAATTAGTTTTGAATCAGAGATTGATCTGAGCACTTTAAAGACGTAGATTAATTTTCGTACTCTTTTAACCAGGCTGTTGATATGTTGTTTAAAAGAGAGGTTTTCATCAATCATAACTCCAAGGTATTTAATGCAATTAGTTTTGGTAATAACAGGACAATCACACAGGTTCATCGAGCCATTGGAACATTGATGTGCAGTGAGGTGAAAGTTAGTAAAGTCAGGGTTTGTCTTGCGCATGGAGAAGTGAATATATGTAGTTTTGTCAGTATTTAGGGTTAGCAGGTTATCTTGAAGCCAATTATTTACAATATTAAAGCCTTTCTGTGCATCATTATACAAATCCTTGACGCTACTAGCGGTAAATATTAAAGCGGTGTCGTCGGCGTACGTTATAATTTTGCAATTTTTAGGGTTCCGTAGTCAACTAGGAACCCTTATAGTTTCGCCATGTCTGTCCGTCCGTCCTCGCTTAATCTCTGTGACCGTTAGCACTAGAAAGCTGAAATTTGGTACCAATATGTATATCAACCACGCCGACAAAGTGGTAAAATAAAAATTGAAAAAAAATGTTTTATTAGGGTAGCCCCCCTATATGTAAAGAGGGAAGTGATTTTTTTTTTAATTTCAACCCTGACGTGTGATATATTGTTGGATAGGTATTTAAAAATGATAAGGGGTTTACTAAAATCAGTTTTTGATAATGTCAATAATATCGGAAATAATCGCTCCAAAAGGAAAAATTAAAGCGTCCCCCCCCCCCTCTAACTTTTGACCCGTAGGTTTGAAAAATATGAAAAAAATCTGGTAAGTAGAACTTTATAAGTACTTTCTAGGAAAATTATTTTGAACTTGATAGAAAGAACAGTTTTTGTACAAAGAAGACAAAAAGGTTGTACAAAATAATTTCTGCGTACTTAGTATGTCAACGTAACAAATAGCCTTTTTTTTTAAACTTATAAGTGGGAACACTTATTGTGACGGACGGGAAACTACGGAACCCTACATCAAGCGTGGCCCGACACGCTCTTGGCCGGTTTTTGATTTTGAGGCTACAGAGACTATTTATGTAAATAAGAAACAATGTAGGGCCCAAAATGCTTCCCTGGGGAACTCCAAAAGTAGTATGTTTCTGCTCGTCACTTGTAATATTGTCTATTCTAACGCATTGGTATCGATTGGCTAAATAATCGGCTAATAGTTGCAATGGCGTACCTCGTATACCTATGTCCTCTAATTTGTTTAAAAGTGAAGAAATTGATATTGTGTCAAAGGCTTTGGCTAGATCCAGGAAAATAGCCAAGGTCTGCTGCCCTTCATCGAGAGTTTCCGTCACATGGTTTATCAGGCTGTTTACTGCATCATTTGTGGATACTTAGTCTTACATCAGTTCTTATAACCATTTTACATTATTTTTTGAAAAGTAACCATTGTAATCTATGACATAGAAAATGCGGCAAAGTTGTAGGTTCTTTAAGAGCGTGTAGGTTCCTTTTTAGAAGGCTTTAAGGCATAGCGTACGAAACAACGCTACTAAAGAGCCACAAGATCACCAGTAGATGACCCGAAAAAACTAAAAATAACAAACATGGACAATAAAACTTTTAATTAGTTAATATTTAGAAATGAACCCCATAACTTCACACTTACCAATCAATAGGGTTTATGTTCGGATTCATCTTAGAACCGTAACTGGGTCACACAATATGCGACTAGAGACCAAACAAGCTTCCGAACTCACCTGAATTGTAGCCTGTGCCACGTGTTTCCGCCTAAGGCTTCCCACAAACGACTGTTGCTAACTAATGACATTCAATTTAGTTGTTATACCAACAATTAATCGTTTGTAACCAGAATTATTGCCACGATTGTTACGTTTGTTGTCAGAAATGATGAATTGTTGATGAAGGATACAAGTTCATTTGAATTGTGTATACTAGCTTTTGCTTGCGACTTCCTTTGCCTATAATTTTATCTAACGAATGTGCTTAAAGCTCTTAGAAATAATAAGGTTAGGAAAAGAATATAGAATTGGATCATTACTTCAAGAGGTTACCTCGAAAAAAACAAAAAATAAAAAACAAGCTTCACCTCTTCGCAAGATTAGGAAATTATGTCATTATCTTTATTGACGTGTTGTATTTACTATATAAAATGGAAACAATTTTTGTATGTTAAACCAAAAATGTAAATGAAATATGTTTTAACGGATAATGACTGGGTAAAAAGCAGTATAGTTCTACTAATATTATTAATGTGAAAGGTTGTGAGGATGTTTGTAGCTCATTCACGCAAAAACTACTTAACGGATTTTGATAAAACTACAGTAATATAGCTTATGCATCGGAATAACACATGGTATGTACCATGACGTTATGAACCAGGAGCGTAGCTGCAAGTGCAGACTTAATATAATGCAAGTGTTTTAATTGAAACATAAAACTAAAACAGCTTGCAGTATTTAAAATGTAATTCGAACTTTGTTTTGCCTCATTAGCCTAACATGTGTTACAACTGCTGCAGAATGTTGAATTCAACTTTAACTAATTAGCTCAATTTATAAACAAAAACCACCAACAAAAAGATGTTAAAAGACAGGAAAACATTCAAAATAAATCTTGTTAAATTTGTGACTTTGTCAATTAATTTATACTTCCTGTGTTTACCTGCGGTTAAAGACGGAGGGTCGGGGGGAGAGGGCAAGTTGATACATGAATTTCTTTTGTATTGCTGACTTTGAAATGAGCATGTTTAAAATCGCGGGAAAAAGCTACTTAGTAACTGACTTATAAATATTAGGGGAAACCTAGTAAGACCTTTTTTTTGGTGAGTGATAAATCATCAAATTACTTCTCCCGTCCTGGGCTTGGCGGTAGGGTCTGTCAGACTTTCACTGACTAAAACCTACTCATGTTCCTTCGGTTGCCCTTTATGTTCCGGGGTCACGGTAACTATTATAAACATTCCGCAACCCCGGCAGGCGTTGGCCCTGTTGGGCCCCTTCTCGTGCTGTCTTTTCTTTGAGGCGCGCGTGGAACACTAACGCGCCGTCGACGCGGGACTGACATGTAAGGCCACATAGGTACGGTCAGCAGCAAGGGTCTTCTAATATTTCTAATTACTCGTCTGACGAAAGAAGGGTTTTGTTTTTCGCGCGTATGTATGTAGTATGAATGTATGTATGTTTTTATGTATGCATTGTATGTCTCATTCTATGGCGTGCTCTAAAGCTTAAACCGTTTAACAGATTTCGACAAATGAGGTGTCATGAAATTCGTCTCAGTTGTGGCAGTGACATAGAGTTTATTAATTTGAAAAAAAAATGAGAAATAACAAAATATTAGTAGCCACCAACTTCCGAAATTGCGGTTAGGTTTATGATTATTTAATAATTACTATTTTTTTCTTTTCTTAACTCCATTGCTGTAAAACTGCACCGTATTACTTCATATCTATTTATGTAAGAAAAACTAACAGTGCGAATCGACTTCCTTTGCTGAGGTTTTCCTTTCCGTTCGCACATGAAAAGCATAAACAGCACCAAGTCTGTATACCCATCTTGTTTTCCCAGCGTTAATTAAGACCCACGATATGCAGTGTGGCCGTACTTTCAGGAAACTGAACAAAATAATAGCTTTTGTTCTAAATAAACGCTAAGATAAAAGCAGCAAGAAACTGTGAAGTGAACTATTATTTAGAGATCGCTTGTTTCTGAGTAACAGTGTGGTTTAAGACTAAATAAAGGGTAATTAAAAGCAGTAGTCAGTCTTCTTTGCAGTATTTTTTTAAACTTTGACCCACACTAGATTTTCTTGTGTTTTTAGGTGCACTTTAAACTTTAGGTCACACAACTACACAAACAGCCAGAACTATTTTTAGGCGTCAGTAATGACAAAAAAAAACATTCTGTTATTTGTTGTAAAATGAGAAGAGATATGGATACATATAACAAAAACCAAATACAATTTAAATTAAATCAAACTATTTAATTTCTAAGTAAACTAATTTTTATATTTGTAAACCGTCATAATTTCTGTTTAGGAAATATTCTGTGATATCTGACCCTGGTTACTTATCTATTTGGTTACTATTCACAAAAGTTCCTTGCTCAAGTACTTAATTTCTGCAATCCACTTTGGTTCTACTTTCTACTTTATACTAGACACATAGAATCCAATCCAAAGTGGATTGTAATTATTCTAAAAGGTCAAGCAAGCTCATTATCTAATTATATGTTGAAGCATTGGGTCTTCTTTGTTATTAACCGAAGTACTTTGCAAGACCGCATTAACCTTTCCCGTTGCGTGGAACCACCCGCAAACTTTTTCCGTACGAAACAAAGTACTGTGGAGGTTCTGGCTGCTTTCGCCGAATTAAAACCTATTGTTTTCATATATTATGCCGTATATTATGCCGTATTGGGATCATGTGAAGAATGTAAAGACTGACGTAAAATATCTTTGATGGGTATCGTGATGGTCAAGTGGTAAAGGCAAGTACCAACGTGACTATTTCAATTCACTTGTACTTTCTAAGATTGCCTTGGACATTACTGACATCTCGCGCTATGGAAAGCATAGGAAGCCGTTGGTCCCAGTTGTCATTCGTAGAACTTTAACAATGATTACGGGCTGTCAGGAGTCAGAAAGTCTGACTAATCTAATCCACGGGTACCGTATCGACTAGTGAACTGAATCTGGTTAGACTGGAAGCCGACCCCAACATAGTTGGTAAAGACAAGATATATAATACATGAATGGCTTCTATTAAGGATCAATTTGACCAAATTATTTAACCTAGTATAAGTTGTTATCCTTGGAATTATATTGTCAACCTGACGGTTCCTGTACCGATAAAATTTTGGTCAGTCTAACCAAAGGGTGTCGTCCAGTAACTGGGCTGTGCAGTGAAATCCGCTAAGGCTGGACTGACCATCAAACATACTTGGAAAAAACGCAGTGAAACTGCAAGCAATGAAACTGACAATAATTCTCATTTTATTCTCAGATTAAGATTCACACTAGTCACAAAAGTTTGATGTTAATTGCTTAATAATTTAGTACCCCAGGCACAGACTCTCCGTTCCCTACAGTACCAATATCTTCGAAAAAATCTCTTCTTTGTGCGAATTAACCAAAACTTATTCCTGTCTACAAGTTCCTCCTTGCCTCAAGTGCTGGGTACGTTGAGAGGCGCAACGTGCCCTATCTTCCCGAGCCGGTGGCGCCGACCTCCCTATCGCGTGCAAATATCTGCTTTAAGGATCATTTATATTCCCTTTGCATCCCTATTATTAGTCGTATATTGGAGTTTCCTTGTTATTTAAAGTGAAGGTAATGAGGACGGTACAAGTGTGGCACGTTGTGGGGTGAATAAAAAATGGCGCTTAATGTGATTGAATATCAATGTGTTTACTTAGAGGTGCATTCTAAATATTGTTTGTTGGGTTTCATTTTTTGTGGCAGAAAATTATTATTTATTTAGAAGCTAACATAGGGTCATCATACGTAGATATAGAGAAAGTATTTCTCCTGTATATTGTGTATTTCGAGAATTTACCTATGCAGTAATTTGAATTACTGGTTATTTGTGAGTTCGGTTTCGTCCAAATATAACTATTTGTTGTAAAAAAGAGTTCTCCTCGGTGAAAAGCATTTCTTTGCTCCGAGAATTAAGTTTCAAAATAAATGCATAAGCATATTCAAAAACAAACAGAACATCTTCTAAACTTATTTTTTCTCACACATTTTTGTTACAAAACGAAACACAACAGTAACAACGGTTTTCGCAAATTCGTTTATTTGTTACAGCGTAAAGGGTAAAAAGCTTAAATTAAGTTAAACCTTTACTAACAAAACCGGAAGATTACCCTTATATTTCAAAATTAGCCTACTTAAGTACATTGTTGTATAAAAATGTTCCGGAATTAAAATTTAAATTTTTCCAGGTAAATTCTAAGTCAAGGGCTGGCCGAATTAGAATTATAATGTGACTGAGTGTCATCCGCGGTTCCACTTATATTTTTACTGCTTTACCGAGAGTTGTACCGTGATGTGATTCAGCCTGTGTTATCTGACTAATATTATAATTATGATAGTTTGGTCATCATTACCCAAGCCGTTTCCCAACTACATATGTTGGGAAAAGGCTAGGGAGGTTAGGTTTCCACCAGCCTAACCGGATTCAGCTGAATACCAGTGTTTGAGTACCACTGCCTATCAGACCTCCACAACTCAGTAAATGGGCGACCTCTTGGTTAGACTGGTCAGACTTTCTAGCTAAACCGTAACGACTGTCAAAGTTCTAAGGATGACAACCGGGACCAACAGTTTTATGTGCTTTCCGAGGCACGGGATGTCAGTGATGTCTAAGATAAACATTAGAAAGTACATATGAATTATGATAGTTTGGTGTAGCCGCAAAACCGACTTGAAGCGTGATAGCAGGAAGAATCGTAGGGCTTTGAACGGTAAGTGATCGACATAGCCTTCTATTCTTTTCAGAAGTTAGGTACCAACGTTTCAACGTGTGGCAATCATACTCGCGCCAGTGACATGACACTTAATTGCTTTCTAATATAAATTCCGAAAATGTTTCGAATACATTATATGTAACTATATACTTGCTTATTTATATTGTTTTATACAGACTACTACGACGTTCATTAGAATGTAACGGACACAGTATTAGAAGAATCTTGACAACTTGAAACAAATAAATCGTTTTTAAATTCTTCAAATGGTAAATACCATTTTCAGTTATTTATACTTAATTGGTTCTAATGAATGAATATTCAAATGTTTCTTTAATTTTATTTGGCTCATTTAGGTAGAAGGTAATTCATTACGTGATTTATTAGTTTGTGTCGCCAAGCGCAAACTCGAGACGGACTGGACTGGACTTTGGCATAAGTGTCTTGAAATATTGGAAATATCTTTCAGATATTTTTTTTAAATCTGGAAAAACTGAATTTCTCACTTTCTAAAGCGTTTTTACTGTGTGAATGCGAATTTAGGGGATTTAAGAAAGAGGTATTGTCTTGGACATCACCTTCGATCAAGTATACAACTAGATACACAGTTCCATACAAAATGGAACAAAATAGTGTCCGAACTGCAATACGTACTTAGACATTTGTATATCACTTCAAGTATTTACGATAAGGTCCTAAGAATCAAAGAATTTAATCAAATTTAAACCTTATCTACGTACAATGAGGTTGAAAATAAAACCTGTTTAGTTTGTTACATATCACCTTTGGTTTTAAAAGCAATAAATTTTTATGACACTCGCTGCTACGTCGAACAAGGGAGGAGTGGAGTTGCCTTTTTAAATTTTATTTTTATGAAATATGATAAAACAGAAAATAAATGTTCCTTTACCAATTATGTTTTTTTTTCTTATTTGAAACTTAGTATAATTTGTTGATCAGGGCCTATTGAGGTTTAAGACAGGAAATTTGCAATAAAACTAAAGAAATAATCACAGCAAATCATTTATTTTTCACACGAAAAAATAGAAGTGTTGACAACGCAATTGTACAAAAAAATTGGCACGTTCTTATAAAAATTACAAAAAAATCACATATCATATAAAGTATACTTCTAAATGTTATATTATTATGTTATGTTATTAATTTCCTTGAAACAAATACATACATATCACATACGTACATATATACATTTCAGGTTAAATAAAAGCTTGTAAAAATAAATAAATTAATTAAAAACAACAGCGTCTCTATCATTTCAGAACAGAGTCATCGTATAACCCAAACAAATGATGTTGAAAAACAATGGTATGGGTTTGTAAGTTCGGCTAGTGTCTATTCAATTTCAAGGGTTATACTCTCGCCGAATGTCGTTAATATGAACTAAAAAAATGTTTTATTATCTTTTCTTGGTCAAATACTAATGGAATTTCATGCATATTGTAATAATAACAAAAGTACTTACCTAAAAAATGACACTCCATATTCCTTTAACGTTCCGGACGTGTGATTTTTACATTTTTTCACTGAGCACTGCGGCATGTTTACGCTCGGAACGGACAAATGCTACTGAATGAATAGGCTACCCACAACGGCAAGTGGGCGGTCATTTGGTTAGGACGCTTTTCTGTTGTGGATTGTGTATCTAGTTTATACTTGATCGAAGGACATCACTGACATCCCGTGCCTCGGAAAGCACGTTAAGCCGTTGGTCCCGGTTACGTTACGGGTAAGCCAGAAAGTCTGTCCAGTCTAACCAAGAGGTATCGTGTCGCCCAGTTACTGGGTTGTGGAGGTCTGAAAGGCAGTCGCTTCACGTAAAATACTGGTATCCAGCTGAATCCGGTTAGGCTGAAGCAGACCACAACATAGTTGAGAAAAAGGCTAGGGAGATGAGATAATAATGACTAATTATTTTCTATACATAGCAAAATCAGCTGCACACACCACCACAGCCACATTTCCTAAACTAATCATCATAAAGAAGCCGATTAAAGAGTAAAAGCCCGTATTACGAGACACAGCAATCAATCAGTCTGTGTCGTGGCTAGTAATATTCCCCGGTATGGCTCCCGTCGATCACGCTCCATCGAGAATACGTCGGGACTCGACAATGACGCGATCCGTAATTAAAAATGGCGCGGATTTTTATCAAAGAGCCGACCTCAACGTGCCTCGTCGATCGTTAAAACTTTGTTTTGCCTAATGATAGCAAAAAAACGGAGTAATTTTACATGCGTAATCAATTCCGGGTGAATGGTGCTGTTCGTGTTGTTAATGGGAATTATTTTTGGTTAAAAGGTTTGGTGTCAAGCTCTGTGTTGTGAAGCTGTAAATAATATTCCAAAAGATTTATTAAATGAATATGAGTAGAGTATTGTTTATATAGTAGTTGTTTATTTCTTCTTTCAAGTTTGCCTTGGATCTCACTGACATCGGTTAAGGGAGTTAGCGTGATTTAATCTTCTTTTTTTTCGTCGGGTACCCGGGTCCTTTTGATATCATGCGTCAGGTTGACCGCCATCAGCCCCTCAATCAGTGCAGCCTGTCCTGTAACCGCACATTCCTCAAGAGAGAGAGATGTGCGCCGCTATCACATGCCTGAATTTAAGCTCCCCAGGTTTTCTGTCAGCAGGTGTTCTACGATGGCCGAAGATCGTTAAAGGCCCTACGACGATCGGTTGCCCTTCTAATGCTGGTGTAAGCAATTGTGGTGATGAGCACTCGTCCTTTTTTTTAGGTATGAGATGAGGCCTTTGACCTGAAGTGGAGCAATAATAGGTTATCAATTAAATATTGTGTTGTTTTAAATCTAAAATGTGTGATTACCTTTAAAGTTTTGAGCTTTTCTTTCAATATTCGTACGAAAACTGTAATAGTCGATAAGGATTCACAATACGATATTTTTATATAGATAATAACTTTCACACGCAAAGTTATTACTGCTATCAATAAGTCCATAGTATAACCGGAGATATTCAGTTTCATACGAAAGTATTAATTTCTATAAAAATGCATTCAATATGTAAATCAGTCTGAATAAAATACCACAAATAATTTTGATGAACCGAATATTCACAACCTCGAAATGTAGTCTAAAATAAAATTCACAAAAAGTGAATAAAATATTCAAAAATGTATATGTTATAGGCAATGTGTACAATGCAGGCATTCTATACAATACCTAGGAAATGTATAGAATGCCGGGGTCGTTCAGGCAATGTATGAAACGATGTTCAATGTTTAAACTATTTTACACTTTACCTAGGAAATGTATAAAATACCTAGGCATTGTATAGAATGCCAGTTGGAGCACAGGCAATGTATGTAATCGATTTTTTTTTCTCTATGATTTCGTTAGATAGGTACTGATCTTTTGAGAGCTAATCCTAATTTCAACTTCCATTAGCAGACAGCGATAAGACATGATTGTGTTCTATTGGTTTGTATGCCTCAGTACATACGAGTTTTTGCGTAAAGAGCGATGCTCACATAGCAGTAGCATTCGGATAAACATTTACATTTACAACGTACCAAAAAATTGCTGCAAATAGTTGCCCTGTTCATTTCTTACCACTTGATTATGGAAATTTGATCATGATACTAAAAAAACAGTTTTCATTTAAAATAAGCTTTTATTATACTTTCAATAAACTGTAGGTAAGGTAACATAATGATAATATGAAAGGAAATAGAATCTTAGGTAACATCTTTGAACAAACTAAAATATAGTATTATGAAAATTGCAATCTAGTTACTTGTAGGTACTTAATAACAAAAACAATTATTTTCTTAAATATCTTCACATGTTCAGTAATCGACACAAAATCTATGCGCTACGTTATCAAAGTAATAACATATTATTAAAAAAATACTTAGGTAAAGTTTGATTTATACCATTCAAAAACAACATTATTGAACTCGAATTTAACACAAACATTACTCTAAATAATATAAATTAAAAATCTTCTAAAAAGGTTTCATATGTAGGTATTAAAAATGTGCAGTAAAGTGTGAGAAATATTATTTACCATCTAATTATTAAATGTAATAATAGAAATGACATAATGAAATAATAGAAACACATGTCTTCTTCTCGTGGTCGTTCATTATACACATTGCCTGATGCACTTTGGGCATTTTATACAATGCCTAGGCAATGTATGAAATGAATCGTATTATATACATTGCCTGAACGTTTTAGGCAACATATATAAAACCTAGGCATTCTATACAATGCCGGATTATACACATTGCCTATAACATATATAAAGAAACAAAAGCCGGGTGCGATTTTAAAATATAAACAAGTGACGAGCGTGGCCAAGGGGTAATCGGGGACGTAACACGTACATGTGAAGGTACATAAAAAGCGTTTGCACGTAAAAAAAACTCCATTATTCGGCCCAAAATTAGATACGTGTTGGTTGAGCTTCGCATTTATTAAAAAAAGTACGAACATTTCGCGTGAAAATAAATAATTCTGAACAAACGGGGTTAAAATGTACATGACTGAAATATTTGGTTTCGTATTAAAAAATCTTTCACAAAATTACTTAATTCATACGTTCTTTTAAAGTTTATCATGGACAATGACTTTTATTGGTGAAAGAATCATCAAACATCGTGGACTTTTTATGGATGGGAAATCATCAAATGACTTTTACCCTTGGCAGGGCGGGAGGAGAGAGTGTCAGACTTTTACAGACTTAAACCCACCCTTGTTCCTTTGATTACCTTAACTTGGTTCCTTTAGTAACTGCTCCGGTGCATCGTAACGTGATGCTACATAGCCTATAACCTTTCTCGATAATTGGGCTGTCCAATTCACAAAGATTTTTTTTTTATTTGGACCAGGATTATCTAAGATTATCGCGTTCAGCCATATAGACATAAATCCGAAATCGTCAATCCGCCTTAAGTAACCGTGGCGATCGTGAGGATCAATGCCCGTGTCCTCTCTATATCAGAAGTAATTTTTGCCCCGCAATACGTCAATAATAGTAGACTGCTATATAATAAGTAAACTCTTATAGAAATGAATATTGCGCAAACAAATTTGATCCTATGAAATTGAGCCAGATCTAGTAAGTGAGCTACAGCTAGTAAATGAATATAAAAGAAATACAATTTCATATTTTCTGAAAACTATTTAATAAGTGAGAGTAAAGTAATCGTGGAATCGAGACGTGAATATTAATATCGCTGGCTGAAGCGTACGCTGTAATATTATAAACTGGATGTCTGTTCAGCAATCACGCTGAAACGACTGAAGTGATTTCAATGGATTTTGGATTTCAAAAGACTTTCGAGAATAATTAAAAACCAGCTGTTATTTTCACAAAAGTTCCAGTCGATTTCTTATTTAAAAGATGATCAACATAATGTTTGTTATTATTTTACCCAAAAACTACCAAACGGATTTAGATGAACTTTTACAGTAATAAAGCATATACATTAGAATAAAATATACCTCTACATCTCATCATGCTATGATTTACGCGAGAAGAGCAGTAGCCAATGAGCTAACTGAACACAATTTGGTACGAAGTAAAAACGAACTATCACTTAACTTTAAACATTACAAACATCTATGAAATCAAAATATATTGATGAAGCCTGGTCTTATGAAGAAAATAAAGTTGAAAATCGCTACTACGTAATCCCAATAAGTTTTTCTCTGCAGTGAGACAGTAATAGGCTGGTATTATTTAAATCAGATAACCTATTATAACTAAACTGACTAAACAAACACTAACTGAATTACAAACATTCGATTCCGCAACTGCAGATAAATATTAACTATGCTCCCACTCTTTCTAACTTCATCCCCTTTCTCTGTTACACATCCCGTGCATAAGCTAACGAGCCATTAAATCCGCTATTCGGATCGCGTTGTTATTTCAAGATCACAATGGAAGCGTGGCAAGACTAATTAGTCCGATGGTATAAACAATACGTTGATTGTTGGCCTACACAAACTATAGATTATAGTTCACTATGATCCTTTGTTAATTAAACCCCTTGATTAGAAAAGGTGTTGAGAAATAGTAAATGTAAATATACCTTTAGACATTTTGATTTTTTCAGCTTTAGGTGTAAATAGGTTTTATTGGTATTTTACGTGGTAAAGGATAATTTGTTGGATTGCTAAGTAGGTAGTGGTGTATGAACGATCGCGGACGTTTGCGGTTAACCACTTTCGCCCTTAATTACTTTGTAATAAAGGTGAGATGTGGTCGACCGCCAACAGCCCTTTCACATACCTACATGCCATGTCATTGTACCTCTACTAAAGATTTGGTACTAATACCAATTCTTTATTATTTATAAATAAAATATAAAGTGTGCGGCAATTAAGACCAATACTTAATAAAAAAATTGTACTTAAGAAAATAAACAATGTTTTCAAAAATAATCAAAACTTTCTTTCACTTGTTTGACCAGAAGTCACACCACTTACAATACCTACATACGTACTGTAGGTAGTGAGGGCCGCGCACTGTCTATTTTTGTACTTATATCGAGATCTCAAACCTAAAGCTAAATATGACATAAATAAGCAATTTCACACGAGAACCGATGTTCACGTTAAATTACCTTATTTAAAAAATAATGTTTCTATGGGAAAGTTATTTGTTATAAGTATAAATATGTGATAAGATATTGGTCATCAATATTATAATTACCAGTCAAATAAAAAACCGTTATTATAGACATTAAATAATAAATATGCATGAGAAAAAACACTGTGATCTTACTAAGTAAAGGAACACAGGCCCTAATTGTTTGTAGTAGGAACTTAATGTACCAAGAAGAATAATATTTTTAAAAGGAAGGCCATGAACACTCCAATTTCCTCAGAGATTAAAGTTAATCCAGTTTATATAAAACGATTTAAAGCAACAATGACCGGCTGCTTTCATCTGAAAAGTTTACGATTCTTTAACACGGCTTAATTCAGCTATAAAAAGCCTGACACAATAAACTGAAAAATCCTTCCATTTACTTAAAGAAATGTAAAATGCTGAGTTTTTATTGCTTTGATGTTTTCACTTAACTTACATATTACACTAGTTTTCCAGCAAATGATATTTATTTCGCGCACACACGCTTCCCATTAACATAAATGATAAGTTAGTTTCCTTATCAAAGACCGCGGATTTTTATGGCAAATAAAAGCGTAATTCTTCACAGGAGTCTATTTATATGCAAAACTCGATGTAATAAAATGTCGTTGGAAAAGCAAAGTGAGACTTACTACGATCCCCGTGGTCCCGTACATCAGGGATTTGCCAAATATTTTCGCAAAGCCCCTAAGAGCCCGGACAGGAATCCACCGCCAATGAATTAGCCAATAAAACCAAATTGAACCTAATAAATTTGCCATTATGTTTGTTTTTCTATTTGGTTTAAGTTTGGGGACGAGGTTTGTGTGCTTTTGAAACTGTTTTCTGTGAGCAGGGCTGTTTTTAGAGTAGGTATGCGGAGTTACTACCAAATATGTAATGAGATATAGTAGAAAAACAGTTTTAACAAATAGATTTTATAATTAAATATATCGTCATAGCCTTATTGAGGGGGTGACTTCGAGTTTACATGAATTGACTGGAAAACTTATTAAATAAAATAAAAACACTACTGGTCATGCCAGTAGTGTTAAAATATAATCGAATTAATAAGCATATGTTATTAGGAAGGACCTACAGATTCTATTGATACTTTCTATATTTAAATTCTAACATGCATTTTTGATCCTCAAAACAGCATGTTTCTACAGATAAAAAATATAGGGAAAGTACTCGAAACACCAAAGATGAAACAAATCAGACAGATCTTTTACAAACGTTTGAACAGAACTAATATCTTGTTCGAAACTGTTATTATCTCCTTTCTGAGTCTTGTTCTAAAAACAGGGCTCAGAAGTGGGATCCAACTTATAATTTTCATTGAAATAAACAAGGCATTCTGTTTCACCAGCAGTTTCTTAAATTCATTAAGAAGAGGAAATGTTTAGCTGGCGACTCGTAAAGGGAAGTTCCCGAAGTTGTACCGAACAACTGATAGCGCCACTCTATCTGCGTCCTGATTGTTTCAACTTCCTTACTTTGTTTGTTTAAATTAATAATTTAAGGCACATGAGCTTTGGGAGGTCAAAAACAAGTGGAAAATAAGTAATATAATATTTGTAAGTTTATATTAACTGTAAGTGCGGTTCCGGAGTCAGTAGAAAACAAAACAGTTGTAGTTTCTTTGTTAAATCTCTCTTTAAACTTCTGGGGTTCTATATTTTTTTTACTGTATTCTCGCTTTATCCTATATTAAACGGAGAGTTATTTTTTTAAAGCACCCTAAATTACGGTGCAAATTTCCGACGCCCAAATTAATTAAGCTTATCCCAGAAAAGACCCTCGACCAGAATTAATAAAACGTATTTCTGTTAAAAAATTGCTCGATATGAAGTGTAATTGACACGATTTTATTTTGTTGTGTAGCCTATCTGTCTATAAATTACATCCTTGCGTTGAAGTCAACTCGTTGTTCTCACTTGGATTGCATTTAATTAAAACACGAACTGTAATGCCAAAGTCTAAATGTGAATATACTGCTTGTAGTTACTGTGTAAAAATAAAGCAACGTGCTCCAGTTTTGACTGCGTTTGTACAATCCGAGACAGAAACATTTGACAGAGACAACTGCAGTTAAAGTTGCGACAGGAAATGACTTGGAAAGATGCAAGGATTGAAATTGTTCGTGTACGATATTATGTCGATAAAAATGATATCCTTGGTAGATTTACAGTTTTATAAATTCAATCCGTTTATTTGTTTCATGTTTGAGGGCTTTTTCTGGTTTGTGACCCACCATGCTTCTAGAGATTCCGGTCATATCTCTGGATGTACACCACATTTTTACATTACATTATGTCAACTTGACAGTCGTGTAGCGTGTTTGTGCCAGGCCACACGGTGCGGAAACGCGCCGCACCGCATTACTCCCCACCGCACTGGCGGCCACACGAGCAGTGCGGCGCCGCAATGTTCTTACGGCGCCGCTGCGGCGCCGCTGCGGCACTACTTTCCATACATTTTCTTTTCTTGACCTCAAAGTACTGTACTGCCATCCCCATGAACTGAGCGGCGCCGCTGCGGCGCCGCTGCGGCACCGCACTGCTTGCACCCCTCCCCGCTTCGTTTGTCTCGCGCCGTTGTCCGGTGAGCCTGCGGTGCGGCGCCGCAGCGGTACCGGACGTACCGTGTGGCATACCATCCAATTTTATATGTAGGAAACCGTTGCGGCACCGCTCAGGCGCCGCGCCGGAGCCGCACCGCACCGTGTGGCCTGGCGCTTTGAGTGGAGCGCGTCTAATTAAGCCACCGACTTCCGAAATATTTTTTTTCCATTTTAAATGTTTTTCTTTACATAACAGTTTATTTGCATATCAGAATATAAGCGCTTTTTTCTCATAGCACAATACCCATTATTTACCAACACCACCTTTTTGTAAAAACCAGAGCAGTCAATAAAATGTGACATAGACGCATATACACCGGAGATAAATCTGACATGCTGTTATCTTATCACAGAGGCAATAGGCAGTAGTCAAAGCCACAATCTCCGAGTTTTCCCGAACATTCCCGATCTTGTCATCTTTCGATGAAGTACTTTTTACTCCGTAGTTTCGACTAACGATGTATAATAATACAGTCGTATTCTTTCTTTTGACATTGTTTTCCTGTTACATATCTTTCTTTTAACAAATGTAACGTTTATTCCAAACTCTTTGATATTTTCGCCATGTTATGTGTTCGGTTTATCGTTGTATGTTTATTGACAATTTTATAGTCGGCAATTGTTTTGTTTCAATATCTGCATTTGTTTTGGATTGGTACTTATCTTAAAGTTGAGTTGTTATGTTTGCACGGTTTGATTTTGGTGATAACAATAAAATAGGCCCATTTTTCAGTTCATATATAATTCATAATTCATCATATAATATATATTTAATATATATAATTATTATCATAAATACTTTCTATGTTTGTTTATTTTATTTTTATTTACTGAAACTACTTTGTACTTTTGAATACAATTATTATAAACAAAAAGATCTTTTTCCAAAGTGTAGAAGTGGAAATTACCGACGATTTACTTAACCGAATTCAGATTAATATTATATACCTTCGCCAAGAAAATACGAGCTTATAATATGTGTACCAGATACGGGAAATGGGACTGCTAACGACCTTAACAAAGCGATATGTAATACCACGCCAATCCTTAATTACCACTCTATATAATAATATATGATGGGGTAGCGAGTACAAATCTACTTATACATATAGGTAAATTGACTTAATTAGTGACCGATACTTAATCCATAAATAACTCTGTCTGTCTCGCTTTCACGCCAAAGGTACTAAACCGATTAAATTGTTTGGTACAGAGACAGCATAGCCTGAGAAAGAACATAAGGTACTTTCTGTCCCAAAAATCTCACGGAAACAGTCACATATATTATTCGTAAAAACAAAAATTATTTGTAAAGTATTTTTTAGTTTCTCGTTCAACTTTGTGAGCAGTGGTCAACGCTACTATAAGTTGCCAGTGGCGCCTTGTCAAAGAGCAACGTGCGCGCATTGTCGATTTTGCTGTCTATGTTACGGCTTATAGCCTAATACGCGTGCTTAATAGGCTGCAGCCGACACACTCGGTTTAATATAAATGTATCCTACTTGCCTACGGTTAGGTTAGGTTAAGTTTAATCACCTTTAGTAAGGTATTGCGGAAGTTGTATCAGTTCGCGCGATCCTAGGCGTAGGTGGGAGAAGGAACACCGGGGTGGTTTTTTATCAGTAAGAGTCTGACAGCCCCTTCGCCGCCCAGGACGGAGAATATACATGAGGATTTTCCACCACGAAAAAAAAAAAGATTAATCTTCTTCTAGCGCCTAGAACTAGGTCCTATTTTCAGCTTCTAGAACTTGGTATTCAAAGCAGTTAATGACTTTGGTTTTATATTGAGTTTCTCATCTTGCAACCTTCAAGAAAAAAGCCTCTACCTCCTGTTATAGGGGTAGTTGCGACCTCAGTGACCTGTTTGGTTGTCCTCGTATACATACAAAAAATAAATAAGAACGTACGTGTATATTTTACATAAATAAGTACTTACTTATAGATACTTACTTATGTTTACTTATGTTTACTTAGTATAGATACTTACTTATGTTTGATATGCAACATAATCAGCAAACAGATTCAAAGCTAATGATGTGAAGTCGAGTTAAATAACATTAATTTGTGTCTCCGATCAGTTTGTTTTGAGGCTAGTGTCATAGAATAAAGACGTATATTTAGTTGCAAATAGAGGAAATCTAATAGTAAGCAATTTGAGAATAGTGTTTGTAAAAAAATGTTTTAATAATTACCAATACGTCACGTCTATCATCATTTCAAAACATTAAGGTAACATCAAGTACACCTTTAAACGAGATATTCTTTTTTAGCTTGAAACTCTGAAACAGCTCCATGATTTTCATGATATTTTTTAGGCAGGGGGTTTTAGGGCGGTAAAGCAGGCTTAACTTTACTGAATAAAACCCAGGTACCAATTTAAAAATCTAGAAAATAGCCCAGCCGTATGACTGTATTAAAGACTAAGAAAAAATGGAAATATTCATTAACAAGAAACAGTTATTCAAACAAAACACCTACCTGAACTGATTTTATTTAATTTTATACTCAGTTAGAACGAGATTCTGTAGCGAGATTATTATTCCTCGCGCAGCTTTGATATAGGACTTTTTATCTTACCCTTCTTTTTTTTTTTTTTTTTGGTGAGTGGGAAATCATCCAATGACTGCTCCCGTCCTGGGTGCGACGGGAGGGCGTGTCAGACTCTTACTGACTAAAACCCACTCATGTTCCTTCGATTGCCCTTTATGTTCCAGGGTCACGGTAACCACTATAAACATTCCGCAACCCCGGCAGATCTTACCCTTCTTTGTCTTAACTCTCTGTGCTAATTTACTCTGTGTTTCTAATTACGTACAATTATTCTCATCGAGCGGCGGTTTCATGCTCTAAGTTAAATTGTGCTCTGTATTTATAATGCCGTGCCCTATACAATATTCAGGGGCCAAAACTTTTCTTATAAACGCGACCCTGACATGTACAAAAGTAGCTATGTAATGCTCAAGTTTGTTTTTTTTGAGTGTTTAGGTGTCCCTATTAAGGTTGAATATTTAAATGTGTTATGGGAATAAAAAGGTGCTGTGTAGATTTCAGTTTAAAATTATGATTTAAGTTAGCTATTATTTTTATTCTTTTGAATACAGTTAGGATTTTTCTTGCGGATGCGATTACAAACATAATGTTATTTTGGTTTTGCCACAAACAACCAGACACAAACAACGGAAACCTGTTGCCTTGTACTGGGTACAATTATGTTTAGTCCGAGATTCAAACTCAAATCTAAAATTTAGTAGTAGTAGAGGTTTTAGTGTATTAGCTTTCCCGGAAAATACAACCACCATACTTTCTTTTGTGATAAGCAGCGTTGCTGTGTACCGGTTTGAAGAGAATGGGCGATTGTGAGTCATATATCAATATATTTATTCTTAAAATATAAAACACTAGCTTTTGCCCGCGGCTTCGCTCGAATTAAAAAGAGACAAAAATTAGCCTATGTTACTCTCCATCCCTTCAACTATCTCCACTTAAAAAATCACGTCAATTCGTCGCTCCGTTTTGCCGTGAAAGAAAGACAAACATACAGACAGACAGACACACTTTCCCATTTATAATATTAGTATGGATTATAACGATAACAATCCAAATACAAGTACGCCAACCAAACAAACCATAACTAATGACACATTCGCGGAAACCCAACTTAGAAACCCAAAGTATAATTTAGAACTGTACCCAAATAAAACGTCTGGTTCACGCCCAATATTCTATTAAATCCTGTAACACGCGACCTTTAGCAGGTACATTTTGACATGGATTTTTGGGCCCTTTCATCGCAGGTGCCTGGGTCAGCTACCGTGACAAAGGTATGCCATTTGTATCGCAAATTAGTGCGGTCAAACGAATATGTGAACGTCAGTGTGATGGAACTGTTACACTGATGTATTAATACTGTTATTTTATACGTTAGGCGCCTTACTAATAAACGCTGCATAAAGTTATGACAGGTTTATACGTCAAAAAATGTATGGTTACACAGGCTTTTTTCATTGCATAACTTTACACAGTGATTATTAGTAAGGGCATAAGTGTATTTAGTACTAGCTGTCACGGGTGCATCGTCTTCTTCTTAATGCTCTCGTGGGTTTCTGATGTTAGATAGGTAATAATATTTCTCATTAATCTGGCTATCATGTACTAGATATTTTTTTCCAATCAGACTGATAGTTTTAGAGATTTTTCTTTTATACTTCTGAAAAATCTATTATTTACCTTTGATATAGTTGCATTAAAGTATAGATATTCATTAGTTGACGTTAACACCGGGAAGTTGTGAAAAATGTCTGTGAGGCTATCTGTTTTAAACTGGGGGTGTACTTATGTAACTTACTCAATTCTTTAAATATTTTGAGTTTATGTCAGTTACCACTAACGTCAGCTAAGGGCAACGTTGTGTGGAAACCTGTAATGTAAGTCTGAAATCGTCAATCCGCCTTCGGCAAGCGTTGTGATTATAATGTTCGTGCCTTCTCTGTTTTAGAAAAGTCCTTTTCCTAGCTATGATAGAGTACTAGCAGTGTTATGGTTAACGTATAAGTAACGAGTAAAAACTACTTAATAATTCTTTTACTGAACTAATATTCAATGTTATACCTACTTTAAACTTTCGCGTTGCATATTAATACTTTACTGTTTTTCGGGATTCAACGCGCACGTACCTTTTTTATTTGTTTTTGGGTTACGTTTCGGCAGGGTTACACAAGCAGACACGAAAAAAGGTACGTGCGCGTTAAATCCCGAAAAACCGTAAAGTATTAATATTAAATGTAAAGAGAAATACCCAATATCGACGAATAATAATAAAGACGTGACTCAAAACTACTAAATCATAAATAATATTAACACGCACAATCTATATTAAAAGCGAGGAAGCTTATAGGGCAGGCTCTAAATATAACTATTAGAATGATTTATAGAACGCGTGATAAAATTCAGTTCCTCGAGTCGTGAAATAAATCTGAACTTACATACTAAAATAACAAGATAAAAATAAACAATCTTTGAGTACAATATTTTATTCCTACATAAATTTCATGAGATTTTTGAAACAATGCAAGATTGCGAAAGCGGCGATGCGTCACTTTTGAGAAGTGTATGATGACGTAGTATGCAATTCCGACGGTGCACAGTTCAGAAAATTTGCAAGAATATTTCTTGGAATACTCTGTGACCGTATGTTAAGTAGGTTTCATGAATTCGTATGCATCATGTGGATAAAAAACAGGACGAGATTTTTAAGCTCTTTTTAACTCTAAACTGCAGTTTCCTAAGAAAACTTCATAAATAAATACCAGCCCATTACTATCCTGTTGCAGGGCACAGGTCCTTATACAGAGTGGTCTGATCGTAGGCCCCGTCTATGCCCTCGGACTAGTCTGGGACCAAGAGCAAGCCCATAAGTTATAAAAAAAAGAGTGGTCACGTTACTGACTATTCCGTAATTATAAAAAATCGTAATAAGTCCAGGTTTGCTCAAAATGTTTCCTTCACCGATGTCTGCGATGCCCAAGATAAACTTTAGACCGTACTTAAGAATTGAAAGTCTCATCGGTACATATATAATTACGTCAGGAAATATCAAAAAGTCTACGTCCACAGTAGATATGTATAAAAATGTAAAATTTAAGTCGAGTTTGACCTCATTTGAGTTATCGGCTGGAAATGTTCCAATCTCCGCCATTGTCTCAGGCGGGTCTGAAAGTGGACGCGTCCATATATTACGTCCTCACATGTCTTAACTTTGAAATGGCGCCAATTTGCGACGGCTTACACTCATACATAAGAGTAACACGTGCTTACGACAAACGTATAGGTTTTTGGAGGAAACAGAGCCAACTGCAAGTTTGGACAAAGCTTAACAAAGCGTGGAGTAAGCAAGAAATCTTAGCCTTGTGTTCGTTGTAAAACTTAAAACTTTAGTCTTTAGTTGGCGAGGC